>JANPWX010000362.1:1777331-1883753 GCA_024734555.1 Trochalopteron elliotii
GCTCAAATCTGCAATTAAGTGAGTTAATCTTCCCCGTACTGAAGTTCTGCCAGCATCCATCCACCTCTGTGTCTCTAAAACATTTGAAAGGCATTTCTGAGGATGTCTGCATTTACCTGCACTGTATCAGGCCAGTGCCTAAAATCTCTGTATGGGTCCAGGCTCTCCCTGCAGTCACATCCTGTGGGGCTGTTGGTGCCCATGCCTGATCAGTGATTTATTCTGAAGCAGGTGGGATTCACAACAATCTGGTTTTGACTCAGTCTGGATGTACAGGTCAGTGCCAGGCCTCACAGCTTTCCCATGGCTGGCCAGGTCACATACAGCATAGACAAGGATCCTTCCTTTCCCTTTGCAGACCTGGTGGAGACGTGACATCACTAATTTCTTCTTCTGAATTTCAACCATTTTTTGCATTCTTCTGTTACAGAGCTTTCTTTGGGGAATTTTCATGGAAACCTCACCATGAAATTTAAAGTAAAGTTCAACTCACATTCTCTACTGGGGCAATTAAAAAATATTTGGCCTAGGCTTCATCTGAAATCACTCTATTTAGAGTCACCTTCTGGTAGTGCTTATGTCTTTTGTTATGGATAGCTAGGACATGTGGGGTGCTCCCAGGCTGGACTCTGGAGACAACCTACATGTGCTGAGGTAACATGCAGAGAAATGAGAAAGACAAACCTCAAACTGGCTGCCTAATGCAGATTAGATGACCAACTATATGGTTTCAATTTGGTGAGATAAAGTTCAGTTTATAAAAGGCATACACATTTATTTATTAATTAGTTTCAGTTTGTGGTAGTAAGTGCATTAGGAAAAGGTGTAGTTTTGTTCCCTATCCTGGGTCAGAAATAGTCTAACATTTTAATGGAAATTGCTGTTACATTCAAATTTGTGGAAAATTAGATTGGATCTTTTCCAGAATTATGGTCATTTCTTTATATAATACTTGGTATGAGTCCACTCTTGTTTTAAAGATTTGCTTTATATATGTGTCTATCTATAGATGCTATATGTGTGTTTATATACATGCAGCCATCATATATATATATGTATGTTGTCTCAGTTTGAAGGTATGCTTGAATTTTGAAGTCTTATAACCCCTGAAGAATTTTGCTTCATTTTTCTATGCAACACTCTCAGTATGAGGCTGAAATCCTTTCTTGTCTTGGTGAGATGAAGAGCTCTCATTTCATACATCTTTATGCAGAACCAGAAATCATCCCTGCCTCAGAGCGGGGAGAAAGCAAAGAAGAGCATAGAAGCTGCACAGCTTTCAAGATGTGACCACACTGACTGGTAGGAGAGCTTTACTTGAGGCAGATGAGAGGGAAAAGCCCCTCAGGATTAGGAAACTAACAGTTGAATTGAACAATCTGAGTGCAGGTTTAGAAAGGAATTCCATTGGAAAGCTACTTTTATGCTTTTGAGCTGCTATGTCCTACCAAGGACAAAACTGCAAGCCTTGAAGTGAACTTTGAAATCAATGATAAGTTTTGTCTTCTACCCTCAGCTTCTTAGGCAAGACTTGAAGCACTATAGGCTAATAGTGTCTTTTTCTGGATTGCTTTCAGACTCTTCTAACTGCTATTGAATTTGGGATTTTCACTTTTTACAAATCAACAAATATATGGGACATCTACTGTTTGCATTTCTCTTGGCATTTATGTTGTATCTATGGAAAAAGGGGTTGTCCAAGGACACAGCATCTCTCTTCCTCCTCTGGCTACTTCATTCAAAGATATAAGGAGAAGGGAAGCCAGACTAGGTATTTTTTTTTCTTTATAGGGAGTTCTGTTCACAGACAATGAAACTAAATGCCTTGGCATGATAATGAGTCCTTTTCCCCCATCTGTCTTTTTAAGATACCCCTATTCTTCCACTTTTTCTCATATGTCCAGATGCACAAATAATTACTTGCTTCTGTCTTCTCTGCTGAGGTTCATTAGCCACTGCTGGGCCAAAAACTGAGATTCAATACCATGGCTCTCTACAGTCAGAGCAGGCTGAGTCATTAGGAAATTACTGTGTACACAACGTGGTGGGAGGTAACTTTCTGATCCTGTCACAGCTAAAGAGTCCTTTACAGCACTTATTAGTGACTCATGCAGTATCTTTGGTATGTGGAGTATTTGTGGCCATTTTGGTTACTGTTCTAAATATTATCAGTTGGGAGCACTTGCTTCCTTCGTGTTTAGCAGCTTGACTTAAAGGTCATATTTTTCTGGAAAAGAGCTTGGAGGACTGGAATCTCTTCTCAGATCCTGAAATAAGCTAATCCAAAAAGCCTCTGGTGGTCTCCTTTCATTGCATCAGGAGCAGACACCCTGCAATGAGTTCAATCTTTCCAGCCAAGCACAAAACCACAAGCCTGATGCATGCCCCTAGAAGATGTTGCAGCCCTCCAGAAGCAGTCACTGGCTGGTGCTGTCTGCTTCTGGAGTGCAATTAGTGCTTGTCCTCAGCAATGAATTTGCAGAGCCACCAAGTTTCATGCATCACACACGAGACTAAGTTATCTGACCCTCCTTTACTGACCCCCTCTGCCCTTTCTCTGTCTCACTCTATTCTGAGTGATCTCTCACAACCTCTCACTCTTTAGTCCCATTTGCCTCGTGCACCCAGTCAGCATCTGTGTGATCTCCTGATCACCTGGATCCAGCAGGTTATATCTCAGAAATGCAATGATGTAGCAATGCCTGGAAGGACCCTGTCAGGAAAAGCATTCTGAAGTTACACTAGTAACCTCATTTCTATAAATCACATTCTTCAGTGAAGGAAATTGCTATGGTAGAAATTTTCCTTGGCTTTCTGAAGTAATATGTTGGTGTCTAAAACAGTTTTATTTTTTTCTTTCCCTAGAGTCTACATTCCTTATACCTGTGTTTCCCCACCATGTGAAGCACCAAGCTCTTGCTTACCTTCTCTTTGCCTATAAGCAGGCAGGTGAGCAAAAAGATGTACTGAAACCACAAAGAAATTGAAACTGTCGAGATGATAGAAAACTGTGGGTTAGAATAAGGGATCTGAAGAGACCAGGGAAGAGGAAAACTGGAGATAGTCTTCTCCTATATCCACCTATCAAATCCTTGAATCCTTACTTCCCTATCTTTTGGGGAAAAGATGTAAGGTAGGTGGTCTCATCCAACCCACTGCTACCAAGAATTAACAGGGATAAGAAGCCACCACCCTGTGTCTATTTAAGCCTGTAGGGTGAAACAAAGCAGAGAAAATGGGATGAAAAAAGCTGTAAATATAAAAAAAACCCTGCATCCCAATAACTCTTGAGCCTCTCAGGTAACAGGAATAAGAGAAGGGACCTGAAAGGGAATAGAATCTGCTTCTGAAGAAACCACCGTGAGGATGAAAATGATCAGTGCCTCCTCAGATACCTCTCAGAATATCAGATATTTCTTCCAAAAGCACCACAGCCATCCCAACTCTAGCCCAAGCCCAGTCATATTTTCTGCCTTTCGTAGGCCTCCTTTTTCCTTGGGCTTTTCAAGTCTTTGTGAAATTACATGCCAAGAAAGCAGAAACCCTCTGCACAGAAGCTTGAGGGACATAGAAACTTTGGGTCAAGGAGATGGTCTGAAGGGAAAATTTGGAGGAGTGACAGGAAGCAAAGTATTGGGGAAAATAATCCTTCTTAGAAGTGCTCAGTGAGCTGTGAGATAGACAAGAGAGCATCCTCCAGACCCATGGGGCTCATGTCTCGCTCATCCAGCTGCTCTTGCTCATCCCTGCACTGAGCATGAGACACAAGCTCAGGTTCCCCTGCACTCACAGCTCCTTCAAGTTTCAGGGGGTTGGGAGAAAAGAAATTGATTCAGTCTGTCCTATTAAATGAGTCAGTGCTGACTTCAGCTGGGCAGAGTTCATTCTCTTCCTGGTACAGTGCTGTGGCTAATGTTGATAGCACACTGATGTTTTAGTTGTTGAGTACTAGCACTAAGGGCTTCTCTGTGTCGTGCTCTGCCCATGAGGAGGTGCACAGGAAGCCATGGAAGTATGGCTAGCATCCCACTGACCAAACTGGCCAAAAGGATGTTCCATGTCATAGAGCATTGTGTTCAGTGGACAAAAGGGGAAGGTGGCTGGGGCTGGGGGGAATCCCCCTTCAGGGATGGGCTGGGCATCACTCAGAGGGTAGTGAGCAATTGCAGCACTTCTCTCTTGGGGTTTTTTATTCCTTTCTCTTTTCTTTTCATTACAACTATTATTATAATTTATACTAGTAATAGTATATTTTCTTTTGTTTCAGTTATTGAACTACTCTTATGTCAACCCATGAAATTTGCTTTTTTTTTTTTTATTCTCCTCCTCACCAGGGGAGGACTGACTGACTGTGTGGTACTCTGTTCCAGGCTGGGGTTAAACCACAGCAGAGCTTCACAGCAAAGCTGCTGCTTTCAAGGTGCTTTTCTGATGTCACTCAACCCCTCTCATGAAGTCATTGCTTAATGCTGGTTGCTATAACAACCTGTTAGTCTTTTTCACTATTATTCATGCAGCACAAATGCCTACAGGTAAGTCACTGTTGTGAAATTCAACTTTGAAGTGTTCATTTAAAAATACTTCTCTTGTGCAATATCTCACTGGCACAAAACACACAGCTTTACAGATCTTATTTTTTTTTTTTAGAAAAGCCAGCTCCAACTCATCCTGGCCTGTCTGAAGAAGAAAAGGAATAAAACTAAAGAAAGAGCATCCTTTCAGTGAACCAGCATTTTAGCTGAATGCTTCCCTCTTTTATGTTCAGTATTTCCAAAATCTTTTTCAAAATCTCATTTTAACATCTTAGATTCTGTTTTTAAAACTCTCATTCTGTGTAGAGGAAGCACCTACAAGCATTGTAGTCAAGCCTGTAGGTTTCTGTACATGTATTTTTATTAGGAATAGGAATAAACAGAGAAAATGTACCAAGAAACAGTGTTTATCTTTTTTCTGAGCATTATTAGTCTCATGTGAAATAACTTCTCATTGGCTGTAGTAAAGACTACAAGAAGAGATGTCAATACAAGAGGTCATACTGTGGATGGAAAATCCCTTTTGGTGGTGTTTGAATTGCTGGTGCTGGTTCTGGACTAACAATTAGCTCCATGAAAGAAATAAAATACTGTAAGCCACACAGACTTAACCCTCTTGGAAATATCTTCAAACATTCTGCAGTGTGAACAAGCTCAGTGAAATATTTACAGTGCTACATTGTCTCTCTCTACAGCGGAGTGACAGCAGAGGGACTCCATGGCTATGGCCATCCTCAGCATCTGGCACTCTCCTCCTGCTCCTCTCCCAGTTACACTCTCCAACAGCAGACACTCTGCAGACTGGTAGCAAAAATCTAAAATAAATGCTGTCAGTAAGCAGGAGTCAATCCCTCAAATGTGCTTCTCCCTCTTCGTTGACTATAAGAGAAACCTACAGTCACCTCTAGTGAGAAGTCTGATTTTGGGGCCAGACAAAAGTGTGCAAAGCTAGATAGGAATGTCCTAGCCTTGGTGGTATGGAAGCAGCTATGACTGTGCTGCCTTTTGGGGCACTATTCTTCCGTTTGTGTAGAATAATCTTACTGTCAGAAGTGTGAGGGACAAATACTAGAAAGTAACACCTTTCACAAAACGTGAACAAGCTCTCCAGCTTTCACAGTACTTTTCAATGAATCATTTGTTATTTTGACTTAAGGATTTATCTTTTTTCCTTTTTTTTTTTTTACCCCACCAAGTTTTAAAATGTGTTTTGCAGTTTTCAAGGCTTTTGGGGTTCAGGCTCAATTTTTTGTAAAAAGAGAGCTATGAAGTGCTGTATAGGGCCATCTCAGTGTCCCAATGAAGCTGAGTATGTGTGTACTTGTATTACACTGGGACTTCTCCCCTCCCTTGCATTCTTGGGGTCACAGGTCACTGCTCTGGTGACACTCAGACCTGGCAGGGGATGACTGACCCACAGGCAGCCCTCTGTCCCAGCACACAGCTGAGGGGACAACCTGGAGCTTTTTATGGGGTGATATTCTGATGAACCCTGCCTCCAGCATCCTTCACTGTTACATCTCCAGCAATAGATTTGACTCATGTTTTGACAGATAGAAGTGGGCTAAACTCTCCAGAGGGGATTCTAGGAAAACAGCATAAACAATGGGAGTCAAAGCCTAATTTTTTGTCTCAAAAAAAGAAAAAAAATTTCCATTTCTCCAGAGTTCATGGAAGAACTTTGAAGCAGTACCCAAGTTTCTACTGTCCAAGGTCCATGCTTGTGAAAGAATTCAAAATAAGGATAGGACACACTTAAAGACAAGTCCTATTTCAGAAGGGTAAAACTAACATTGCTTAATTCTTCCAGCTTTCAGTCAGATATCTTTACTTTAAAGTTTAAAGATGGTGCTCCAGTCAGGGGTGTATAAACTATGAATCCTTTCTTCCACTGTTATAGGCAGTAGTTATATTTTAGAAAAAAATGCTATGGAATCAGTCCAAAAAACCTACTAAATATGTGAAAATATCAAACAAGTGTACAAAACATTCTTATGCCTTGATAAAAATACAGAGCTCAGCTTGCATCCTCATGCAGTCATAGTCATAGAACACCAGTTTAGCTACAGGATTCATGAGTCAGTGTTTCTACTCTCAGGTTTCTGAAATGTGGGCTGCCAGAACTGAGCTTGGCCAGTACACAACATCCAGAGTAAATGGCTGATGACATTTTTTTTCACTCCTAGTTTAAGATCAAGAAAAAGGATCTGCAGGAGAGCTGGTATTGCCTGATTGCCTCACCTGAGATTAGGGCTTTTAAAATTCTTGTCTCCTGTGTCACTATTGCTTGAAGACACTGTTCTGGCTCCCTCTGTTTTTCTTAAGTTACATGATCTGACCTTAGGATTTTGTGGTTAACAATGTTAATGCTGTACCTTGCCTGGGAAGTGATGAGGATGAGATTTGAATGGCAAAGCAAGAGAAAAAAAGTACTCAAGAATCCACACATTGATGATCTGAGCACAGATCGAATGGCTGTCTGAGCTGGGCACATTTTAGCCAAATTCTTCACATGGTTTTCCACCCCACTCCAAAATGACCCCTAGTTTTGATTAACTGACAGAATTGCCAGGAATTTGCAGCACTTTCTTTGCTTCTTTGCTACCTTGGGAGGCAGCAGGAGGATGCAAAATGCTGCAGTGACCCCATTGCATCTTTGAAGTATTTTTCATCATTCTAGACTTGAGACCTCACAGAGATATTAGGAGACTTCATGAATAGGTTTTTATTGAGTTAGAGGAGAGGAGGAAGGAGAATGGTGCCCAGCCTTGGACATGTTTATTCTGTGGGTTGGGCAGGAGGAGGGGCACAGACAAATTGGAAGCCTTGCTTCACTGCCTGAGGGCTGTATAATGGGCAAGAAAAGAACTGGTAAATGGGGGTGCTGAGCAACTTCAAGCATGATGTCAGTCTCTCTTGTGGAGCTGAGACAAGGTTATTACATTTTTCAGTACACTTCAACTCTAAAAATGAGGCAAATCCCTGTGGCACAATATTAGAATGTTGAAAAGGGTGATGGTCAATCTCTTTGATGGCCCAAAGAGTACTCCCTACTTAGAGGCATGAGAAACCTGTGAACAGAACCCTTATTTTGCAGATGAGTATTAAAAGCTGTATTTAGAGGAAGAGTGTTTGGGGAACCGTGTCCTTGGGTGATACCTCTGCATGCTCCCTACATTGTATAATGGAAAACAGTAGCTTTCTATGGCTTTTTTTTAAAGTGTTTTAATATTTATTCTCCTGCTTAAGAATGTAATATAACTGAAAATCTGAAATCTGGGATTCTATACATTTATTCAAGAAGTAACACTCCTTTCCCAGGGCTGCTGCAATTGCTCATCCTTCTGCAGTCTGTATGGTTTCTTTCAAATCTCTAAAGAAAAGTAATTCCTGTTTTCAACCTGCACAGCAAAATTCATCTTCCACGATATGAGATTACCCTGTCAGTTGAATTGTTGCATGTTAGATACATTAACCACCAATGTTAACCTCTCTGGGCTGGCAATTTTACCAGCATCTAAGATAATCCTTGCTTATTGATGAAAAATACACTCTTCCCCTGAATTTTGGGGGGAATCACAGATAATCAAAGAATGTGTCTGCCAAGCACATAACATGCTGCTTGTGTGATCTGTCTAATTAGCAAATTCTCCTAAGAATTTAGGGGATTCAACTGTCTTTATTAGACAAATAAAATCTTATTGTGTTAGCAGGAAGGTTTACATTCCCAATTACTGAACAAGATCACTAAAGAAAAATAACTAAATGTACTTCGGGGTGGGCTTTTATTGTTGTTGGTTTTGGTAGTGGGTTCTTTGAGTTTGTTTTTTGTTTTGTTTTGTTTATGTTTTTTAGTGTTTCCCATGGCTGGGAACAGCAAAAAGCCTTCACTCTTTTGAGCTTGATGTCCCTGGTGAGTTTTTAAAGTTACCTGGCTGTGCTTTTGTTTAGATGGAATTAGCTGCCTTGCTGAGCTCTCTTCTGGATTTCCTCCAGTGGAAATCAGTGTTATGAAGCAAGACAGGAGAGTTGCTTTTAACTTGTCATGTTGTGTATTTGGCTGTGCCTGAAGGCTTCTGAATCAGATTTCTTCTTTTCTCCTTTGTTCTTTGCACTGGAGTTTTCTCATCTTCTTTTTTAAAGCCGTAACGATCCCAGACAGGAGCCCATTGGGTGCTATGAATGAAGCATTCTGGGTTTTTCTGGAGGTGGAGATATCACAACAGATGCAAGACATCTTTCAAACTATCTAAATTATGCACTGAAAGCAGTGTTCACTGTATAAAATATTCATTATACATGGATCTTGCCAAACTCATATTTTCTAGATTATTACATCCTCTTCTCAGAGATAGCATGTGACATAGCAACAATTTAAAATTTGACACTTAGACCACTTTCTAAGCTACTGTCTCCTTCTCCACTTCTTCCCTTTATATCCAAAGGAAGAGACAAGAAACCTTGAAATAGGCAGCCTAAGATAACCACTTTCTAGGGAAGACTCCAGTAGAGACTGACTTAAATGGTTCAGACAAGCCTGAATCACAGAAAGGTAAAAGCAGTTCATGATCCACAGCCCAAAAAGCCTATCAGCCCTTTCTTTCTAAGAATGCATGAGGTTCATTTTTCAACAATACAAGTGCATTTGCCTAACTCATAGCATCTTTGTCTCTTTCTTAAAAGCATAAGCATACTAATGAATTCCCCAGATGTCAAAAATACACTGGGTCATTTGGGCAGTAAGAAGTCTTTAGGTGTTATATAGAGTGATTAAAAACATTATTTAGCTTCTTTTAATATTCCTTTCTTTCTCTTTTCTTTCTGCTTTTCCTTTGTATTCTGTGCAATTATGGATTTCTTAAAGAATGTGAAAATTAGTAAACGAATGACCGAGTTTAACAGTGAAAAAATGTTTCACACCAGGTTTGGATTTTCAGAAGATGCAATGGTTGTCTCTAAAAGTAAAGATCCACTAAAGATCTGCCTTGCACAGTGCTTTCTTTTGAATTTAGGAGAGATTCACTTTCACCATAGGATCATTCAGGTCAGAAAGAACCCCAGGAGATCCCTAGTCCAGGCTCCTCCTTGAAGCAAGACCAGATACAAAATCAAACCAGATTTCTTTATTCATTTAGTACTTTCTCAGAGTTTATTTTTTCATGGTAGACAGTGGTGGTGGTGTTCCAAAATATTGTACTCTAGCTGTTTGGAATAATTTGCGGCTTTTTTATAGATTCCCTTTACAACATACATGTAATCTTTCAAAATGCCCTGGACATTATTGGCTGTCAGGTGTGGCAGCTTGAAAGTTCAAACAGAATGTCTCAGTTAATGCTAAGTGATAATAAGATTATCATTGTAATGGCCAGAGGATTCAGGGTAGCAATGCTTGAAGGTACAGGTAATGTCTACCTTTAATGTCTTATTAGGCCAAGTGAAACAGCAGAATAAAAGGATCAAACTGTCTGGCTGAGTTCCTTTGTCATCTTCACTTGAAGAGATCAGAAGAAAAGAACTTAAAAACCAGCCTTAATATTTGGCAAATGGAAGAATGTAGACTGAAGGAAGAAGGGAAGTATCATTCCCAATGGAAAATTGCTTTGAAATACTACACAGAAGATACTGGAAACTGTAGATTTCCTGCAGGATTTCTCAGACATCTTTGACCTTTTAAATTCCTGTGAGTCTAGATAGCCCCATTGATTCTTACATAGAAAGATGAATACTAGAGCACAGTAAATTCAACAAGACATTGGGAAACTGAGAACCTGAGAGGACTGGAAACAGCAAAGTGACCAGAGGAGAAATAAAGTTGGGATAATCTGTGTTTCCCATTTTGTATTTACAGATCTTAATAAATGGAAGCTGTATCAGTTATGCACAGTTAGATCAATCACATGTAAGTATAAGAAACTTTGAGTTGCAGTAACCCTATCTACCTTTTTGCAGATTATGCAGAGATCTGTTGCCTTAAAGTTGAAAGCAAAGGTAAAACTGTGAGAAAAATGAGCAGTTTTAGCACTGAAGGTGGCTATTGTAAGCTGCTAGAAAAGAACAAGAAATTCATTGCACTCTTCTGTCTTTGAGACAGAAGAACATCTTTCTTGCTTGTATGTTGTATAGCAACCACAACTTTGAATGTAAGAGGGAATTACTGGATAAAGTTCTTTTTCCATTTAGGACCATTCTAGTATAGGAACTATCACAGAGGGCCATGACAATAATAATTATCCTTTCAAAGACTCATTCAACAGCAACATCCACCCGAACAACACTCAAGTAGACCTGTTGTGAAAATGCCTGCATTACCCATTACCACTGACTGTACTGACAGGGTGGTCTCACCTTGGGGACAACAAAGGCCAGCTGCCCCAGGGAACCAGCCAAGCCAGGAGCTGTGCATGAGTCAGTGCAAACCTTGCACCCATAGTCCCAGTCCCACAGGAGCAGACAATGGGGGTGTGATAGCCCTTGACTTGGCAAGCAATGGACCAGAAGCAGAAGGAGACTAGGCCAGAAACAGGACTGGGAAGAAGCTGTGACATGGCTCTGAAGTCCATCCACGTGGGTAAACCCACGGTATGACTTTGGCAGGGGCTGACAGCTGAAATGGGGCTAATCACATGGAAGGCCACAGTTGAGCTAAGAGGGATAAGTAGCTCTTTATACCACAACAGTTAAATGTTCATTTTGTTATTGTAGCACCAAACAGCTTTCATAAATAACCCTCTAATACTGAGCTTTCATCGTAAGGCACTTGCTCAGTACCACATAGGCAGTGACAAATGGCAAACTGTGTCTGACTCAACCCTTTCTCTCACACCCTCTCATTATATGCATTTGAATAAAACTTCTCTGTACCCTGCTGAGTAACCTTTCCAAACCATGCTGCTAGTTGGGTAGGGCTCAAGGAAAGACAGAGCAATTCAGTCTTGGCACGAACTTTTAACTAGATTGAATTTCCACAGTAAGGCTAATTTTGGTAGTAAAATGCAAATAATTACTGTTGTAATTGCTTTCCAGCATCCACAGGTGTGTTGGCTGCCTCTCAAGCTGAATAAAAGGACAAGGACTCCTGGTTTCAAAAGCTCACAATGTTTCTGCCTTCTGCAAAGTTCACTGAAAACCACTGGGAATAATTTTCATAGGTGCATGAGTCTCCTTATGAAAGGTCACAATATTTATGTTCACTCAGATGTCTGGGAAAATTTATTCAAGGTTAAGATTAAGTGACCAGGCAAAGAACTCGGTCTCTGTGAATGAGCTGGAATTTAATGCGGCCCTCCTGTGTCCCATAAAAGCATGAACAAGGTCTTACTAGTTCAGAGCAAATATCCACCTAGCCTGAAAGTGTCCATAAGTAGATACCTAAGGAATTGTAACAGCAAGAGGATCTGTGTGAAATTTCTCCCTCCTGCCTCACTCTCATCCACCAATTTCAGACCAATGGATTTCCTGTGCCTGCCCCAATTTGTCTGTTCAGTTATAGGGATCTCTTTTATGGAATTCCCTGTTTTCCCCTTGGAGTATCTTTTACCTGATATATCATTTCATTTTACTTGCTTTTTTGGCTTCCACCAGACACTGAGCTGATAAGGAAACAGGTGCCGTTTCCCAAGGCCTCAGTCCTGAGGAGTTCTGGTTTGTTCAGAGGCAGAATTTTATGTGTGAATTGTTTGCCATGTTGTGCGTCTTTTTATATTCATCTCTATCACACTTCATCAATCATGGACCAACGGACCTTAACAATCCTAAGGTCCTTCCTAATGTCACTTATCTCTCTTTGTACCACTCTGAGCAGCTCTGGATCATCAGTAAACCTTTTCCATGCTCTGACCTCCCTGACCTTATGAATATGTGATGGAGTTGGTCTGGAGGGCTTTGGGGCTGGGAGCTTCTTGGGTGATTCTTTTGCACTCATTGACATTCTCCCTGCATGCAGGGTTATATTTTCTTTCAAGCACACTCCCCGCATAAAACACATGCAGAATCTAAACCCAGAAATTTCTTTTAAATATTTATTGGCTTTTCTTTTCCGTAGATGGATGGGCATCTTGGTTTCTCCATTTTTATTTATAAATATGGCATCCACTTTTCCCAGAAGGAAAATGGTATTACCTTCACAAACAGGGAGGATTTTGTATCTTCAGCATGTGTACATTTCTGCACATTTTCAAATAAGTGTGTAAGGAAATACTGAAATCAATATTTAATGTGAATGCATTTGACTCCAGTTGCAGAAAGCAGCAGTCTTTCAATAATTGTTATTCTCTCAGATGTGGCTAATGTCAGAAATATAGCAGAAGAACTGAACTACCAATTAAGCATTTTGCCTGTCCCATGATATTTTGTTTATTTTCACTTCATAGACAAAAGGGTGACTACAGGGACTAAACATGCAGGCTTTCTCTTTATGAAACTGCAACAAAATGGACAAATAAAGCACAAAATTGCCTCTCTTGTGTTAACTAAATTTTAATTTTTAGAAAAGTGTGCAGATCAAAGGTCAAATTAGCTTATCATTTACCAGTGCATGATTAGAATCAAAACAAATGTCCATTGTGCTGTATATTGCACTTTGTGACCACTGCTGAGCTGCACGAAGAACATGGTTTTTCTCCAGGCAGACAAAGCCAAGACAAATTAGCTTTCTTAAAAGTTCAATAAATCCTGGAGCTTGGCAAACATTACTGATCTCCTTATGCTCAGCAATGCTACTTAGAAGAGAGATACCACTGTAATGTGTTTTTTCAAAAAAAGACTGATGTTAGTTCAACAAAGATAAAACAACTTTGGATTAATTAGCTGCAGTCATGCAAATAAATATTAAATAATCAGCCATTATAAATTATTTCTTACACAGTTAAAATTCATACAAGTTTCATGCAAAGATTATACAATTTCTTATAATATTAATTTTTACTCATTACCTCACAAAGTTGAAAATATCCCTTTTTTTAGACCTTCTGTGTCAAGATTTGAACAGTAAAATGCACCATCGTGCATTAGCAGCCACCATGTCCAGCTTGCAAATACTCTCCAGATGTCTTCAGCTTCTGAAGTCAGAAACTTCTATCATGTTTTGGCTAATCCTAATTTTGTAGTTTTAAAGCACACATAAGATAAAACTTTGGAAGCTGTCACATTTCATCAGACAGCAAGGAAAAGCTGTTCCCAATGAAGAGGGCAGTGGTTCTGCCCAAAGACTGGAAACACATAAGTGAAGACCAAGGTTTCAATGTGATCAGTTCCTTGAATGAGGACAGTGTTGCAAAGCTTTCACAAGAATGGTTTCCCACAGTGTACGGTAGTGCTTTTATTTAAGAATGACATTGAACATCATCTCTACCAAAATATGAGACCCTGTCTCAGAAATATCACAGTGAATCTTTGAAGAAAGAAGCTTGATATGAGTGTTAAATTGTATAATGGGTAAATTTTATTCTCTCAAGACATAAATTTTAAGGGTGAATTTTATTCTTTCAAGGTTTCACTGCTACTGCCTTTATTTTAGTTAACTACATAAATACATATTTTATCCCAAAAATATACTTTACATTTAGTTAGGTGATGATGAAATTTAATTCCCATGTATGTAATTACATACATTATATTGGGCCTTAAATTTTTATCCCTACAAGCATCCTCAGATGCTCATGTCTACTCATAAAATGATCTGTCTTCAACCATTGCACCTTTATTCCTCCTGTTAAACAGGCTGAGGGCACCTGACTGTAACCAGGGGAGTGGGTTTGGGGAAACCCAGCAGCAGTGTGTCCCTCCACATTTGCTTGATCACCTGAGGCAGGTGATGCTAGAACATTTGGGATATCACATCAGCACTGCCAATAACAAGGAATTGGTGTAAGCTTCTTTCACATGAATTGTGTTAAATATGGAGATGACATGAACAGCAAATATTTCTGACCTGAGTCACATGAATTGGCCCTGTAGAGTGTCTGCACACTCTACAGTGTGTGGCTTAGAAATGTCATTCTGAGGCCAAGCAGGCACTGAAAAAAAAAAAGACAAGTAGCCCCTCAGTCATGGCACTAAGCTTTCCCTGCAGAAATTCAAGACTGAGGTGCTGTCTGAGGTGGAAAATCTCTCACACAGCTTGTACTTTCTTCCCAAAAGGTCATTCCCTGGTGGGCCAAGGTGAGGGTCATGGCCAGGCTGCTGAGTGGCTCAGCAGTGCTGCTCATGTGGAAGCTGGGGACCCCACTCTTATTTCCCTGAGCTCTGAGGCAGCAGATGGAGGGACTGCCCCCTCACTGCTTGAGCAGTCCCTGGGACTTAGCAGGGAAGTTGTAAGTATTCAGTGGTATTTACATTTTGAAGTGAGTTCAGAGTACCTAGAGACTGTTCAGCCTATTGTGCAAAACTGCAGTTTGCTCTGATTCCCTTCCCTTTATGGCTGCAGTTAATAATTTTGGGGTGTCCCCCATATGGTGCCAATCTCTAATATAATCCAGAAAATAAATTAAGTTCATCAGAAGTCGCTCAGTTCCCTCTTGTGTTAGCTAATACTTTCATAATGTGGCTGTTAAAAACTCTCTCTTTGTGTATTTCCTTAGTAAATATTAGACCAAAACCCTGCATTGTCCCATAACAGCTTTTTTCTGCAAGCACCACAGTTCTGCAAGGAGGAACATTGGAGGTGGACCAGTGAGTGAACTGAAATTGATAAAATGATCTAAAGGTAATTACCAACGTATATATCAAATTGATAATTTCTTTGGAAGTTATTTTAGCCACAAATGATGTCAGTATCTTCTGTCTAATACAAGTGAAAAGTAAACTTTCTTTAGGCTCTGTCATTTTGCAAATTTGTACATGGTCACAATAATGCTGTGATCAGTTTCTCCCATTCTATCCTTACTTTAAAATATTTCTAGGTATGCCTGCATGGGAAAGGGAATAAATCAGGACATCTATGTACAAGAATATAGGATAGGAGATGTTTTAAAAGATACAAAAGCCCAAGAGTGTTTGTGGACCCTGGGGACAAACATTCTTGCGTAAAGCTATTCTATTTGAAATTTTTTTTTTGTTTTGTTTTAAAAATGTACTGGCTAAATTGATACTTTAAGGCCTGGATGTTAAAATCCAGTACACTACAAGTGTGTTATTGCTGCTTATCATCACTTGCTTTATTAATGTTTACAAAGTCCTTTAAAACCCCCAGAGGACTGCTGGGGAATAATCAAGCAGACATGGTTCTGTATTGCAAAAAGCCATAGAAACTAAAACACATTTGCTACAGAGCTGTGGGTGAGCCTGAGGCAAAAGCACCTGGGGCATCCAACAACTCTCAGAGTGGCTCTGCAGCCTGGCAGACCATAATTTTGATTTATTTTGACCTATTTTCTCTTTTTAAAAAAATTCTATTTCAATTATCTCAGTCTTATGTCTAGGATTACAAGGTTCAGGGAAAGAAGTCACCTGTACCTGCCTCAACTATGTTTGAAAGAAAATCTCTCCAGCTCAAAAGGAGAAAAACTGCAAAGAGTTAATGCCTTTGAGACCACTGGATTAATGGATTTCAGATTAATGTCAAGAGGAAACTGGAAAAAAGGTGGAGTAACATCCAGCAAATATGTGTGATAAACAGATTCCTGGAGGTGAAAGTTTTCCGTTTCTGGCCGACTTGGAGCAGTAAGGGCAGGCTGCTCCCCAGGGGAGGGGAGTTGGGTGTCCAGGGTGAAGCAGGGCTGGTCAGGTTTTTGCCAGGGTCAGCAGAAGTGCCCGAGGAAGGCTTATGTTCCTTATACTAAAGCTGGTGGTAAACCCAGGAACCATGATTAGGTGACAATGAGGCAGATGACATTTTCCTCACAAGTTCCTATGGCTTCTTATTGCTTCCATCACATAATTCAAATTGTGTGCACAACTCAATTGTGCAAAATATGCACATCTTAGGTCTATTGACCAAATTTTTCATTTGTGCGAAATATTAATTTCTCTCTGTGTTCATTGGGACCACAACAGATTAGGGAAATCTTGTTTATTTACTGGTTTCAGGATCTATTGCAGCTGCAAACAGCTGTACAGTATAAAGGTTGACCTTTTTAAAAAAAAAAGTAGATATAATCCCTATAAAAAACTCCAGCACTTCTAGGAAATAAGTTTAAGCAAAGCTTTATTCATCTGTTTCTATCCAAAAAGTAGATTGCTGAATAAAATGAGATGTCAGGAAAGTCAAATGAAGGTTGACTTGATGGAAGTGATTTGGTGGAATTTTGTATTGGCTGAATGGTGCCCTCTGGGGGGTCTCATTCTAAAATATAATATAGAAGCTCTCTGAAGTAAGACAGTTTTAGAAATCTGGTTGGAGAGAATGTGTGGAATTCTCTAGATTACAGAACAGCATCTCCCCCAATCAGCCCAGTGCCACTGATCCTGACATTTACTATACTGCTTTTATCTGAAAGAAACAGCCTCTTGCAGCAGTGGAAATAGGTCCAGTGTAATGCAAAAGATAACACTTCTAAGGTGTACAGTTAATGCTTTAATATGCACTTCTTAAGCCATTATTTTGTACAGACATCTTTCAGACTAAGAGTCTAGGTGTCTCTCTTGATCATGCCAATCCTCTGTCCTATCTGAGAATCTTTCTAGGCAGCATTACAGACTATTTACAGAGTGCATGCATTACTTGAGACCTCATCCACAGTAAAGAATCCAACTATGTGAGCTGAAAATTGTTTGGGTTTTTTCCATCTTATATGCAATGAGACTGAGACAGTGCTGGACTCTAAAGGGCATGAGTGAAACCTGACCATTGCTGAAGGAATTAAATCCCTATTTGAGAGAGAGGTGTGGCTGCTCTGCCTCAGGACCTCACCACAATGCAGCAGAAAGGTACAGGGCTGGCAGGCACAGAGCACCAGGCTGGGGTATGCAGATCCAAAGTACAAAACCATGGCTTTTCCCCCAGTACTTCCAGTTTCACCATAGCTCCCAGATGTGGGAAATGCAGTCACCAAGAGACAAGCCTGAAAACAAGACTCTGGGTTGTACCTCTTCCCCTCACACATACACTTGCAGAGGGCAGTGAAATAAATTTTATTGTTATAAATGGAGACTGGAAATAGCCTTACTTGAGTCAGAGAAGGGAGCAGCCCTCCCAAGAACCTGTGGAGAGGTTGTCTGTGGGACAGGAATGTCACAGTAGGGATGGATGTTCCAGAGGTGAGTGTCTGAAGTGCTGCCGTTCCACAGGGCTCGGGGCTGGGGCCAGCACTGTGACATCCTTGTCAGCAATAAGAGGGATGGAGGGCACACTGAGCAAGTCTGCCAACAGTACCAAGCTGTGAGGTGCAGTCACACACTGGACAGGAGGGATGCCATCCACAAGTACCTGGGCAGGCCTGTGCAAATCTTATGAAGTTCAAAAAAACCCAGGTGCAAAGTGCTGCACCCGGGTTGGGGCAATCCCAAGCACAAGTCCAACCTGCTGGTACATGTCACCTTTACCTGGAAGGTTCATATTTTTAGCCTCACCTATTTTTCATGCCAAATTGCCACATCCTCTCTAATTTTATGTCCGTAATGGGGCAAAGCAGCTTGGCTTATGCCTTACCTGTGACACTACATCCCACCTTTTTGAGGAGCTTCTCTGAATGGTCTATTTTTCTCCTGCACAGGGATATAACATCACAGTTGATGTTAGCAATATGTAGAATTTCAACAAGTATTTTTTCCTTCTACTTCTTTCTGTCCACTTTTCATTTTTCATTTCCTTTGTAAGCATGGTTCCTATTGTGTACTTTCCAGCTGTACAAATGAAATAATTAGTTGGTGAAGAGGTGATGAGACCATTAGACAACATTATTATCTTTCGTGGAACTATGAAGATAAAATTGTATGAGCCTTCTTATCTGGTGTTGTATTCACAGACTCTACAAGTGTAATTCTAGTGAACTATGCTTATTTCATGGAAAGGTTTCAGTGGAAATATTAATGGATTGAACAGTGTATTCAGAAAAGAAGGATGGAAATGTAATAGCATTAAAGATTAATTTTATTTTTTTCTGTGAGGAACTTATCTCTCTAAGCATGGTTCTGGAAACATTTTAATTAGTCTGTCAGGTTTTAATCCCTGCCCTTTATTTCACCTCTTTCAGACAACACAAGGAGAATTGTAATTGCTGATAACTTCTAAGTCTAAAAGATCAAAAATGCAACAGTTCTTACTGCGAAGAAAGCAAAAGAAGATCATTTGGAGGAATATCTATATATTCCTCTGACATGAATTCTAAGAATTCTGCTGTTTTCTTTCAGTTAAATCTCTTTCTTAGGATGAATGGAGTGACTCTTGGGGGACGTATTGTACATAAAAAATTTTTGACTGTACGTTGTTCCTGTATTAAACTTATTTTAACCAATCAGCTGGTGAGGAACCTTAAAATATTCCAATGAATGATTAGATGAAAAAACATTTTTCAGTTTTCTGGTTTTCCCCCAATCTCTCACCCCTTCTCTTCTTTTAAAGACAGATATTTATTATTATATTTTAAAATGAAATTTGCAAGCTTAGAAAAATGATTCTTGAAAAATATTCTGCTTCTTGTTTCCCCCTTCTCCAAATGTCACTTTTTATCTACAAAAGTGGGTCACGTCACTTGATCAGTTAAGTGTCCAGAGAATCATACCATGATCCTTTCAGTCACATGTAGTCATCAAAGATCTCTTGCAGAGGTAATTTAGGTCTCTCCATTCTTCCTGTTGGAATATACATGATCTTTCTTCTAGGCATGTGAACTCATCCTAGCCCTGGCTATTCCCCAGGTGAACCTCCAGAAAAGTGGCTGTAAATAATAATGCCTATATTCACATGTGTGGTGGGTTACCACTGAAAAACTGTGGTGATTTATGTAGGAACTCTTAAATACTTGACTTTCTAACAGAACCTTCTTCCCAGTTATAGTGACTATGCTTCTCTCTGGTATTTACTGGTCTTAGACATGTTAAAATAATTGTGCCACAGATTTTGTATTAGGTCGGCCAAGGGATGTGCAAGTCCACCTACAGTTTCATTGCAATGTTGCTAATTTTTCACTTGCAGTGTTTTCTTTCTGTGATGCAATTACCTATGAAAAGACATTATGGCATTTTTGAATGCATACTTTACAAACTGCTATTATATCTGTGCCATCAGTGTCACCAATGCAATAGAAGCTGTGTTTGGAATTCAGTGGTGACTCAGAGCACGTCAGTGATTTTCAATTTCCCAACTAATGACTTGCTCAGTTACAAAATATTATCTGAAATTTGTCTTCTATGTTGGAGACACTTCTGTGCTTCCTGGATGAAATGGAAGTACTTAATGGTGCTTTTGAATTGTAAGACAATAAATATACATTATGCAAACAGTGGTGTAGGTACAGTGATGTGGCACTGTGTTATGCACAGCCTGTGGCTGGGTTTGGCTTTACAGACAGTGCCTGGGGCAGCCTCTGTCCCTTGTGCTCACACAGGATGTGTGAGCAGCATCGGGAGAGGGGCTCCCAGGATAGGCTGTAGTGAACTCAAAATGGCATTCACCAGTGAAGGAGTAAGAAGCAAGGTCAGACAAAGAACTAGCACCAAGACTGAGAGGAGCATAGGCAAAAACTGTGCCTCTTACACTCTAGAATAATTTGGGATGATAACCTAATTTTGTGTGATAGCAAATACCTACTCTTATTTTCTCTCTGAGACTTGATTGTAGTCATGAATGAGAAGATTTATTTTAAGGGCTTTTGATTGATTGGGCTGGGGGTGGGAGGAGGTGCAACCTGTTTTAGAGAATGAGATGTAAAACTGATACAGTTATTAATAAGCATTTGTGTTGCATAAGCTTGAAGTTGTGGCTGCTGGCCTGAAGGCCACTCTGTGTAAGGGGCCACACAAATGTACAGGCCTGACAGCCCCTGCTTTGAAGAACTGACCTCAGATACTAGGTGTATTTCTTTTTTTTCTCTACCTTGAGCTGAAGTGGGACAGCCTTCCCTGTGATTGTATTCTTCTAACCTTACTGTAGCCAGACTACGGGACTCACATGCTGGGATTTGTACAGCTGTAAGGTCTCTTGATACATCACAGAATGGTTAAACATGCCTACGCCAAGTGTGGGAGCCCTGCCAGAGCAGGGATTGTGCTTGTGCTGTTGTTTGCCCTAAATTAGTTTCAGAGCAACCCATTGTGTTGTCATGGCTTTGGGTGTAGATGTTCATTTGTACAAGACAACATTTGTGAAAGACCTGCTGCACAGGTCCTCCCAGCACTCCTGGCAGACCCTGCACAGCACCTTTGGCAGAAGAGAGTGAGCTGTGGTCCTTTTGGAGGGGATGTGCAGAGCAGAGACTTCTGCTCCCTCCCTGTTCATGGCAGTTCCTGAAGCCTGGCTGTGTCTAAGATGCATCAACAGCTGAGAATGATTTTTTAAGGTTGGGCTCCTGTGGAACTGCTGGGAAGAAGAGAATCTAAAATGAGCTGGTTAACCTTTGCATACACTCTTTTGTAGCCTTCTATCTGTATAAATAAATCCTAGGGATACGAGTACATCGTGACATACAAACTCACCCTCATAGCTCAGTAAGTCTGTTCTTCCACTGCAATGCAGCCCTGTGAAGTCAGGATATATTTCTCATTCTCAAAGCAATGTTCTTCTTTGTTGAAGCACCTTTTTCCTGAAGCACCTGCTCACTCTTCTCTCCTTGTGTTTCTTTTTAATTGGCTATTGACAGTCAGTAACAAATTAATGCCATTTAAGTTCAAACAAACAATCAAATAAACCCACCTTTTACAGCAGTATGTAGCTAGTCGAGGTGAATTGCTTGCCACCTATAAAGACCAGTATCTGTTTTTCCAGTGTTATGGAACACTCTAAATTTGTGGTCTAGGTATTTTAAATGTTTTTAGCTTAATATGTCTTGAGGAGATTAAAGAGAAGGGTATCTGAAAGTAAAAATCCAATGTCAGTCACAGACAGGAGGGCATGATTTGTCTCAAGTTAATCCCCTTTCTTTGACAGGTATATTCCTATAGGTAACTTTTTCTTATTTGCATTTATGATGCTGAAACCTGGCAATATCTTAGCACACAATCCACATGAAGGTATCTTCCTTTATCTTAGCCACAGTGCACTTTTAAGATGAAGATGTGAAAAAGTGGAAGATAATGCACAAGAAGTGTCAAGCTGCTATCCCTCAAAGTAATTTGAAGGGTTCACACTGGAGTGTTTGTGCAGGACTGAGGAGCTCTGTGGCCACCCCTGAGCCTGGGTGGGAGCAGGACTGTGCCAGGGGGGCAGGGGCAGAGCAGTGTGAGCCTGGCTGTGGGTGCCGGGGCAAAGGGCTGCAGCCACCACCCCTTCCCCAGACTGACATCAGGTACCTGTTCTGACCTCAGAGAGGAAGAGGGCTTGAAGAGAAAGTTTTCTTTATGCTCTTCTGTAGGTAATGGTGGTGTTTCATTTTCCCATCTTTATCTCACTTTTTGAAATCACTTTAATATTTTTCTGATTTCTCTTTCACTACCATTTCCTTATTTGATAGCATTAATTTCTTCTTTTTGATTTTGCTTCCTCTGATCCATCTCCAGATTTCCTCTGCTTCCCTCTGTTTTTCTATATTCCTCTTCTAGTTTAGTTTTTATTCTCTTTCCCAAGCCTTTTTCCCTCTGCATCTTGGTCTGTATCTCCTTACTGATGGCTGGGTATGGTGCTCCTTTCATGCAGGATATTGCTATGACAGCTTTGGGAAGCCTCCTCCTCCATGCAGTCCCTTTGCTGTCTTCCCATTTTCTCCAGTTACTGGCGGGTGAGACAGAGGAGGGACTGTATAATCTATCAGACAAGTTACTCTTTAAGCTCAGGTCAGACTAGAAAAGGCAAGAAAAGAAATAAGTTAAGCTGCAAAATGGAAGTTTTGTAACTTCCCTGAATTGAATGCTTGTCTCTGCAACAATATCCAAAAGCAGATTTGTAGGGAAAAAAAAGGAATGAAGAAGCACGTTATATTTCCTCTGAGAATTTCTGGCCTCCATTCTTCATTGTTAGAAACCTTTTGAGCCTGAATTTCCTTTATGTGTTTCTCCACAGAATATGCTGGTGACTGTAAGGCTGAAGAGGAAATGTTATGTCCTGAAGGAATCTCTGCACAGCTTAGCTCAGGTTTTGTGTCTCCCTGTATCTTTCTACAGCTCACAGAGAGTGTCAAGAGCAGTGATCAACACTCTCAACCATTTCCCAGCTGAGGAGGTGAACATGGTTTGAATCACATCCATTATGCTTCTATTTCCATAAAGTTAATGCAAAATTTTCAGAGATAAATATGGCAGGTAAATTGTTGCTCCTTCTAATCACTGATATTGCTTTGGTGGCCACTGCAAAAATTGGATAACCTTTTCTTTTAACTGCCTAGTTGTGGATGATTAGCCAGTTCCCACCTTTCAATACTACAGCTTGGCAGTGTGCCAGAATGCAGAAATTAGGCACTCAGTGCCTGATGCCTCCCATTTCCTCTTGGGCATCAACTTGGATTCAGCCTTTGCTGGCACTACCAATGGTAGAAGAAAAATTTTAGAATCTAGGTTTTAAGTAGTTTCTTCTAAACTCCTGTGTCCTGTGTGGTTTTTTTTTCCACAAACTTTTCATTTGCTAAGAAGTACCTCATAATTTGTGGTATTCTAAATATTTATTTTGTTTGGAAAAATATTTTGATTGTTACTGTTGGAGCCTTGTGCTTCTGCCCTTAGTTTATATTAATGTATTTTCCCCTGTACTCACCTGACACAGAATGATTAGTCACCAAAAATGTACCAGGTGTGGGTTATTTTTTTTCTTTGTGTTTGTTATCCTTTATTCATCTCTTTGAACACACAACAAGAATTCTATATGGTATTCAGGATATGGTACAGATTTTGTTTGACTTTTAGTATTTATTTCAGTTTGAAAACAGTTTAGCTGGATTTTTCTTTTTAATTTTTTTAATTGGACAGGTCTCTCAAGAAACTGCTTTTAAGCGCTTTGTTTTGGCACCTAAATTGATTAAGTAATTACTGTCCTGCTAGGTGCTTTCACATGTTGTTTGGTAAAACAATGCATTTACAAGTAATTTAACAATCTTGAAATGCTTCTGCTTTTTACTGATCTAACCTTCCCAGGGTGCTAAAATGCCATTTAGGCCAGAATCCATAACCTATTAATCTAAATGTGAGGGACACCTAAAAATCCATGTACACTGAGGCCCTCATGACACTAGTTTCATAAACTCCTTGCAGGGTAAGTGCAGTCAGCCCTGCAATCCCTCCTTTGGCAGATGCCATTTAAAGTCTCAATCCTCAAACTGTTCTACTGCAGCTTTTAAAGACAGAAATGGGGAGGAAGATCTGTCTGGTTGTACACTGGATTAAGAGCTCTTTGGCTTTCATGCATCAGCAGCTGTTGCAGCTGTCAAAGCCACAGTTCCAAGAGCTATCTCCTACTAGCCTAGGGGATAATTAGGGATCATTCAGCTGATCAGAATACTCCAAAAGGAAGAGAGATCTTCAGACACATTCTTTTAAAACTCCAGCATTCATTAAAATCTTGGTCACATTATGTATGACATTGCAGGTGCTTGCAGATTCATACACCGGAATGCTTTCCCTTTCATGCTCTTATCTCTCTCTGAGAGTGCCAGTAATGTAAATACAATCATTTTCATGGACACTGAAAAACAGGCAATTATGGAATAAAAATACTTCTGCTGGCAGTGGGTGAAGTGACAGGAACATTAATTATGCTTGAATGCACAATAATACAATATTCAGGAAGTGAGAAAATCATCTGGGCATGAAAAAATGGGGTTTTTTCTTCTTTATGATACTGTGAAATTGTTCTGTGTGGACACGGACCACTTCTCAGTGATGATGCTGATGCAAATGAACAGAAACGATGTTTACTTGCAGTGAAACAATAGTTTGCATCAGTGTAATAGGAAGCTGGGTTTGCCACAGACCCCAATGGAAAAGTGATTTTGACCAGCTGCTTGATTGTCTAATGTAAAGCAATTGGACAAGCTGTCTTCCATATATTTGAAATCTGAATTCAGGGCCAGAGCTGAACTGTGTTCTTATCTTCCTGCCGAGAGAGGCTGCACCAGGCTAGAGAGAGAGAGATGCAGGCTCTGAATATCTTTGAATTGCAAGGCTTGAAGTCTGTAACCAAATGCCATGGTTTGAGTCTCCCTCAGTGGGAGGGGCATGAAACTCTGCAGTCCAGCTGGGAAAACAGCATGAAACTCAAATACAGCCAAGCAGCCAATAACTATATCAAAGTGAGTTAGAGAGATGCTGACCAGAGAGTTCCATCTAAAAAGCATACTTCAAACAGCTATTCACTTTTGTCTGATCTACATAGCTGTAGTAATTTTCTAAACCATCATAGTTCATTTAAAAAATTGGACACTTGATAGTCTTTGAATTGTGAATTGAAATGTACAAGGCAGCTTTTATACCAACAAGTGGTCTGCAAAGACTGCAACTGTATCTGCAACCATTTTTACTGGGTGGCTTTCAAAAGTGCAGATAGCTGACCTCTGAATTGAAAAAGAGAAAAGCAAAAGTGAAATGTGGTGGAATGGTCAGACCTGGGCTCTTTTCTTGGGTGACATAAGTAATTCACTTCAGTCTGGTGCAGGTACTGGAGTTCTTGTGGGTCATATGTGCATGAGATCAATTAGTAAGAAATTATATATTACAACAAAGCATAAGTATAAACATTTTTGTGAAGTGGAATGGTCTGTGGAAGACTAGCCCATATAAAATATTCCTTACAGTATCATTTCATTAGGGCTTTACACTGCTTTCCTGACCTTGTCAGCTGAATGTCTCACTGAATCACTCCAGAATTACTAAAATGCCCATTGTTTCGGCAGTTGGCTGATGCTGGGAAAATGTAAATTTTCAGTATATTCAATGCTGGTTTTTAATAGGCATAATTTAAATCAGAACTGTTCCTAATTTCCATGCTCAAAAAAATGTGATCCTGAAGCCAGCTGGAGAAATATAAGTTGGCTTATAAGGAAAAGATTAGATGAAAAGTAAAACTATAAAAAATTTAAAGCATGTCTTTTCTACTCCATTTTGTCCTGTCCTATCTTTTTTGCTTTTATTGGGATTATAATTGGGCTGAAAATGAAACAAATTGGAACTGTTTGTGCAGGTTGCTGGGAGTGCCTAGCTGACTGATACATCCACTTATTTATAAATGAAAACAAAAGGAACACAAGATATTTTTCACTTTAAAAAGTTAGCAATCTTCAGAAGTTGAAAGTTTTCTCTATACAATGACATAGTCTCTGTTTTCAAATAGTTTTCTGAAAGCCCTTCCAAATGCTCTGTATTCTCTTAGACCAAGATAATGCAAGCCTTTAATAACAAAGCTGCTATTCTGACTGAAAAAAATGCTTTAAAAAGGTTTCTAAACAAAGATAAGATAGATGATATAAACAACAAAGAGGGAGAAACTAAGATGGCAAAGCAAGCAAGAAGAAACATCACTTGTCTAACTTGTTTTGGTGTCTGTGCTGAAAATCATAAATGGCCTGTCAATAATAAAATTCTATTTAAATTTTCTTCCCCTTGAGATTTATATTGGAGTAAAATAATGCAGAAATACTGAATAGTATAGCACTGAGATTGTGCTTGATATCAGGTGAGATTAAATGACCCTACTCTTTAGTTTTCCAATTGCCTTTTCATTTTTACATTTTTTATCATGTGGAATAGTCTCCTGAAACCTTGAATGAGGCAATGTTTCAATCACACACCAGCTTGTCTACTGAAAGGTCAGTCCATCTAAATGTCAGCCAGCTCTTCCTTTCGTACTTATATTAAATTCAGTAATTTATCTGGTGTGTTTCCCAGCAGATCTTTTGTTAGTCAACCAGGTCTACAAAAAAGGAAGTGAGCTGAAGAGATGTTTAATAAATGGTAGATGGGGATAGAGGATGATTTGGAAAAACAGTGCAATTTTCTTAACTCTAGCAAGTTGAAATTGCAGAGAGCAGCTGGATCTCAGATGTGCACTGGTCCTCTAGAAACAACCAAGTCCCACTCACACCCTGCATGAGCCCTTCCTTTCCCAACAAGCAAGCAAAAAGCCCCCAAAGAAGGGTGTGAATTTGTACTTTTTGGGTCAATGCAGCACCATGGTTTTAAAATAAAACTGCAATTCCAACCGTCCAGCACACAGAGATCTGGCACTTGCCAACTGCTCAGCAATGCTGAAGATATAATGAAAACTAGATTTCAAAAATCCATCACCCACACCTGGCACATGACTAAGGATCACTTTTCTTAGAAATAGTAAGGTCGTATACAGTATTTAGTTGCATAAATTAACATACTGTCCATTTAGGTACATGAATTGTGCCTAGTTCTTGGCGTCTAATGCACCATTCTTCCAAAAGTACCAAAAATCACATCATATATAACAGGGAAAATTAGCATGTATGAGGACCTCCAGAGGGAAATCCAGTCCTCTGAAATTAAAATATCTAAATTTATCTAAAATATCTAAATTAGATATCTGGTTCCTAACCTGTGTAAATAGCTGCCATATTCCTTCATTGTGCCAATCTACCCAGCAGTAAACAGTAATGACTCTGCCTCAACTAAGTTTTCACTCCATTTACATACAGAGTAACTGTACTACAGACTCTGTAGGGTGTCCTGTCTAGTGTTCGGCTGTTGCTGGAGAAGAACATGGATTTGCGTGTTCTTCTTTATGTTCTTCAATATCTTATTTGCACTATCACATGGACATCTCCTGTCCCCTCTTTGATGGCACTGCATTCCTGTGTGTGGGCAGTGGAAGCACTCCCCCAGAGTGGTTCATCTTGACTAAATTGAGACTTCTACACAGTGGAAGTCTACATCAGCACTAGTTATAGTCAACTGTCTTTACAGCCCCTGGGAGAAACTGGCAATAAAGGAGTGCAATTTCAGAGGTCTGTGGAAGGGTGCAATAAATGGCACTTTATAAATGTCTTTTCTGTCCACTGCGTATAAAGGGAGTCTAAAGTTAACAGCTGAAATGTATATAATTAAGTAAATGAATCCTATGCTAAGCTACTTGTTCAAAAGCAAATCAATAATACAAAATCAATGGGATAATATTAATTTTTATCATTAGTACCCTGGGTCAATCTGTTATGACATTTTTCTCTGTAAGGAAATTGTGTATTAAAAAATCAACAAAGTATGACTTGTTTAAATATGTGGTTTAAATAATTCCATGCCTTTCTGGAGTGATTTTGTCCCACTTAGCAATAAGAAAACAGTTACAAATATGTTCCCATACTCCCACTTATTCCTTTTATATACAATTGAAGCTTATTATTCTATTTTTTCTCTCTTTTATCTTTCAGCATGTATTTTCTTTATAAGCATTAGAAGTCCTAGGGTATTTGGAAAGAATGAATTTGATTAGTTGGTTGGCAGGTTTTACCCAATTTCTCTGTGTTTGCCATTCTAAAGACCCTTTTTTCTTTGATTTTAATAATTTGTACTAAAAGACTTTAAATCTCTTTTGATATCAATTTGTGAGAGCTATCCTGTTGAATATTTATCCTTCCCACCAAACAGACTATTTATTGTAGGACTGTTTTGTTCACACTCCCGAACAAGAGAACCCAAAAGCTTTTAAGATAAAATATAAAGGATGATGTAATTACATTTAAACTGCAAAAGAAATATAAGGTTGCAGGTAAATTTAACATCACTGCCACAGATTTGGTCAAAGGAAAGCTCCCATTTGACTCCTTTGACACAGCACACAAGGGATCTTGTGCAATCCTTCACTGTAGAATTTACAGCCTATGTCAATAAGCTTGGCTTGCTCTGGGTCTGTCTCGTGTGGATTTTTCCTCTACCACTATCCCCATGGACCAATTGTTCCACAGGTTTACTGCTTTGAAGGGTAGGAAGTCTCTTCTATGTTCACTTTCAGTTCATTAAAAGAGGACTGAACCCAGATGTGCAATGTTCTGGTACCACAGAATGAAATTAGTATCCTGTCAATTATGATTTTGCCCTTTGCTAATCTCAGCCAGCAGCTGTTGCTGCCCCAAGACTTTTTCATGTCTGACACTTAATACGAGTACTTCTCCAAATTAAACTAAAACCATCATGATTTGCAAGAACTTTCATTTGTAAATGCATTTGTTATATTTGAAATTAAATGCAATTTCTTTGAAAGTGGAAGTTCCAAGCTATGTTCAGCACTGTTCCACAGTTCAATACAATTATAATCCATACTAAGACTGAGCCAGTGAATTTGCTTTGACCAAGTCTGTGCTGTGTGCAAACATAAGTCTTTTTGTGCCCAGAGTTAGCAAACTAGCAGTTTTCATGCATGCTAAAGAAAGATTTGCTTAAAGAGATAATGTTGCAGAATAATGAGTTGTTCCCACAAACCATCTGTTCTTCTCCTGCACTAAAAAAAAAAATCTGAATCCAATTCCTTTGTTTTAATTAAAGGTTTCTTTGCAAAGTATTGTTTCTGAACTTCAAAAATAGAGAATGTTTTAATGAAACCCTGGATGGGAAGAAAAATGTAATTCCTTCCTCTATACTGTTAATAAATGAATGTTAGTTATCTGTGGGTTGTTAACAGTTTTAGAACCCAAACCTCCATATTTTTGCTGTAAAACAGTGAAGCTATTATATTCATTCTGACAGAGAGTTCCAGAGGAAGGGAGTAAGAAAATCCCAGGGCACAAGATCTGCCATTTATGAGAAGCACTAGTTATAAAAAGATACTTTTCTGATTTAGGAAAGGAACATGTTTTTAGAAGACACTTTTTTTTTTGGTGCCATACTTCACAAGCTATTTCAAAAAGCCAACCTAATATTATCATCTGGGAAATGCTCCATACAAGGCCTGAAGTTCATAAAATGCAGGAGCTAATCCTCCCTTCTTCTTCTAGTTGGTTGCTCTCTCTGCTCCTTCCTCACCAAATCCTCTTTGCTGCCAAAAGACCCTTCAGTTTGTCGTCAAAATGTGTCCCACTCTGGTGATCAGGGGGTAAAACAAGAAGGGTACCCCCACAGTGACCCCTTTCCTGACCCCAGCCATGCCAAAACAAGTCTGTCTGAGTCTATCACAAGATAGGCACAGCACAGGTCTCTCTCATGCCTAAGGTCTGATTTTTAAGACATAGCCTAAGCCAGACAACAAATGTGGGAACCCCATTTCCTTAATACCTATCTTCCATGACTCCACTATTTAGTATCTCTATACCCAAGAGTATTAGCATATATAATAAAGAGGATATGCCTTGATTTTCTTGTGAGTTGGTCCCTAGAAGCAGTGTGCCTCAAGGGACTAAGAATTGCTAACAAGAAGAACCATTAAGCCAACAAAGTCCTTGCTAAGTCAGGTAAATCTCTGTACCTTTTACAGACTTATCTTTTCTCCCTGCTCGCCCTTCACATCTTCCATGAGTTGAGACACAGGTTGGAAGGACAGGTTGCCTTCTCTGCAGCATCTTTATTCTTGCTGATGGTATTATTCCTTTATCATGTGCATGGTAGAAACTAGACATACCTCAGGAGAAAGTGCAAGAGAAGTATCACAAGCTCCTGGGTATCTTGCATCTTGGCCTGTCTGATAAGACCCACGCAGTGAAAAACTGCACAACCTGCTCATTGGGTACCAGGACCTGTGAAGGAGAGGCATACTTTAAATTTATAAATTTACAACTACTAACTGTTGTTAGTACTACAGTTAGGCTACAACTGTTCCTGTTTTAAAAACCAGCTGAAACACCTGATGCCTTTTGAGTCCATTATGTGAAAAGTTTGTTCATATGTTAGTTTGTAGATAAGTACATTAAATTACTAGAAATGCTTGGGTTGATCTGAATTAGGGCAGAGGATTTCCGAATAAGCACAATAAGATCCTTCATGAATGAAGAAGAGATGATAGTTACTATTTCCCTACAGTTGTGAGCTGGATGCATTCAGTGCAGTAGACTGTATTTTCCATCTCCATAACGATGAGAATATTTTTCTGGATCCCCTTGCCAGTGGTTCCCTGGGATTCCCGGTGGCCCAAACCACAAGGGAAGACAACCATGTTGAGAACGAGGAAGGCTTACAGTTATCAAATGCATGATGTTTTTCTTATATCTGTAGATTCTGTGACTGCTTGTCACACTCTGGGGCCCTTACTTAGGGTCACAAAAGCAGCAAGGTTTTCTGTAGGAAATGCCTGTCTGCCCAGTACCATCTCAGAGGATTACAGGATCTTTCAACTAAAGACAAGCCATCAGTGACAAATGACAGAATCTCCTTCAATGTCCTGTTTCCTTTCAAGTTTTCTCCTCTGGCTCATGTGTTTTTCAGGAAATGTGAACTCCAGCAGGTCCTTGAAGTGCTAACAAATATGTTGCTACTCCTTTCCTAATGTCTGTTGTGGAAGAACTTCAGAACACTGTCTTTCAGTTTCTCTTTGAGAAAGCCTTCTTCTCTGGCTCATGGATCTATCTTAAAATGTCCATTAATCTGGAATTATTTATAATCACATGAAATTTAATGCTAGTAGAGCTTCTTACCTTTTTTGTCATTGCACAGTACTGAGGAAATCCCCCAAAGGTCACCTCAGCAAGTCCGCATCTTGGGAGTCATGACCTCATGGGTCATGGGTTGTCTTTCAAAATCAAAAGATAAAAATCTACAGGTTATCCAAGAAAAAGCATCAAGTTCTTAGGAGGTTGTTTTGAATTCTTGGCCACACATAGTTTCTCTCTCACAAAACAGGTAAAATCCTGTCATGGATCTGTTCTGAAACCTTCAAGCTCAAGAAGTTCCATTCTTGGGAAAGAGGGTTACTCTAGTGGAAATCTGACAGACTTCATCAACAACTTCATCTATACCAGATTAAACAGCTGCAGCATATTTGCCTCAGCAGGACTTTCTTCCCCCATGCAACAAGCAGGAACAGTTAGTCCAGATGTGCAATATAGAGTTCCTGTCCATGCTCTTAGTTACCATGGACACCTCTACTCTAGATAACATCTGAGTACATTTGGGCCACTTGATAACATGGGGCTCAGAGTATTTGGTAAGTGAAATATGTCTGGGGTCCTAATCAGCCCAGGGTCCTTATCAACCCATTGGCTGTGGGGTTTCACAGCAACCCTGCAGGTTCATTCTTCATGTACTGAATGGAAGGATTTGTGCTGGATGAGAAACTGCACAGTGCAAGTTCCCTGAGCGGCACAAATTTTAAAAACTAACCACACAAATTAAACAGAAAGAGGCTGGAAAACATCCACCTTTCTTGTAAAGTTAACAACCTTCTTTCAAGTTTCCAAAAAATATACTACTGGTTATGTACTTCACTGTCAATTGACTGATTCTGGACATTTTTGTTTCCCTGCTAGATCACAAAGCTGCACATGCTTAACTCTTTCCACATCATCCACATCCTTTTCTCTTGCTACCTCACCCAATGTGCTTAAAGAAAACAACATACCAGGTTTTCCCCTTAACAAAGCTATCTTCTGAATCCTGGTGAATATAAACTAGGATAATCCCCACTGAAGCCAGCAGTGTTATAGCAGTGGTATATCAGTCAAACCAGTGCTGTGAAGATAAGTTCAGGGGTGAGACAAACAATAGGGCCTGAACCAAAACAGACTCTGAACATTGCTGAGAGCTGAATACCAATATTTTATAAATGTCTCCTTTTGGTTAAATGCTTGATTGCAGGGCTGGGGAAAGTAGGGTTGGAATAAATCCTCTGGCAGTGCCTGTGCTAATAAAACATTCAAGACTGTGCTAATAAGGCAGACAAGGAGTCTGTTCCTCAGTCATGACAGCCAGTGGCACAAAACACTTTCAGGTAACTCCCTTCTGTCCCAAGTATGACCTCATCCATAATGCACAGAGTCACAAATACATTATATATATATATATATATATATATATATATATATATGTGTGTGTGTGTGTGTGTGTCTATATGTATCCCATATTATGCAGAAGTTTTAACTAGGAGTGTGCCCTGGACACGAGAATAAACTGTTCTAGCAAGGGACATGTCAAATAAACAATGTGGCAATCTTTAAATGTTGAGGTTCTTAGTCCATTGCTCCAGCACTATTTACTTTACAAGTTCAGCTGCAACTTCAGAAAGCCTCTCAGTCAGACCCTGCTGCAGGAGAGGTTCAGCTCTACAACCTAAGATATTCCCCCCAAAGACTGTTAAACCTCTCCTTTGCAAAAAAAGGTTGTGTTGGCAATGTTACAACTGCTCTGGGCAACCAAGTCCAATACTCTGTACACGCATCAATAGAATTTTTTTCCTATGGTCCCACTGAAATCTCCTACTCCCTCATCTTATGCTCATTATTACTCATCCTGTCCACTGAAAGTGCAGATCCAAATATAGACAATTCAGAGCACATATATGCCATGATTCTGGCCCATCACTTACGTTTAAGTGTGGAAATATGATGAAGTAATTCAAATCCATCATGAACGCACATGCCAAAGGGAAGGAGCAAGTACTCTGCCATTTAATAAAATCTAGTTCAAAATATCATCATGTAAACAAATCATCCTAAGATAAATAAACTGTGAATTAAAGCTCTGCACTGTTCCACCTAGAAAAAAATATCCAGCACTAGAGTGCAGGAATGGTCTTTACTTCAGTGGAGCTCAAATAAAACTGGGAATGTTTGTTTTTGCGACTTTGCTCATTTATAAAGTGCCTGTTGCTATAGCAGCTAAATGCTTGTAACAAACTTGCATAAACAGAAATTCTTATAAAAAATGTTTAATGACTGATTTTATTCCTGTGTCTCAACTAAACTCACGTGGCATGATCTGACAAATGTGAAAACACTGGCCATTGGGGTTGCAAAGGCCAAATATAGGGATATATCCATTTTGTTCTTGCAATTCACCTGAATTGAGATATATATATATATAATCCTGTGGAAGTTTCCACTGTCATTTGCACTTTAATAGAATAAAGATCTTCAAGAATGTTTTGGAAATTTGTTATCTGGATGTATAAAGCACTCAGCTCTTGGGATGAAGGACTATGTACACTATCAGTACAGAATGACTATAGTCTTGGCCTAATTTGGAAGTCGTGTGTTAAGGGATATAAAACATATACCAATGATCTAGGAAGGTCTTCAGGCCAGCATGAGCTAAAGCAAGCAAAATGTCACAGAAATATGTCCCCTTTCAAAATTCCTATGATGTCAGTCCTCTGAAATTGTACCAAACAGCAGAAGGGGCAGAAGGTGTTGGAAGCAGGGTGTCTTTCACTCTCTACTCCTGTGTGCATTGAGAACCCTCCTGAATTCCTTTCCAGAACCATCTCTTTCTGCCAGACCCAGACTTGCCCTACTGCCATGGTAGAAGCACAACCCTTCATAGAAATAATCTCCCAGGTAAGTTACTCATCAGCACAGACAATTCTGGAAAGAAAAGGAAACAAGAAATGGCAATGAATATGTCATTAAGGCTTTCAGAGAGCTGTTCATTGGACTGATTTCTTTGTTTGAGCATTTTTTCCCATCAAAATGTCATATGGGATATATTTGTTGAATATAAAGGCTTTGCAGATTTCCTATGGCAGTTTTTTCAGGAAGCTTCTGACAAAACCAAAATGGAGAAAATGTCACATCTGTTCAGTTACTGGATGCATAGCTGGAATAGAGCAGAGGGCTGAAAGGCAATGCAGGCAAGGAGAGTAGTGCAGCAAGGCAGCAGAGCAGAGGAGGGGCCAGGAGTATCTGACAGCATTGCGAAACAGGTGGTAGAAAGATTTCTGTCTTTTTCTGTCTGTGATGAAAACATAACATTCAGAGCAGTCTGTTTTGGCCATGTTGCTTACACAGCTGTAGGGTACAAATTTGTGACAGTCAGTCACTTCTCACCTTCCACCAACACACCAAGCCTGTTCTCTCAGCTGTGCTTCACAGCCCAGAAGAGCATCTTGTGAAGGATCCTGCTGCTGGGGTTAAAAGCCCATCTGTGAGAGACAACAGGCTCACAGCTGGGCATGGAGTAGGTCTGAAATGACAACACCACTATTTGCTCAACAGAGGGATTGCAAGGCAGCTAGGGGTCTCCTGCTGAGCCTGGTGGCACAGCTGTGCCCAAGAGGTGCTTAGCCGTGTAGCTGCAACCTCTTCAGGGGACTCTGCTGAGGAAACCTTCCCGGGAAGGTGAGGTTTTCCTGATGGCCCCTAGCCCCACTTCTCTGGCTGATACTTTCTGTGTCACTAATTTGTTCAAGGCGTGTCAAATGGGAGAGTAAGGGGGTGTTGATTTTTACACCATTTTGCATTATTTTGCATTATGTTGTCCCAAGCAGACTGTACCACAGGGACACAAATCCTCAGCTTATCCTGGAGGCGCTTTAAAGATCCAGTAGAAGACATAACCAGGTATTTTTGATCCTAGCTTAACATATATATCCTTATAGATGATAGTGTGTTGATCCTGGCTGATAGCTGAGTCCCCAGTCACACTCTCCACTGGCAGGAAGGGGGAGAGAATTTAAAGAACAAAAGCCAAAAACTCTTGTGTTGAAATGCTAGGCAAGTGTTAATAGTTTAATAGCTGAAACCAAGCTGCTTGCAAAAGCAAAGTGTAAAGCACTTCTAAGTGTAAGCACTGCTCAGCAATAACTAAAACATCCTCATGTTATCAGCACAGTTTTAGTCAAAACTCTTAAATGTGGCACCATATGAGCTGCTGTGAGGAATATTCACTGCATCCTAGCCAGACCCAGCACATATCCTCAAATATGTTTCTAGCACAGGTTGCTTTGCTTACTCTCTCTTACTGTTTCTTAGGGATATTTTTTAACAGTAATGATGCTAGTAATGTTAATTATGGCTTGTTAATTGAGCATTTAGTATAGAATAGCTAATGCTTTTCCATCAAAAATGCAGAGCTTTTTTCTTGCATAGAGCTAACCAGCAAGGGGCTGTCATTCTTTGCAATAACCCAGCTGAAGACTCGTCCACTTCTGGCATTTTCCTTTAGTAGGTAGAATTAAAACATGTGGATAGCCTGGGTTTTGGTTAGGAAGGGCAATATCTGCAAGAGCATCATGTATCAGCTGGGAGATCTGGAGTAAGGTGCACATCATAACTTTTAGAGACTCCACATAATTTGATGAGATGCAGATTGTTTCATATGTAAGTGCAGATGAATTAGCTTTGACTCTGAATCACTCTGGCAGTAGTTTGGCAGAGGAAAGTTTGATGATTTGTTGAACAATAATGATTTATTCACTCTGAAGAGTTTATAGATATACATGAGTAATATGTTCCAAGAAGCAGTTTAAAATTACTTAATGCAGAGTCCAGTCTTAGCAGCAGACAGTGATGGGTAAGGCTGATAGGTTTTTAATCCTTGTATATAGAAAAAATGAGAACTTAATTTATTTTTTTTTCCATCCCTATAGTTACTCCAAATTCCTTCAGTAAGGCTTTAGTATATGCACAGCTGTTTTTAACTTCCACAGGAAGATTATAGAGCAGATCCTCCTGGAAACTATTCCCAAGCAATGTAAGGCAAGAAGGTTTTGGGGAGTAGCCAGTATGGAAGTTCCAAAGCCATGCCCAACCAACCTGATCTGCTTCAGGCATGGGATGGATGTTTCAGCAGGTGAGGAACAGCAGCATATGTTGTTTAGCAAGGCCTTTGGCACACACCCACAGTATCCTGTCATCATAACTAGGGGCATAAAGGCTGGGTTAATGGATGATAAGGTTGGTGGAAAATTGTATGGAACTCCTGGTGTTGTGATCAGTAGATTAAAATCTGAAGAATTACCCGAAAAATTCTTCAGGGACTGATGGTGGGAGATCATCCAATGTCCTTATTAATGATCTGGAGTATGGGATGGAGTTCTCACCACCAAAGCTGGGATCACTAGTCCTCTTCTGTCCAATGATCTTGTAAATATATGATGTCTTTGAGGGAAACCTAGAAAAATATTCATGTCCTGAAATAAACTGAAACTTAATGATTTGACCAAATTGGGCAACTGTGACAATCATAATATTTTTGTGTCACTTTTTTAGAACTGCTGGTTATGGCATATGTCCTATATAATCTGATGTAATTGTGGCTATGTGATTATAGAAGATCCTTTGAATAACTTACCATTTTTCCTAAAAAAAATTAGACAGAGGTATCTGGACTCAAAGCAGGGTCAACTTCTAAATCAGGTCAGATGATCTGCTATTGCAGTTGTATGGAACTACCTTGATTTCCTTTTCGGACCATTTTCTGCACTTTGCTGTTTTCATTGCTGATGTAGCATTGGCACACTGACCCTAAGATCTTGAAAGGAAATGTATACAATAAATAAACTAGTAAAGCTTTTCCAATGTCCTGTCTTTCCAGGAGTCTGATGGGTTGCAACACTTTAAAGCTGTAGTTCCCAGCTAGGCTCAGCATAAGTGGATGTTTGCACTTACTAACTCGTTACATTGCCAAGCATTTTATGTGATTCTTGCTGTGCAGAGCTCTTTGTTGTGCATCTACAAGTCACTGGAAGGGACGATGCTCACAGCCTATGAGAAATCCTAGAGATAGTCAGTAGTGAAGAGAAATGGAAAACTCATGTTGCTTTCAGAGCATCACACAGAGCTGAGCAAATGCTGGGTTGTGCTGGTAACTTGCATAGTGCAGTGGGACCAGCTCAGTCCCTTGGTTCAGCCTGTGCACAAACACTGCTTCCACTTCTGGACTTTTGGGGTTTTCCTAACTCTGATGTAGACATGGCCAGACCAGCCTCATGACATGACATCAGGTACTTTTCATTTCTCTCTAAAAGGAATAAAGTTCACTACACAGACCCCTAGGCTCACATACAACTATTGCATGGTTTGAGAATATGTTAAAATACTCTGAAATGCTTTTGTTTGAGCACATCACACTGGTGTCAGGAGTATCTGCTGGCTGCTCCCTGGCCAGCTGTGGAGCTGGCAGGTGCTGGTTAGTAAACTAAAGGTTCTGCAGATGTTGGATCCACAAACTAAGGGCAGACTTCTATATTCTGACTCAAATTGTGTCATTGCTGTCAGCCTGAGATATCACTGCAGAGCCACCACTGATGTCATGGAGGGTGTCCAGCTGATGCGGGACAAATGACAACTCTCAGACTGTTTCAGGGTGTGACAACAATAGAGTATAACAGAAACAGAGGAATTAGTGTACCTTGCCTTACCTAGATGTATTTGAATTATACCACAAACCTTTCCTAAGCCCCCTCACAGGGTACTTTGCACCCTTCAGACTCAGACAAGACAAGGAGAGGCAGCATTGCATTTATCTTCTCATGAGGTATCAAATGCAGAAACTTCCATCCCGTTGCATTTCAGCACTAGCACTGACAAGGCTGCTGAAACAAGAGAACAATAACAAAAGATTAGTCTTCATAGGGCTTTCCTAGTCAATTTCTGGTCCACCCCATTTAGGTGGGTCACCTCAGATACATTTCTTCACATTCAAGCTGAGTGCACTGTGGCTGGCCATTGCATAATGCCAGGTCTCCTGGAGCTATTTGCAGCTGATGATTATTGCATTTCCCACTGTTTTGAGTATCTGTGCTTATGATTAACTCTTTCTTTCACTTCTGGGTGGATGACACACTCCAGCCTACCCTTGGGAGCAAGATAAGCCATTGCTTCATGACACGGATAATGAATATTAACTGTATGGCAGCAAAACCAGAATGAGGCATGAATTCTGCAGCACTTGGGCACTTCTATCTTGTGCAGAATACATTTCCTCAGCTGTGCAGCTGCCAGGGAAGCACCAAATCTTTCCTCTCTCATCTGAATTAGCTTCTTACAGAAGGCTGAGGCATGCTCATGTTTCCAGCCCTCAGTGGTAAAGCGCTTTATGGCTCAAGGCTAAGGATCTGCAGAAAGCTTCTCACAGGCTCCTGCAGGCATGCAGATGGTTTTGCCTGCCTTTCTCTTCTGGTACAGGCATTTTTATGATAAGGAGAAAGCTTGTCTGAGTAGAATCCACAAAAGAAATCACTCTGAAACCCTTGAAGAAATTCCCTAAGGGCCAGAGGTACATCATGGACATTGTTGCCTTCAACTGTAGCTGAAAAGTTCCATTTTACAGCTATCTTTTCTGCCTCCAAGACAACAATTTGCAATGTTGATTAGTGCACTCTGGGAAAATCTTTAGGTAACACAGTGGTGAATATGACAGAAACTTTGTTATATAACTAAATATAATCCTCTTGTAATCAAATATTTTATGTGCATTGAAAATATTGTATGTAATGTGGTTTTTTTTAATATTCAGGTAATTTCATAAACAGAAGTTCATAAAACCTACATTTTAACTCTTACAGAAACTTCCTTACTTGCGTATACATTTATATATAACTGCACATGGGTATGTTATATGTATGTTCATTTTGAGATTCCAAATGGCTCACAAAACAGATAATTTGCAAGTACATAAATATTTTCCTGACTATGTCTATGCCTTTCTTACTAAGAATCTCATGCTTCCCTCTGAATTCTTCTAGACCAGAAAGGCAAGTCGCATCTTGCTCTCACTGCTTTGCTCCCTTTCATAAAATCAAAGAAATCAAATGCTGTTACATGAAAGTAGACCAATTGTATTTTGGACCTCTGGGAAAAAAACCTGAGCAGTATAGACACACAGACATGCAACTCTTACAGATCTGACTAATTAACCAGCTCACAGCAAAACTTATTTTTCAATTATCTTGGTACCAGACATGCGCAGGAGTGGAGGGCACTGTTAGTGACTGTGAGAAGAGCTATCTTCACCCTGTATTTATATTCACTCCTGTGTTTGCTTTGTGTTATTATGTATTTGTGAGCTCCTACACAGGTGTTTTTGCAGAGCTTCAGAAGAGAGTAGGACAGTGTTTTAACAAGTATTGTATCCTGAGCATTTGTTATAGCCCTGAGCTATAACAAATTACAAAATGCTGACAACTGCTTTGGAGTACTGAGCTGGAGGGGCTCCAGCCAGCAGCACAGAGAAAGGCCTCTGATCTTCACCAGGGGACACTCACAGAGAGGATGGCAATTCTCTGCTGTTCTCTTGCCTTTTCTTCTACTCGTCTGCTCATGGATCTTGAGACTAAGGCAGTTCTACCATCTAAATGCATTACTTGAAAAACACCATTTCTCCAGGAGGAGAAAAATACCAGATTTCCTCTTGTGACTTCTCACTTTCTTTATAAGTGGGTTAAAAATTTATCACAGAAGGTCCCTCAGTGAGGACAAGTCAACCAACGGGTTATTTTACCCCAACAAACTGTCTTGGGTTACTCCAAGTTTCCTTCTGAGTGGTACAAAGCACATACAGATGAAACTGAAACTACAGGATCTTAATTTTAGTGCTCATCTTTTTATTTACAAGTAATATGGTTCCTCATACCCACCTGGTGTTGCTGAAGATGAGGAGCTGTGCTGGGGTGTCTGCAGGGAACACTTCCCCTGGAAGGCAGGGGTGGAAGGAGAGGCAGGTGCTCCCCACTGCCTCCTGCTTAGAGCTGCTGTCTGGGGAGGGGCAGGAACAGCTCAGGCAGGTGATGGGCATTGCTGTGCTCCACTGCCATTAAGGTTGGAGAGAATTTGGAACTGGCTGAGTGAATGCCTCTGACAAATGCTCTAAGTAACTGTGCATTAAAAAAAAAAAAAAAGAAAATACAAAAATATTTTAGAGTTAATTCCTGTCTGGGTGTTGTAACCTTGAATCTTCCTCTCATATTTTACTCTTTCATAAGGTGTAGAAGCCAACTATGGCCCCAGCCTGGATGGATGTAGAGCTGAGATAGGATTCCCTCCAGCCCCTCTGAAACTGGCAAGAAGATGAAGGAAGCAAGACTCATGAAGCCTCATGTTCATGTTAAAGCAGTAAGAGGCTGATGTACTCTCTCTCTTGGGACTTAGAGAATCCCAAATCCTGGTCCTTGCCTCCTCAAATTGCTTCTTTGTATGCTTACTGCATAATGCTTTCTAGCAGACTGGGCTGTGGGTGTGTAAAACCAGGCTTTGTCTGAGCAATTGGCTTTGTGATACCAGCATCTGTGATGGGAGAGGCTCAGAGCTGCTGTCCCTCCTCCAGCCTATCCACTGTGCAAAGAGATCAGCGTATGTGACATTCCCCGTCTAAGAAATCTGAATCTCAAATGCTTCTCATCCCTGCTTCTGCTTCTTGCTGAAAAATAGGTGCTACCCCCAGCTGCTCCAGGGCTGGAGTTTGGGTAAAGCAGCTGTGACATGTGGGTCATCTGGAGCATGTGAAACACCTCACAGCTTAAGTGTGCCTGTGACATTGGCCAGCAGGCAGTCTGGGGTTGAAACACTTAATTTGTGGGGGCCAAAGGGAAGTGCCTGCTGAGCTGGTGGGATCTGCTCTGGCAGCCTGCAAGGCCCCACCTTTCCACACTGTGTAGGAAGCTCCTTTGGGTGCGAAGGGCTCAGGAATATGTCAGGGGAGACCAACAGCAACAAGGCATCTCTTTGGCTGTTGCAAGAAGAAAAGTCTCATGGCATCCGATGTACTTTGCTGTTTGTGAGTCAGTGTCTTACAATACTAACACAAGGAATTATAGAATCATAAACTCTGGTCAGGCTGGAACAGATCTTTCCATTAATCCAATATTGACAGGTCCACCATTAAACCATGTCCCTGAGTGCTACATTTGCATACCTATTAAATACCTCCAGGGATGGTGACTACCATTTCCCTGGGCAGCCTGTTCCAATGCTTGACAACTCTTTCAGTGAAGAATTTTTTCCATATATCCAATCTGAACCTCCTCTAGCTCAGTTTGAGGCCATTTCCTCTTGTCCTGCTGCTTATGCCAAGGGTGCAGCTGTATCTTTGCGTGGCTGTAAATGTGCTGCCTTTCCCCCATGATACAGACATTGCTGGTTCTCCACCTGAATCCTACCTCACACCACCTACCAGACCCTTGGTCTGGTCCACTGTGTTTCCTGGAGATAAATATCATCCTTGATGGCTTTCAGAAGCTGGAGATTCAAATAACTGATGGATTAAAAATGCTGAAGACATCCACTTTTCTTTTTCTTATCTTCTAGTTGAGTTAGCAGGGCAAAATCCACTGCTGCTATGAGTTGTTGGCTTATGCAGTGTGGAGTATATTTCTCTACAAAATGTCAAAGAGTTCCTTGAGGAAGTCTCAAGAAAACTGCTGTATTCAACAGTTATGTATTAGTTCTTCAAAATAAGAAAAAGTCTGATTGATTGTTTGATTTGACCTGATTTGGTTTTATTAAACTTAATTAAATTGCTGTGAAAGCAAACAAATTGTGCAAAGATTGCTCTTGACTGATTTACTAGTTAGAGTGTTACTAACTGTACAATTAATAAAACAATGTAAATTCAAGTTAATGTAACTGTACAATGTAAATCCAAAAAGAACTAGACAGTCTAGTCTCAGATTGGGAGCTGGTTTATAGGCTCTTCTGTGATTTAATGGCTGTTGCTATTGCAACATTTAAACCATTTATGAGATAAATGGCTGAGATAAAATCCAGGTATCATTGCTTTTTAGAGCTATGGGAATACTTTTATGCCTAGAGAGCAGCTTCTTACAGATAGTTATTGGAGAGTGTTTGCTTTTGAAAAATCAGGGTATCAGTCCCTCTGTCTCTAATCCCATTCACACCAAAAGATGCAATAAAAGTTTGGTGCTCTGAAAAAAATTTTATTCTGAATTCATACCCTCTGTTGTGCAAGCTGACTTCTGAAAGAGCTGGTTTTGAGAGTACAGTGGAGTACACAATTCATCAAACTTTTCCTTCCACCATACCCCCCGTAATAATGGGAAAATGATGCAATGGAAACTTCTTTTGATATTTCTTCTGGAAGAAATGGTATAACAAGATAACAGGAGAGTTTGCTTCTTGGAATTTCTGCCTAAGGTCAGAGCAATCTTTGAAGCCTAGCTTGGAGACATATCACAGCATTGGAACAGGCAACTGCTATGCTGCTGTCTACTTTCAAATATGTGAGATTCAAACAGGGGAAAAAAAAAAAAACTTTATCACTTTTATCAATGAAGTTTCTACAGGAGAAAACCCATGACCAAGGTCTAAGGATCTCATAGGATTTTTCATGATGGAATTTATCTAGACGTGATATCTGAGACATGAAGGACTGTAACTGAGACTAAGGGCTAAGTGCTGATCTGTGCTTTTTATTTAAACTATGCTCTACTCCCTGTCCTGGGTCTTAGTTGCTGATTCTATTCACCTGTAAGACTGTTAGTCAATGCAATTGATTGTGGTCACTGCCATTGATTCAGCCACACCAGCTAACTTCCTCCCAAAATTTTCTCATTCATGGTCTCCAGAATAAAATTTAAAAAAAAAAAAAAAATCCATGTGCCAAATGGAGAGGATTAGAAGACTTGGACTATGAGCCCATGAATGTTGCCATTTGGATTTGCTCCTAGTGCTAAGAGGGAGGCATGACTAAGGGTTCACTTTCCCCATGGGAAGTTTTATATCAAAAGCACATTAATATCTGTCGTGGTGGTTTCCACTTCTGGCTGTCCAGCTGGGCATCATAGAAAAGACAAAATGCTTTATAAGGAACCATTTAAGAGAGACATCTCTGTCTGAGGAAAACAAAATGACAGCAACAGTTGTGTCTGAGAATCACCCTGATGGAGGGCTAGTTAGTGAGGCAGATGTAGACTGAAAGAGGAGATGTAGAGCAGCCACAAAGAAGATGCTCTAAAAGCCCAGAGGTACTTTTCTCCTAAGCATACAGGAGCAGAACACAGTTATATTGAGGAGTGATAGCACTTTCTGCATGATGGACAGGCTGTTCCTAGCAATAATGTGCTCTTAATGGGGAAATATCTTCCATCAACCTGAAAGATGGATAGGTGGTTTTGAAAAAGAAAGAAAGAAGATGATTAATGCTGATACAACCAAAACATAAAACGTTATTGAGCGGAGCAAAGTTATGGTCTTTGATCTGTTTCACTGAAAACTACTCTCTAGAGTCCTTCCTCAAGCAATTCACAGCAACCTCAATGCAGATGACCATAACTGAGAGCAGAGAAAAGGTGCTATCAACAGTAGCTGTCTTACTTTATTGAGACATACACCTTTAAGTGGCTCGGACTCTTCTCAAAATAGTGTCTGTTTAAATGCAGGCATGCTGACACATGGCAATGGGGATGAACTGCTCCCTGCAGTTTAAAATGGGATTCAGTCCAGCAGCTGTGCTGCTCTGTCACTCCAAAGGGCTTCCTCTTCCCTACAGTACTTCTGCAGTGTGCCCAAAAGATCAGCAGCTCGGGATGAGTTTGTAGTGGTGATGGTAGAGGTGTTTTGGGCTTTTTAATGATTGGGTTTTTTCTGTATTCTTCCATAATACTCTGCTAGAAGCCCCATCTAGTTCAGACAAAATGTGCACAGTTTCTGCAGTAGCTGCCACTGTACCATGATTATCTCTTTCATGCTGCACTGAAAAGCTCTTAGTTAAAAATGGAAATCACTCATGTTTTTTGGTTCTGAAATTGCACTTTATAGAGATCAAGACACTTTGGTGATTAACTAAATAGGCCAGCTATTCAAAGGTAGCATTCCTGAAATAAAGTATACCAACACTTCAATATATAACTGGTACATTTCAAATGCCACTCATGCAGGCAGGGAGTGTTGGTGTTGGACCCACATACCCACATTCTTGCCAGGAAGACTGTGGGGGACAAGGCCCTTCATGGAGGTTTTGTGCAGTAGGATGGATGGGGTTCAAAACTCTTACAAGCTCTTTTGTTTACTTTGTTCACCTTTGAGAAAGATTTCCTTTAGTGAATAGGCAAACAATAGGAGCTAATACAGCTTCTGGATACAAGAAATGCTTCTGCTGGTTATGAGCACTGCAAATTACTCATAGGAAATTCACACTGGAAATAAAATTAGTGAGCATGCTGTGACTGTTTCTGAAGCTGTTCCAAATGACCAGAATTCCTGTGTAGTTTCTTTCAGCCCAGGTTTTAAAGCATTTTGCAGACATTAATTACTTACACCTACCATGTGGCAGGACAAGAGAAGAAATGATGATGCAAGAAAAAGTAAGAATAGGATGAGACAATTCTGCATGACTGTTAGAAGGCACCCTGGCTAGGCTGAGTCTGTCCCTAATACTTTGTCACCTTGATGCCTTGAGTTTTAGCTTTCATATTTTCCAGATTCTGTGCTGCCTAAGGGTGCAGTTCTGAGCCTCATAGTAAGTGTTACTTACTTCACAGAGTAAGTAGACAAAACAAATCCTTTCCCAGATGGAGACCAAGGACAACGAGTACAAGTTTTCAGGCCCAAAAGCATTAACAATGGTGGGCTGAAGAAGGAAAACAAGGACAGAACTTCATAATCTGAAGCTGTAATTGGACAACTAAACCTCAATACGCAAATGGAAAAGCCTATAAAAGTGTGAGACCTTGTGACAGGTCATCCATTTTGTAACTATTTTGGGTCCGTGTTGGGTGTAGCCCTGGTCAGGCTCTTGTGCTGCTCAAAGTGTATCCTTTAAGGCCTTTTTAATTTATAAATATCTACTTTATTCTCTTAGCTCTGTCTTGTCTCTGTTCCAGGTCAGCCTTCCCAAGGCATCAACCTTGCATAAAATGATGCCAACTCCCAATTATTTTCAGCTGTATTCCTGAAATGATACCCCCTTCAATGGCACTATATACATGAATGAGACAAGTACAGGAAATAGAGTGGTCAAAAGACATGTAATTAAGAACAATTTTCTCTTGAAAAATGTATCACCTCTGGCCCCCATTACATACAATTAGCAAACGTTAAAGTTCTTCATCTATATGGGAACTGCAGGTCTGAGTAGCCCTAATTGCTCTTCATTGCTTCTGACCCAATTATATAATTATCTTTAAAGAGTCATTTACCTACTAAAGTGTCTTCTCACTTTTAAAAAACCCCATACATTAGTGAGTGAAGGGAAAGAAGGGAATATCCTCTTTACAAAGTATCCATGGCCAAAGTCTCTGTACTGGACCTCTGGGAGTCAAAATGATGTCAAGTAAGACTGTCAAACACTGGGGCAACTCCTCCTGTCCAAAGGCAGAATAGTGCCATGTGCCTGGGGCATTGTCCTCATCCAGTTTCTTCCTGACCTCTAGTAACACAGACTGTACAAACCCCTTGGGTAACCTGCTCCCTCCCTGCATTAATTTCTCATTCTAGAAAGCTTTTAGCTATTGAAAACCCCCTTGCTGTAGTTAAAGCCCATTAAATTAAGTTTTCTACATTGAGCACAGTGAAGAATGTGTTCCCATCTGTGAGTGCTGATATCTGTCCCTGGGGCCACAGAGCAGTTGTGGGTTTCCTTTGATGGCAAAGCTGGCTGAGAGCTGTTCTGCACTTCTTCCTGTGGGGTATTCCCCTCTTCCCTTGCTCCTGCCAGCCCCTGCCTGCCTGAGGCTCTGCAGTGAGTTCAGCACAGTGCCTGAGAGTTTCTTCTCCTCTTCCCTTACAGAGCCTTATCTAAAGATAACCTCAGACCTGGAGCCCAGCCAAGCCCTTGAGTTATTGATAAACTGCTGCAGAGAGGCATGGGGCTTCCCACCTAGGGGAAACACTACACTGTTCATACTCTGCCTAGCTCCATCAGTCTGGCTCTGAACTCTTGGCAGCTGCATATTCCTTGAAGCACAGAGCCCAAAGCTCAAGTATATGACTTGTCAGGTCCCATAACTCCTCAGCAAAGGTTTGATTTTTCCATGTGTTGAAAGATAGCACACCTCTTCATATTTTCTAGCGTGGTCCTAGATGTGTCCTGTCTTCCATAGAAATGGTATAGAGTGATTTGCATTCACTTTGTCCTGCTGTGTCTAAATATGTGTATCTTGACTACATTCCTGTGTTCAGCCAATGTGCTCTAGAGTGTACAAAATGTAATTGTTCCTCTCATAACCTCTGTGAAATGGGTTTATTTCTTCCTGAAATGAAACCTGTACTCAATATTGCACTATAGGAAAAAAACTGCCCTGAAGAAAGACTGTTTGCTTTTCAACTTTTTAATATTTAAGAGATTTTAAGTCTCTTAAATATTGAAACCTGTGTAGATGCTGGAAACTCTGAATCAATGTGTTTTTTTTTTTTTTCTGGGTTTTTTGGTTGTTTTATTTAATTTTGAGAGTTGAGTTTGGGGATCTTTTAGGTTTGTTTGTTTGTTTGTTTGTTTGTTTGTTTTTAACGTGGGGATAGAATTTGACTTGGCTTGTTAAAATGTTTAATTATAATACCTTAATTATAAGGTACCTAATAATCTTCATTTTCTGAAGGATACTCCTGTTGAGCTCACTTCTGGAGCTGTGAGGAGATGTGTGGAGATATGCTCAAAGCCTCTGGCACAAATGTCCCCCTGGCCCACCCCCCAAAGTGAGGACAATGATGAAATGTCACTGGCAGAATGTGTTCCTGCCCCGGGGTGGACAGCAGTGCACAAAAATAGTAACAGCATTTTTTGATCCAATGTCAAGCTGCATATTTGGATTCTGGGACCTAGCTTATTGTTCTAATTTTAGTAACAGAGGTATGAGCAGAAGAATTCATTCACCCTGATCAATTCACATTGTAAAAGAAGGCAAGTATTTAAATAGATCTACTATTCTTTCTACTCGTCTGTAGAGATCTCTCCTCAGTTCTCGGAAGATTAGAAATGAAACAAAGGACCTAATTTCACAACAGTGTTTCCTCTATGAATTTATTCAGCTATTCCTGATCTTTCACAACTGGCCTACAGTGGTCTTCCTTCTGGAAGTCTATTAACAATTTCTGATATATGTTATTGTGAAACCTGAACTGAGCTAGGCACATTTTGCATTCTGTCAAAAAATTGAAAACAAGCAAGATATCAACAGAGAAGGTGACATCATTCATTAGGGGAAAACAGTCTGAAAGAGTCTGATATCTTAAATAATTACAATTGTGAACCTCTTCAGTGAGACATTTCATATTTTGGCAGCTAATAACATTAAAATAGAGGCTCATAAAGGACTGTTGCCTATGAAACTGGCAAGCAAAGCTTTAAGGATGCATGTGAAGCAATGCAGAGAAAGTGTCTCTTCCTCTTTGAGGAGTAACAAGCTGATGGAAGATGGTGACATAAACTTAATGTTGAGGTCAGGACAGAATATTTATATCATATAGAACAAAATATTTAACTGTATTCATTCAGGGAAGGTCTTAAATGTGTCACTTAGTAGACTATGACCATCTCAATTTAAAAAATGTGGATAAAGTAATAGATAACATCTCTTATCCATTCACAGGCATAAACCAATGAAGATAATGTTGAGAGCTGTGGGAAGGATAGCTGCTTGTAATAATAAACACTAATCACTAATAACAGGGAGAAGTAATGCTCTCTTGACCTGAATCAGTGAGATAAGATAGATACATGAAGTTCCTGTCAGTGTAAGTTTTTGCTCTGCAAAATCTCCTGAGGCTGGCATGAGTACAGCCACTACAATGCTTCAGGAATTCATTCCCATGTCCATCCTGTTTGCCCATTCCCTTGTCCCACAAAAGGAATGATAATAGATAAGATATCCCAGATTTCCCAGTTCTGTGTGTGAGTGTCCTTGGCTGTGCTGTTAGATGAAGTCAGTGGTTGAAGTAGTTGCTTTGATAGCAGAGAATAGCAAAGGGTGGGCTTACACCTACAGCCTTCTTGCCCTAACCCACCCTCTTTTTCCAGGAACTCATGGTTAGAGTCATTATTTCAATTTCTTTTTCTTAGCTACATCAATTAGGTAAACTAAACTGAAAATTTGTATGAATAAGAGCTAAGAGATCCATCTAAGCATCCCTTGTCACTGGCATCCTGGGTAGCTCTGAGGAAGGGCAATTATTAGGATCAAGTCTGTACTTTGAATTAACCAGAGGGTCCCAGACTACTCCCTGTGCTGACAGCCCAGCTACTCAGCAACCCAACTCTGTGCATTGGCTTTGTCTGGGTAGAATAGACCACCTTGAACCCCACTGAAGCAGAACAGCAAAAACCATGTCTGATGTGAGAACTGAAGCAGTTTAGTACTGGAGGCTGTGCCATGTGTGGTAAATCCCTTTCTATTTCTCACACTGAGCAATCAAGTGGGTTTTTTACGAGACTGAGTTTCCCAAGACTCTCAAGTCCTGTGGATGTTACATAAAATAGGCTAAGAAATAAGCCTATCTCTGCCTTTTGAGAAGAGTTGGAGTGTTGTTGACTTGTGAGTGGGATCAGGAGTGGTAGGTGCTTAGTATCTGACAGAATTCAGCCCATGAGTGAAAGCTGATTGAAAGGTGGAAAAAGTGTTTGAGATTTGATCAGAATATGCAGTGCAGGGTCTTTGCATCCTGTCTGTCTTCTCTATTTCTCTTGCATTTCTCTTGCATTTCTCTTGCATTTCTCAACCTTGAACAATGTGCAACAGGGGAGTTGGGTTGACTTTTGGAGATTATCCAGAAAATTTCTAGTATTTACAAAACTGAAGTTTAATTCTTAACTGCAGTAATTGGTATTCTTTTCCATATCTACTGAATTTCTATGAAACAGTCATACTGAAAGTTTTTAGACCAGAAAATAATACTTGTACAGAATATAATATGGAAAACAATTTCTAGACTTTCTATAATGCTATTGCATGTGGAGTACCAGGAAAGATTACTTTTTTGGGGAAGAAGAATGAAGCATCTCTTCTCTTTTAAGATTTTTGGAAGTTGAGCTGTACAGTTTGCTGTCATAGTTACTTATAAACTCTAGAAAGAAGAAAGAAGAAGTAAAAATATTTGTGGAAAAACTTTTCAGATAGGAAATTTTACTTTCTTAGCAGATGATTTTGGACTTGACTTCAGACAAGGTCAGTAGCCGGAATGCAGCCAAATTTCAAATTCTTGAATGTCAAACCAGCACTTCTATAAATATATTCATTTTTCTTGCAGAAACCCAAGCAGACTGTTGCGTTGTTCTGGTTATGAGTAAAGCCCTGCTTCTGTGAACTTGAAATTACCAATGTACAGATGTACCTTCTAAAAGTTTTCAGTGTGGGAACATATTTATTTTGTTAAGCTTGGATGTCTGGCGGGAACGATTTGAATGTCTGTTTGCAACTAAGGTGTCTTAAGGGGGAATAAGATGATGGTTTTGCATGATCTGCCAGTGAAAATTTATTGTCAAACTGTCCTGCAGCAATAAGAAAACCTTTTGAAAATATTTAAATTTTGGTAATAACCTAAGAGGAGTTTATTCTCCATTTGGATGCCTAAACAAGGCTTAGTTTGAGTAAGTTTTCGGAAACCTGTTTATTATTTAACATGTTCATTCCCTTAACCGACTTTCCCATTTTCAGCTCCGCTGTGAGCTGAGCTTAAGCCTTTCATATACTCTGCAGCCCTGTTACCTCAAGGAAATGATTCATTTAAAAACCTAAGGTGATCTAATAAAGAGCAGCATATCTAAAGGAGGGAAGTGCAGGTTCTGGGAAGTAAAAGATGAGGAATAAAGAAGGCTTAAACTGTAGCAAGTCCTCTTTGACCATGCTGGTGAGACTTTTTGAGACTTGGTGTATTGAGATGTCTTGAAAGAAAAGTGTTATGGTAGGATGACCCCAGAGAGCAGCTAAGCTCACCCACAGCTGCCTGCTCACTCCTCTTCCAGGTGGGATGGGGAGCAAACAGGAAGAACAAAAGTGAAAAACTTTGTGGGTCAAGATTATGACATTTTAATAAATAGAAGAGAGAGAAAAAATAAATTATGCAAAAGCATTTATTCATCACCTCCTACAAGTAGACCCATGTACCAAGAAATGGCTTCCTTTCAAGACAAAACTCCACGTGTTTATTGCTGAGCACTGCACTTCATGGCTTGGAGCATCTCTTCAGCTGGCTTGGGTCAGGTCTCATGGTTGTTTTTCCTCTCAGCTTCTAACCTGTTCCTAATCTGCTCACTGGTGTGGGACAAAATGAGAGAAAACTTTGGCCCTGTGCAAGAATTGTTCATCAATAGCCAAAACAATGGTGTGTTAACACACACATGTATTTTGGTCACCAATCCAAAGCACAGCACCATATAGGCTGTAATGAACAAAGAGAAGTTCATCCCAGCCACAGCCACTGTAAGAGCAAATTGGGGACTGCATACCTGATAATGAAACTTTGTTGGACAAGTTGGAAGCAGGTGGGTTGCATTTTTTTTATTTTCATCAGGTGATAATTTCACATAAATTGAAGCAGGTTTGCTCATCACCCATGCCTTGTAGAAGACTGTTTATACAAAATAGCTAGAAAAAATGGGGAAATTCCTATTTTTCTCTAGTCTTTTCACCTTTCAAATTAACTTTTTAATTACTTTTTGGGGAAAAAAACATTAATAGGCTTTCTCACAGAGGTTACTCTTGATCTTTAAAATTTGTTTTTCTGGATTTAAACTTTATCCTACCTCATTTAAACAAGCATGCCTCCAAAGTACCCATGTGCTTCATATAGAGTTCTGGTGGGTTGGCAAGGTAAATAGAATTAGCCATAGAGTCCATTTGAGCTTTCCATGTGTTGGAGTGAGTATGAATTTATAACATACTTTCTTTTAGGAACAAGAATGAAGTCCACATCTCATGGAAATTTGCAATTTTTTTGGTTGCTCTTTGTGGCTGCCTTTTTAGTGCAATAATGTGGTAAAATGATTGTATTTAGTGAAATTACAGTGTTGGCCTTCAGCCCTTTCTGTGAGCCCTGGTGCAAGGAGACTTCCAGATACTACTTCTTGCCAAGGAGTAATGAAATTAGTTCATAATGTGGTGCTCTAAAGCAGCTGGCTCCACAGAGCCATTTGTCTGTCCATGCTAATGTAATAAAACCCATGAAAACTTGTCTATATTTAAAAGTGAATTTGGAAATCTGTCATCATTGAGGTAATTCATACAATCATAGAATGGTTTGGGTTGGAAAGGGCCTTAAAAAACACCTACTACAACCCCTCCCTGCCATGGGCAGGGATAACTTTCACTAGGGCACTGGGGCAGGTTACTCAAAGCCCCATCCAACCTGGCCTTGAGCACTTGCAGGGATGGGGCAGCCACAGTTCTGCTGTTGAGCACATGACTGTCTTTTTGCCATCTCCAAAATTTGAATAAGCTCAACACATCACTTTCTTCTGGTCTACTGAAACTTGACAGGATGCGCAGATGAGCTAGAGGGGGGTTGTTGACAGAGCTCTAAACCAGCTTGGAAAGGGGGAAAGGGACAAAACCAGGCTGACCACTGAAGTGTAATGGGATTGTGTGCTGGATCTTGAGAAAACAAACACTAATGGGATCCCTCAGTTTGCTTCATGAGGTGTTGGATACAAACGTACCACACATGAAATGTGCCCTGAACCTGAGGACCATGACTGCAAGAATGATTAAATCCCAGCAGACCCTGTAATTGTGCAGGATCTACTGCTCCAGGTGGATCCCTACAAATCTCTAGGGCCTGATTTGATTCATGCACGAATCCTCAAAGAGCTAACTGATGTTATCACAAATCCTCTCTTGATGATATTTGAGCAGTCTTGAGAATCTGGAGAGTTCCCAGCTAATTGGAAGTTGGCAAAGGTTGTCCTTTTCAAGAAGGGAAAAAGGGCAAGAAGGATGACCCCAAAAAGTACAGGCCTGTCAGTTTCACTTCAGTGCCTGGGAAAGTTATGGGCATTATTCTGGGAGGTATTAAAAAACACCCGAAAGGTAATGCAAACATTGATCACCAGCATGGCTTCATGAGAGGGAAGTCCTGTTTGTCAACTTTGATTTCCTTTAACGACAAGATAACCTACCTAGCTGATCAAGGGAAGCCAGTTAATATCATCTTTTTGTATTCCAGTAAAGCTTTTAATACTGTCTCTCACAGGATCCTCCTGGACAAAATGTCCAGCCCACAGCTGGATAAACACATCATGGGACGGGTGAGCAACTGGCTCACAGGTTGGGCACAAAGAGTTTCAGTGAATGGGGTGACATCAGACTGGTCATCTGTCACTATTGGGGTTCCACAAGAGTCCATCCTCAGCCCTGTGTGTTCAACATCTTCATAAATGACCTGGATGTAGGACTGGAAGGGATACTGAGCAAGTTCACAGATAATACAAAACTGGGAGAAACTGCTGACTCCCTTGAAGTCCTGCAGAGAGATCTTGACAAATTAGAGGATTGGGTAAACATCAACCATACAAAGTTCAACAAGGGAAAGTGCTGGATTCTGCACCTGGGATGGGGCAACCCTGGATGGATAGACAGACTGGGGAATGAGATGCTGGAAAGTAGACCCACGGAAAGCAGACTGGGCATCCTGGTCAATGGCAAGTTGAACATGAGCCAGCAGTCACTTGACAACCAGGAGGACCAGCCCTCTCCTGGAGGCATCAGGCATAGCGTTGCCACCTGGGCCAGGGAGGGGATTGTCCTGCTCTGCTGAAGTTTTGTCAGGGGAGGTTTAGGTTGGATATTAGAAAAAGATTTTTCTACCAGAGGGTGGTTGGGCACTGGAACAGGCTCCCCAGGGAAATGGTCACAGTACCAGCCTGACAGAGCTCAAGAAGCTTCTGAACAATTCTCTCAGGCACGTGGTGTGACTCTTGGAAATGGTGCTGCGCAGGGCCAGGAGTTGGACTCAATAATCCTTGTGGGTCCCTTTGAACTCAGCACATCCTGTGACTCTGTAATAGGTGTCTAAGCGCCCACTACCATTAATGAAGATCTAGTGAGAGCAATCAATGAATGATTCGGTTGAACAGCCACTACGTACCTATTTTATGGTGAGCTGAATTGCTCTTCAGGCTCCAGTGACTCTAACGGGAGTATAGGAATCAAGTAACCCAAAAGTACTTAAATTTAAGTAATTGTTTCACACTGATTCTTGTACTTGATGTTCCCTAGTCAACCAAGACCATCAGATAATTTTAAAGAGCATATTGTTCGACCCATTTTAGAAATCTGCCTTAGGGGATGCATTAATTTCCATTTATCTAACACAAAATTAGGTCTACAGCTTTAAGATAACTATAAAGTTTAGCAATCCTAGAACTCTCCAATTGATTCAATTCCTATATGGTTATGACCAGAATCCAAACCAAGATAACAGTTTGAATATATGTTATCTACAACTTCAAAAAAGACCTGGTAATAACCATCATATGCATGTATAATTTCAGACTCAGTCAAGGGCAGAAAAGGTTTTTGCTTTTCTCCTATATCCATTTTTAAAATGATTTGTGGTTTTCAAAAAATGCAGAATCAGTGCTGTGCTCATTCCTGTAAGATGCTGTCCAAGCTAACAGTTTAGCAGAGCTCAAATGGTTGGGTGTCTATGTCTCCTGTACACATAGAGTTAAAATGTATCTCTCACCTGTGTAATATTAATCAGAAATGCCATGTTTAATTTTAGTTGTAGTAATCTCCAATTCCTAGCAGGAAGGCAGGTCACCACCCAAGTTAAAGTGAGGCCAGCATAGTACTCTGGGTGTTGTTAGAATATAAAGGACTAAGGTTCTGTGGCTCTGGCCCAAAAAGGCACTGTTAAATGCCAGGATAGTGGCCTCTTCTGTAACTCTAAAAAATAATCTTCATTATTCTAAAATTATGAGTGATTGAGCAAAAGGTGTGTGATCAGTAGTGATGCCTTGAGAAGGCTGACTTGGAACAGAGACAAGACAGAGCTAGAGAATAAAGTAGATATTTATGAAAAGGCCTTTAAGGATACACCTTGGGCAGCACAAGAGCCTGACCAGGGCTACATCCAAGATGGACCCAAAATGGTCACAAAATGGATGACCTGTCACAAAGTCTCACACTTTTGTAAGTTTTGGTCCATTTGCATATTGGGGTTTAATTGTGCAAATACAGTTTCAGATTATGAAGTTCCATGCTTGTTTTCTCTCTTCAGCCCACCAGTGTTAATGCTTTTGGGCCTGAAAACTTGTACTCATTATCCTTGGTCTCCAGCAGGAAAAGGATTTGTTTTGTCTAGGTACTCTGTGAAGAGAGCTTACTAACACTTAATATGAGGCTCAGAACTACACCCCTTGGCAGCCTGGCATCTGAAAAACATGAAAGCTAAAACTTAAGGCATCAGTGGGGCTTTTGTAAGGCAGTCAATACAATCAAAATGTTTTTCATTTAATGTAAATCATGTCTATATCAAATGATGCAATCGAAATCAAGCAACCTAGAGAAGTAAAAATACTTCACAGTCTATCACTGGTGTTCACTCACAGGACTTCAGTCACTATTGAAATTATGATAAAAATCCTTTTATGCTCCAATTAATGACATTCACCTGACATTACTATCCAGTAGATGCACAATTAATTTTATTGCTAGGCCATATAGTTTAATGGTTTATTCTGGAATGCACATCAGAAAAAAAATCAATCAGTGTCAGAAATTAATGAGCTTTACAGGAGCTTAGATTTAATGGAGCAGAGGGTGGATCCACCGGTAGCTGTTTCTCACTAAGGGTGCCAAAGTTTGTGTGAACTAGGTGAAGTAGATAACTGAGCTAGATATATTCAGTTATTCATTTACAGAAATTTCCCTGGGCTGGAAGAACTCCCAAAACTGATCAGCTGCAAAACCGGTCAGCTGCTAATTTCTACTGAAAACTGCCTAAGGAAAGAACCAAGAAGGAAAACAAGTATTGGTTACCTTCCAAAAACATTGTGTTTTACATTATGGTCTTCTTTAGATGTCTCTGGTCACCTTGTGGCTAGTGATACAGTGTGTATATCTAAATCTTGAAGGTCTTAGGCATTCACCAAGAGCTGCAGTGGTATCATTTGCTCTGTCCTAATCTTCATCTTCTGTAACACCCTTCTGAATATAAAATTTGACATTTAAAATTATATGCTATCTCACACCTGACTCTGCTGTATTTTAGGACCTCTTAAAAATAGCTATTTTGGTTTTATGTCAAGAATGGTAGACTTTGTTCTTAGAGAAATACTTCAACAATTTCACTGTTCATTTTTTTTCTCCAAATAAAAGGAAAACGCAAGGGAGTACATTTTGGTGCTTGGTTTTTTGTTTGTTTGGTTTTTTTTTCTATATTAATTCAATTTAAACAGACTTGCATATTTGTATGTTATGCATGCACACACACACAAATGTATATTGATATGAAAGCAAGTCCCTGCTAAACATTTTTAAATGTTTCTCTTTAGCTTAGATTCTATTTATATAGCAATGACAGTTTAAAGAAAAGCCTCAAAGACAAAATGAGACTTCCAGCAGACTAAATAGTTTCCTTGGAACAGCAGGCAAACCACTCAGTAAGAGGGTGTAAAAGGGTTGTAAACTGCAGGCCTGCAAAGTAAAACAGAATCCTCTCCTGCTGGCTAAACTGGTGAGCCACCACTCTTCACTGCTGCTTGTAATTTGGATGACTCACCAGAACTTTACAGTACTTATTTGTCTACAATTACTTCATCACTCTTCAACTATGTAGGACTTCCTGGATTCCAAAATCTGCTTTAGGGGGGCTGTGATAGCAAGGTCTTTTTATAGACCTGGATTTGCAGTGAGCAATCTGTATTATCAGATGGAGACATTCTCAGTGGTGGTGCTCCTCAGGTGGGCAGCGTCACCAGCACTGAGCTGTGCTGTGGCTGAGCTGTGCTGTGGCTGAGCTGTGCTTTCAGAAGTGGAGAATTCCACTATGACAAGGTTTCTATTATATGAGGTTGGCAGAGTCGGTGGAGCTCTGTGAGCATGTGCATGTGTGTGCACAGAAATTTGGTTGAACACAGAACTGTTGAATGTGAAAATAGTCAGTTTTTGCATAAGCTTAGGTGAGATAATACTGTGTGATGCCTACATTAATTCTACTGGCTCATTGTGATTTTTACTTTGAGGCTGAGGCTGAGGCTAAGGCTAGAAAACAATAAAGAACTCAGCTCTGTGCTTTGGCATCAGTGCCTGTACGCTCCTGTCAGAGATCACCCAGATAATTGTTCAAGAACAGCAAAATATTTTAGAATAACTCTGCTCTAATTATTAATAATGATATTTTGTCTCAGCAAACGTGCCAAAGATCAGTGCCAAAATTTTAGATGTTAATTTACAGTCAATGAACAAGCACTGATTAAAGAAATCTGCTTATTAAAAGAATGCATGGATTTATATGATGTGGAAAGGCTAATATTTTATTTCTCTGGTTATAATAACATCTATCTTAAATTGTGGTTTTATAGGCTGTATTTAGCAAATCACTTCTGCTCATGAATAAAATTAGCTTCTCACAAAAGGCCAGCTGCTTCAGAATGGGATGTGATGCCTTGTCTCCTTCATACTTCATCTTAACAGTCACACACAAAGCAGGAGAGCTGATGGTTGTGTTTCTCTATACCTGACAGGAGATGTGAGTCTGCCTGGAGTCACAGTGTTTCACACACAGAGTGGCTGGAAGAAATTCTTATTAATAAAACTGCTGAGAGCTCTGCAGCTAAACCTTGCTATGAGCATTATTTCAGCAGCTTCATTTTGGAAATAAAAGGACACTTCTTTTGCAGAATGACCTTTTTCTTTCTCCAAGGAGCTCTATATCTAGTAATTATTTAGTCTTTTAATTTCTGAGGTGTGTTACTATGTACACAGAAATCTTTGTGCATTGAAGCCTAAGCTCAAGTGAGTAATGCATATGTATAACTTGGAACAATTCAGCGTGGAGAAAACAACCTGCAACTCCTATTCACACCAATAATGAAATTGAATTCAAAAACAGCAGCCTGCTGAGCTTAGGGAGAACAGAAACCTAAATACCAACCAGCTGTACCTTCACCCGGCTGCAGCTCTTGCCAGGTTATCACCCAGGGACTCAGGAAGGAGTGGGCAGCCCTCCCCATCTGCCACCTCCAAAAATCATGTGGCAGTGCAGTGAATTGGGGTGGGAGGTGACCCTGTCCCCTGTTCCCATATCACACTTCATCACCTTGTTTTGGTGTGTCACCCAGCCAGGCAAACCTCTCCAGCTCTGGGCACTGAGCAGAGCTGGGCACAGGGGAGAGGGGAGGTCACCAGGTACTTCAGGGATGAGGGCAGTTCCTGCAGCACAGCTGGTGCAGCACCTGGGAATAGGAACAGAAGGGACAAGAGCCCCATGTGCTGGTGCTGCTGCAGGAAAGAATGAGATATGGAGATAAACCTGAAGCTTTGGAAATGCATTCCCATGGGCTGTGTTTCCAGCTGAGTAGGAACTTCCTGTGGGCAAGAACTTTTGGCAACTTCCCATGACTCTGGCAGGATGATAGATTCAGGGGTGTAGCACCTTGGCGAACCCTGCCCAAGGAGCAGCACCTAAGGAGCAGCATCTTTCTCATGAGCCCTGGATTTCTGCAGTCTTCCTGTCTATTCTGCCTATCCAGTCTAGCCTGTGCCACGTGCCCTAGGATGGCCCTGCCGAGCAGGGAGGCTCAGTCAGATGACCTGTGTGGTCGCTGTGGTCTCTTCCAACCAGTCCAGTTCCTTGGGATTCTGTGATTCCCTGCAGGAAAGCTGTGAACCCAAAGCATGGAACAACTTAGCTGGGACTTTGGGACCCCCTGGTAGAGCACAGTGGAGAAAGGTTGTAACCATGACAACTTCTGGGGTTGGCCTTTGCCTTTGGTGGGGTGTTTTCTACCCCTCTAAGACCATCCTGAGCCACAAACATGGCACTACCCCTGGCTGGTGCTGCTGGAGTTGCCTCAGCCCCAAGTGTGGAGCTGCTCTTGTCACAAGGCAAGGGCAAGAGCCTGTGAATTATAGTGAACAACACATCACTGCAGACTGTTTGGAATCAATCCAAAGCCCATTAAAGGCAATGGAAAGACTCCAAATTTCCACTCTGCTGTAAAAACTATTATCCTTTATTTCTGTCAGGAGTCTTGTTTCACAGAAGATGGAACACACTGTCACAAATCACTCAGAAGAAGCAGCAAGCACTTACTTAATATAGGGTATCCAGAGGTGCATGTTCAAATGTTTCTTATCTGGCCAAAGCACATGTAACTATTTCTGGACAAATATTTCCACAGAATACTGCCTCCGTGTTTCTCCCATCAGTTTACAGCCTCTCCTTCTGAAGTCAAAATCTCAGAGTTAGGGTTTATTTGCACTCTTAAAAATGTCTGTTATGCTATCAATACATATCTTCTAATAAAACAATGGCCAGTGTGCTGGAAAATACTTTAATGTAAAGGTATTTCATGTAGGCCCCAAGTTAATCAAAGCAGTTCTGACTCTCAGGTGTATGAGTTGTTGCTGGTATATATCTCTCATTTAACAAAGATCACAGCTGTGTGGCTTTTTAGTTGAATAAAGCTGCCTCTTGCAATATGTCTAAATCCCAAATGCAAGGATAAGTTCAACTCTGTGCACATTAACCAGATCCTTTCCTGTTACCATTAAAATGCTCTGTACTATAAAGTTGCAAATACTACCTTACCCATAAAGATGTCTGTCCTTTTGGGTCCCTTCAGGTTACATTTTTTAGGTTATAGAAAAGTCCAGCTACCTTCAGTACCAACTATTTTTGAACAGAAATCTAAGACTAATCAACCCATCAGATGATACTTTTAGCTAGAACAGAATATATAAAGCAGGAGCAGTAAGAGATGAAGCTGTCCCTGCTGCAGTGAGCTGTGGGATTTCCATCAGGCCTGTATCTTGTATAAACCCCCGAAATAGTCTACTTGCCTAGTCCTCCATCTAAGTGTTAATATTCCCTTTTTCCAACTGCTCTGTTGGAAATCAACAAGACAAATGCCCTTCCTCAAGCAGGTCATGCCACCAAGTGCTCACTTAGGATTGCATCTCCCTCAGAAACCAAACTTCTCTTGGTTAAGTAATAATCCTGCTGGCTTTGTTATTAGAGTAGGAAGGACAGCCCTTCTCTGCACCATGGACCCTTTCCTCCTGGTCAGGACAAAAATTAATCCTGAGGGACAGCTGAGGAGGCTGTGCCAATAGCAGAAGAAAAAATGTATCTGCCATTTCAGCCAGTGAGACCAAGTTCCAAACTGGAATTTAAGCTCCAAATCAACTTGCTGTTTGGTCTCCAGGGTACCCACTTCTGGGCACCCACATGCCCTCCAGAGCTGCAGTTTTCCCTCACCTCTGACAAGGCAAAAGAATATCTGCACAAAATTGGGCACAGAAATGGAGAATAAAGAAAGAACACAAAAGCCTCTAGGAAAGGAAGGACCACCTGTTGCTCTTTGTGGGCATGAGAGAGAGGTAAAGACCTAGCTTTCTCCTTACATCCGTGCTGGTCTCTGTATGTGGGAAGATGTTGTTCAAGTGTATGTCAGACTGCAGGATCAGACCTGAAATGAGCAAGAAGTGATGGCCACTCAGGCTGTTGGAAGTGAATGGAATTTAATGAGCATCTTTCTCTAAGCCTGTAATCTGTACATGGTGTGTTTCTGCCTGTTGAGCACAGAGGAGACACAAAGCCTTATTCACACAACAAACTCACATAATCCAGAAAGATGGTTTTGAATAGTTTACTTTTGTATCTTAGGCTAATAATTTCGGTTTTGGATTCCCACCACACAAATGCAAAGAAGAGAGAAGACCCTTGTAACACTTATTGCCAAAAATGCAGTTTTTACTTTTTTCTCATGAAAACAATAGGTTTTGCACTTCAGTATTCTTCACAGTCATTCTGGCTTTCTCACATGCACTGAGAACCCCTCCTCCCTGCCACTCAGACATGAAAACAGAAGGTCTGCATAAGGTCAAATAGATTAGCTGAACAAATCAAATTAGGAAATGAAGAATCATCACTTTTCAAAGTTGGCTTGTGACAAAAAAAAAGCATTTTTCTTCATTATTTGATTTTAATAATCAAATACACAAAATTATATTCTTGAAAAAAGGAATCAATCACCTAGAAGTCAAGCTAAGTTGCTGCTGTTATTTTGCTAAAATGACTTGCATAGGCAGGATACATGTGGCTTTGAGCATTTACCTAACTGCATCAGCTGTAGTGGCAGCTGCAGGATTCGCAGTGATGATGGGTGGGTCTCCAGGGCATGGAGCGCTGACACAGGTACTTGTGATACCTTCTGAAAGAGCAGTGTGCTGGCACAGAGCTCTCCATTTGAACTGGAGGCTGCTTCCATGTGTCTCCCACTCCTTTGAGAGACAGAGCTGATGCCTTTCACAACCCCTGGATGCAAAACATAAACAAGTGATCAGCTCTGGGATTTGTGCTGCCTACCGTGCAGAGGTGGGAGGAGAGGCAGTAGCTCTCAGCGACCCCAATGCAGCAGCCACGGGGCCTGGATTTTGCCTTTCTCTGTAAACTGAAGCTGGAGAGCTGTCTTGACTCAAATAATTACAGCTTTAAATTGACAAGGTAAAATTGTCAGGAAGCAGAATGCAAAATGTTAAAAAATACATTCTTGTTCATAGCCTGGGCAAAGGTTTGGTTTCACCCTTTTCAGATATATGACTGGTTATACAACTTTATATGATAAGTCAGAGATGGTTCTAGCAAGAAGCTTCCAATTTAATTTGACAGAACAGAAAATAATTAGAAACAAAGGAACAGAGATATTCCTTTGTAAAAATCTGCAGCTTTTTACTTACCTGAAACCTGATGTCAAAAAGCTCTGATCACTGCCATGGATTCAGTTCCTGGGTGCAGAAAGCAGATTTGAGGAGCCTAGGGGAAAGAGAACTGAACATTTCCTTGCACAGGTATTAAATGCCAAGATGTTTTGTAGGTGTAAGGAAAATGTATCTGCTGTCAGAGTTTCAGCAAGTATAAAATTTTCTCTGCTAAAAAGCTTGGGGTTGGAAACTGATACATTTGGAGTTGTGAGCAGTATCGTCATATTGCCATGAAGTAAAACTGCTTTTATCCTGTGAAATGCAGAAAACATGGAGGAAAAAAAAAGCTTACTTGAAACAATTTATTTGAATTTCATAAAATAATTCATAAGGTGTTTGTTCTTAAGCATGGTATAGAACTTTTTCAAACCTAAAAAGAAGAAAGTGGAACAAGTGGCTTCAAAGAGAGCTGGTCATTTGCCCTTCTCTCACCAGAAAACCTGAACAGAATGGGAAGCATTCCCCCAAAAATCAAGGCTAAAAATGAAAATTAGCAGGGTAAATTTTCAAAGCTTTGGGCAGGGGAGAAAGGAAATTTACAGTGCCCAAGAGGTGAATTTGAAAGAACAAGCTACATATTCAGCCTTTATTTCCTGACACATAAACTTGCAGTCTGGAAAAATTCCACAGTGCAAGTGATGTCAGCTCAGCTGTCTTCTGTACAGCTCATCTGTATGTAAGTCAAGGCTGTTCCTGGTATACACAGCCAGGTGCTAAAGTTGGCAAATGAGGAAACCTATTGATCTGTAGCATTTTCTTTCAAAAGTTTCAAAGCAAAGGAGAACTGTGAAAATTAAGTGATCACTCTCCTCCAACATGACAACTTTCTCATCTGCTCTCCCATTTGCCATTATTCTGGTGCTCCTGGTATACGGCACGCTGAAGATTGCAAACAAGAAGTGGGAGAAGCTCCACTTTTACTCACCCCAGGTGCAAATACTGGCTTTCACCTTTCTTAGCATGTGACCAGTTATAGAACATTAATTAACGGATAGGTTTATAATTTCTTATTTTCTTCTGAAACTAAAATTTGATTTCTGTATTTCAATAGAAAGTTGAAAATCTTGCCTATGGGAACTGCTTACAGGAGAATCCTTCTGTACCCAGCAGCAATTCTCACTGCATGACAATATTAATCATTTAGTTAGATCTCTTGCTAATCTTGGGAGGACTGAGGGGGCCTGACTCTGCCTGCCTTAGCAACAGCCTGGGGGAAGAGTGTAGTCCTTACTGTTCCTGTGCTCTTCCAGACCTGCCTTTTCTGAAGGAATGACTGGTACTGATGAGAAGAACTGCTGCTATTCAGCAATTGAAATATATACTCTTCATATAGGGGATTTCAACTGAAAAAATATTCATTACAATAAGGGAAGCATGAGAAATATTTATTCATTAACTATTGGGTCAATAATGCTGATTTTTCATTACAGTTACAGAACAAGTATTGAGATGTAAAACTCATTACTTCCATTTGACCATTTTGTATTTTTACTCTTACAAAACACATGTGGCTGGAAGCTGTAACGATGTGAGTGTTTAAGTGATGAGTTTGATTCATGTTTTTTGTTTATGGCATGAAGATAGAGCATGTTGATCTGCACAGGAAAGCAAGAATTGACTACTTGGTCTAGTTCTTCTCTTTCACTGTGAACAGAAGGGGAACAGGCAGCTCAGAAATTCCTACTTATTTCTTCTACTGCAGTACTTGCATAAAAGTGACAACAAACTAATTGAAACCCACCAGATTATACCTCCTGTATTGTAAGCATATTTTTTTTGATAATTAGACTCAGATGTCTCAAAACTGTCATCCATAATCTAGAATAACCATGACTTTCCCCTCCCCAAAGCATCAGCCCTTTGGAAACACTCTCCAGGTGTGGTTTCCAGGGCATCAATCCGGTTTTCAATGTGCTTTTTTTGGAATTAACTCCAGGTGACTTCAGGACAGGGCATAGCAAAGAGAATTCAATCCAAATTCCCTCTTCCCTGGCACTGACAGCCCCTCTGTTAGGACCTTAGGATCCTGTCTCTTAGAAACAGTCTTTGGACCCTCAAGATTTTGTGTGCTGTGGAGTAGAAGTGCTAGCCCTTGGGTGCCCTTGGCAAGCAGTGGCTCCTAAAGAGCAGAAATGCAGTGTGCTGGTATAGTACAGCCCATCCTGTTTGATGCATTATTAGGTATTATTAAACATTATTCGTTGTGCCATTTGTGTTACCAGTAATTTTACCATCTGTCCTTATAGTTTCCCTTCGATTTGTTGCTAAATGATGGAAGTTGGAGCATTTCATATGGATTTGGCTCTTTTTCATTATCAAATTAATGATCTGTTCAAGTTTAACTGTTCATCTTCTTATTATGTGAGTCTATTCATGAAAGGACTCTCAGACAGAAGCCCTGAGTGCCCCCACTTTGTATCCATCACTACTCTGGCATGCTCTCTTTCTCCAGGGATAGTAATGTGCATTCTTACTGGATGGCTGGAAAATGAAGTTACCCAGCAATACAGGAGCTTACCTAAAGGGATAATAATTTTTTTCCAATGTTAGGTGCTAATTTAAAACTTTCCCTAGACCGCAATTAAGATAAAAATTTCCTTGATTTTTCTTGATTTTTCTTGATTTACTGCTAAAAGTTGATCTTAAGCTCCTGTTTTCACTTTCTTTAGTCTCCTTTCATTCTGAATAATCAAATTTCAGGGGGTAAAAGTTTTTGCTTTCTCAAATACTCTGTGCCAACATCCATTGGTGAGTTATTGTCCGTATCATGAAGCTGCCAAACCACACAGAAAAGCTGTATCCTATGAGCACTCCTAGGCAGTGCAGCCGTGGTCCCAGTGATGACAAGTGACATATTGAGTATTAAAGATAATATCTTGCCAGGTCCCATCCCTCAGTCCTTTTTTATTCTGCAGTTTCAGAGCTAGTGAAACCAGGCTTGTCTGTTTCTAGCAACCTAGTCAAACTTCTTGTTTATTTGTTTGGGTTTTATTAATTTGTATATCACAAAATTTGCATAAAGTTAGTCCTGAGTGTGGAACTCTCTTAGAGGTGAGGACTTGTAGCTGAGAATACTTATTAATTTTAAAGTCTTTCCAGCAATAACATCTGCTTTTCCATACCTGCATCAGGAAGTTGAAGACCTGGGTTCAGTTTCTACTTATTCCTGACTTGGAGGAGATTCCCATTCCCTTCTCTCCAGCTGAGCACCCTGACAACCAGGCAGTTATGTCAGCACCCACCTTCCTTGTTTCTGAAGCAAGGTGCCTGTGTACAGATCACTGCAGGGGAGCCTAAGGAGAGGGAGGTGACACCACACCATAGAGCTTCAGAGCACTAGTGTGAGGGTGTGGAGGGCAGGAAGAGCATGAATCTGCCCCCCGGCCCAACTTCCAGGAATGAAAAACTCCCATTTCTGTGGTTTCTTTGGGCTGGAGCTTAGGCTGTCACCATGCCGTGTCTGGGGTTAGGCAATTCTTGTATCATTCCCAGATCACAACAAACTTCTGTCAGGAGCTGGCTGAACTTGTACACTGTGAGATGCACATATTAATACCTAGGCTAGGTGGCCACTTTATTTTCCAGGTTACACTGGAAAGAGCACCCAATTTCTTTCTAAAGCATTATGCCATGGCCATCACAAAAACCCTCTGCACTATGTATGTGCAAACACTATGGGTTTTCTGAATGTTGCCAGGAAGTAAATGAAGACTTCTTCTACAAATGTAGAAATCATTTTGCACAGAGAAGCTCAAACAGGACATTAAATATCAGCAAAGCAGAGAGCCCTGGAACTCACTGAACCTTGTTTTCATCCTGTGCAAGTCTCTGGCTACTTCTAATATTAATATCTTTGCAGTAAAATGTTGGGCTGCCGTTATGATTTTTTTTTTAAACTTTGGTTTGGGAAAGACTTAGTTGCAGCTATTTCTACTCCTTATTGTTGAAATAAAGGAACGTATTATTAATTTGTGTAATTTTTATTAGTTCAGCAGCTTGCCTATGAAAGACACTACAGGGACTATGAAACTGAGTTGCACAAAAGCCATTTGGGAATTGAGCTAGTAAACTAACAGAGATCCTACCAAAATGAAATTAAAAATACAGAAGTGTTTGCAAAAGCCAAAAGTTGGGACTTAATATTACGTGCTGCTAAAATTATTGTACGTGTTTCTGCAGTTGATTCATTGAGAAATACTAGGGAAGAGTTGAAAAGACAATCACAAATAACGTATTTTGAATTTTTTTGTATAGAATCATAGAATCATTTAGGTTGGAAAAGACCTCTAACATTGAGTCCAACCATTAACGCAGCACTGCCAGACTTGGCACTAAACCATGTTCCCAAGTGCCACATCTATGCGTCTTTTAAATACCTCCAGAGATGGCAACTCTACCATTTCCCTGGGCAGCCTGTTCCAGTGTCTGACAACCCTTTCTGTGACAAGATTTTTCCTAATATCCAATCAAAATCTCTTCCAGCTCATCTTGAGGTCACTTTATTACATTAGAGAAGAGAACAACGCCCACTTGGTTACAGCCTTCTTCCAGGTAGTTGTAGGGGAGAGGGAGACCTCACTGCAGTTACAACTTCTTGGTAGGGGAAGAGGAAAGACAGACACTGATCTCTGTGGTGACCAGGGACAGGACATGAGGTTGTGGCAGAGGGGTTTTAGGTTGGATATTAGGAAAATGTTCTTCACCTTGAGTGTGGCTGGGCACTGCAATGGGCTCCCCAGGAGGTTGTCACAGCAGTTTACTGGATACCAACAACATTTTCATTAGTTTGATGAACACATAGTTTACTTGCAATTTTAATTGCAAAATTACAGCATAAATATAAAAAATAATATAAAAATAAAATAAATATAAAAATAACTTAAACTAATTGAATTCTCAAACAGCTAATGTATCAGCTGGGAAATAATGAGAAATAGACAATGTCCTCATGGGAAACGGAAAGAACTCGACCATTAACTGGGTAGAGGAAATAGTAAAAGATTGAAAAGGGTATTTGCAGGCTAGTAGGATTAACAGCAAACTGGATGCTGTTGCAGTGGATTGCTAGTTTACATCCAGCTGGGATGGGCCTTAAGATATATTTTGAAGTCTTTTTGTGGGCTGAGAGAACAAGCAGATAATGGCTTTCTGTCAGTCCTACTGAAAATGTTGCCACAATGAGGGATCATGTTGAAAAGAAAGATCTGTGCCACCATGGGCTTTGTAGGAAGCTCAGCACCAGCCCATTGCTGATGATGCCATGGCCACCAGAAAACCCCTCTGCACTATGTGCATACATTGTGGGTTAAGGCTTGCCCCTGTGCAGGTATTTGTCCTTGTATCGGTCCTTATATTGGTCTCATTTTACATTCTGGTGTCCTGGACCAAAGGGACCAGTTTGCAGCACATATTATATGAGGAATTACTGCAGTCCTCTTGAGAACACAGCAATAAGGCAAGAGGATGGAGGGCAGAGCTTGCCTGCTCTCTAAGTGAGTTAGAAAATCACTTACCAATGTTGTGCTTGGAAAATGCAAGTAAACATGTGGAGCAAATATCTGTATTAAATACTAGAACAAAGCCTAGAAACTGTAAATATTTAAACATAAGTGTTCAAGCAAAAGCTGGGAATGTGCTGATAGTATCTATGACAAAAATCAATCTTGAATTTGCAATGTGCAATGCTGCAAATGGAAAGCTCTGTTGGGATGCATTGCCCTGGCAGGTCAGGAGCAAAAATGTCACTGAGACTAGAGGCTGGGGGTGCACCTGCTGTGTCCTGTGCTGTGTGAAAAGGCATGAGAGACCCACTTCTCACTGCATTCTGGATTCAGGCCCAGGACAGGGCACTGATGTGGCTGAGATCAGCTGTAATCCATGGGGCTGTACACTTTCAGGAGCTTAGCTGGTATGTTTGCTCTAAGAAGTGGGCCCAGAGAAAATCTTGTAGCACTGTTTTCCACTGCTGTGATGATATGTTACAGTTCTAGTCCACAGAAACTCCAGCCATGAGTACTTGTTTCTGTGTAGTGCTAGGATGTGGGTGGTAATTAAAATGAATTTAAACTATAGAAGAGTAACAAAAAGGAAAGAAAATTATTACTGACTGAAAACTGAGCCCTGGTTATGCAGTGTGGAGAAGATTAATTAGATTTATGGGACAGTGAAGACAACATGATGGCAAACATTTGGGAAATGTCAGCAATGGAAAGTCCTTGTTTGTGTAGGATGACATTAGAATAGGGAAAGTTTTGAGGAACATTCCCCAGAAGACTTGGTGAGAATCTCATTATCTGAGTGGAAAAACTAGAGAGAACAAAGTGTTTAAAAATATTTTTGAGGGGCAAATTTTGTCCATATGGAAAGATGTACCTGGAGACATGACATTTTTCATCCATTTCTAGATATGATAAGTATAACCTTCACAGCTGTAGACAAATGTGTGGCATGTCAAGTTCTTGTCTTTTGGAATAAAGTGATGTAGGTTGTAATGAAAGGATATCAAGAACACCTTTGACAAGGATATGTTTATGGCTTGATTAAAGAGCTGATACACAAAACCCAGTGAAGACTGATTAGAAAGGAAGCTGTAATCATGCGATAGGTTAAAAAAATGCTTTTCAATCCACATGTGGTAATTTACTGCAAACTTAACCATAAGTGTGATTAGGAGTAGTGGCCTATAAGACGTTTGTTTCAGACTGCTAAAGCAATTGATTACAACTGAAATAGAAAGAGATCTTCAAATGAAGTGTAAGACACTGCTTCGGCAATACACATAAGGGAATTTATTGAGCTCTATAGATGTATGTCATTCCAATTGCACAGACCTCTCTGGTCTGAATTAATTTAAAATTAGAGGAAAAAATAGAGGATTAGTATTTGTAGCAGTATGCTGCATGTTAAAAATTGCTAACTTTAAAGATCTGTGAAAGAAGATGAGTTGCCTAGAAAAGGTTGCATCTGCAACTTTTTATGAGTGCCTGCAGGATCAGGGCAACCTGCTGGATCAGGAAGTCCTGCCTTTCTAATCTTTCCCTTTCTGCAGCTATTCTTGTCCATGTACTGGATAGGAGAGTAGCTGGGATTTTGAAAGCTTTGGATCAGTTCCAGGGTCTGCCTATGATTTTGTGTCAATTGTTTCTATGAATTAAGAGAGTTGCTCAACAACTCAGTATTGCGGTTTCCATCTGTACCCTGACCAGTACAACACATCCCAGCCAGGCTCAGTTCCAGCCTGACCCCTCATTTCACTGTCCTTGTGTGAGTACCTGCAGGCAGGTGCATCTCAGTTTCAGTGACCAGAGGAGGTGCCTGGGGCCTCTTGAGACACTCTAACACCCATGTGAGCTTCATGGATGTAACCCAGAAAATGTAGAGGTCCTGTGGGGTGTCCTAGGGTGTCTCAGATGACTCAACACTTACATTTGAGGACCTGAATCACAGCATGGATCTGTTCTGTCTGTAATAGAAATAAACACACTCAGACACCTACATTCTGACAGCTCACATTAGGTGTCTTGAACCCACCCATCCTCTGTGCTGCTTCTCCTGTGCCTGTCACCATGAAAATGACCTTGCTTGGACACTCTCCTTTGAGTTATCCCCAAAGTGTTGGGACAGTCTGGAGCATATAGCCACCTCTGTCAGAAGTGCTGAGTAACCCTCCATGGGTGAGCCCACACACCATAACCTGACAGAGAAAATCCTCTTCTTCAGAGAGAGAAAAGCAGTTGCACAAAGAGGAAGCAAATATTTGAAATGTTGAGGTTTGGGCTGTTTCCAGGCCTGGATAGAGTTTGGACCTTTTCCTAGCATGGCCAGCCTGGTTTACACAGTGCTTGTTACTTGCCTCAGGGAAGCAAATATTATATTCACGCTAAAAGAGGGCACCTTAAGTTTATTTCAGCTACCACTAGTAATAGCATAAGTGGTATTTATCTAAGATAAGATAGAGTGGGAAGAGGTGAATACAGAGGACAATATATGTCTCAGCCATCACATTACTGTAGAATTCTAAATGGCAAAAATTAATAGCTCTTCTACAGTGCTTTCTCTGACAAGAGAGGTGCAAAATCAGTTTATATGAAGAAGTATACAGGATGAACAAGAAAATACTTTCAGGGCAAGTCCCATGAGATATCTAATTACTCCTGGAATTAAAAACAGATACTTCAAGTTACATGGCAAATTTCTGAGACAGAATGTGATGTGATCTCCCAAAAAGTTCTTTCTTAATTATGCTGGAAAAACGTTTTTAAATCATCAGCAGGTTAATCTGTCTAGTGGATATTGGGAGCTCTTATTTCATTTTTCATGACAAGCACATGTAGCTAATAAATCTGTATTCCTAAAAACTCACATATTTAAAATTCAGCCCTGCTCCCTTTCAAGGCATAAGGGAAGTCCCTGGTACTCTGTTCCATTTACATAGCACTCTGGAAGAGACAAACATTACATTCAAAAGCTCTGAAAAGATAGGCTTTTTAGTCTTTACTGTAATTATCCCTCATTAATTTGAAATAGGGTTATGGAAACACTGGACAAAGGAAACAGACTGTGTGGGATGAATTCACAAGATAAAATTTACCAAGATATACACTTTAACTCTTTGCTTTCCTACGCTCTTAAACACATATGAAAGTTGAAAAAGAATGGAATATGCAATATGGAAAAAATTCATCATCATTCTGTAGAAACATATGAATGATAGTAAAAACAGCCTGTTCCTTGCACAAGTGATTTACATAATTTGTTTTCTTATCCACTTAGCCTTTTCAGTTTCACTTAGCAAAAATGTTTAAAAGAACTGAGCATCTTTCTGTGTTTTGCATTTACATGAGCAAAATACCCCAGAGAAAAAAAGACAAATTGTCAAAATCTTATCAAGTAAAAGTGAAAGCCAACAGGGTTTTGGATCATGGTCATAGTAATGCTTTCCAGCCATTGTACTCATTTCTTTGTAATTGCTCGTGACTTATTGATTGTAAATACAAATCTTTCTAAAATAGCTTGAGCTGCAGGTGATGCAATAGCTCTCCCTCTGATGAAAGCCAAAATAACTGCTCAAAGCCAGTTTGTGGTAAAGGATAATTGGCTTTTCCATCTAAGTTACTTTACACTGGAGAGCTTTTTGAGATATGTGATATCTGGTTTTTTGGTGAATGTTCCTGCAGCAACCTGTCCTGTTTCCAGCCCAGAATGGAGTAAGACAACTTCCCTTCACTCTTATAGGACAGGTTTCATTTTTGTGTTTGTACATGAATCTATCACATGGTTGATTCCTCCCCTCCTTCCTATATGTCTCTTGGTTAATATTTCTGTCCTACATGATAATTAACACATCTGAATTTGGGCAGCTTGTTCTTTTTTCAATCACTTGAAAGCACAGTGGTATTACTTCTAGACCTAATATATTGAGAACAATTTTAACAAAAGATTACATAATATTCCATTTGTCACAAAGATTGAAATAATTTCACATAACATATTAAAACCATAAGATAATGAGACTATTAAAGTTGTGGAAACCCCATTAATCTTGTTAAACTTAGGAGAACTCAGTGATAGTAAATCACAGCTTGTTCTACCTGCAAGGAAGAAAGATACTCAGAAAATTGTGGGTCAGCAATAAAACTCCTTGGGTAGTGCAGTCAAAATGTATAATCCATCATGAAACAGTATATAGAACCATGGTCAAATGTTTGGGAAAAGTTAATATTATGGTTTTTTATTACTTTTTTACTGTGCTAGCAGAGAAAACATGGTTTGCCCTCTTCTCTGTGGAGCAGGTCCCACATTCAACTCACATATGTAGAAGGTATCCTGTACTCACAGGGATATATGGAACACAATAATGACAGTGAGCACGTTTTTTCTCCCCATCTCCCCATTTTTATTTCCTACAATAACTTTGAGTGTATTTTCCCTCTGCTGGGGACCCATTTAATTAATGATGCAGTGCAATGACAATGAGCCTCAGCTGAGCAGCTCCAGGGACCTGTCATTAACCTTGTCTTGTCGGTAACATTTTCACACCTCAGCCTTCTGACTGTAACTTACTCTTTAACCTGAAAACACTTCTGAGAGCAAGCACAACACACAGGTCTGCCAAACCCAACACTCACTGAGGCACATTGCTGCTGTCCATGGCCAACACTGTCAAATGCCTGGGCTGAGCAGCAGCAAGGGCATTGTCCAGTGGAAGGACAAATGACACCATTTTGTGTTCTACTTTAAAAATGGTAGACATTTGAAAGGCTTGTGTAATTTTGTCTGTTTGTGGGATTTCTTCTTTCTTTCCTGAGATTCTCCACTGAAACTTTTGCGTTTGAAATTGCAACACACAGGTGTTTTTTAGCATGAACCCTCATTACCTGAGCAGGAGGTGGGGATTGCAGGAGCTGATTTACAGTTACAGGGTATGAAAATTATTGCAGGGTGAGTAGAAAGAGACATGGAAAAAAGAAGTAGTTTGGCTTCCTGATCTGATAAGGCAGGCTAGAGGAATAGCAACGTAGAAGATGTGCACATACAAGGGAACTTGATTCCTGTGTGAGACCAGACTCGCAAAAAATTGTGTGGTCTGTAATAAGGTATAGAAATATGACTGAAGAGTTTGACTGGAGAAAGAAACCAAAAAACTTTGATTTGTCATGGGCAAAAGTTAACACAGGTTTGTTGTGGCAATTTAGAGACTGCAAAGTGTCAAAAACTGTTTAAAAAATTATCTTGATGAAATCTTCATTTGCATTCTCAAGGTGATTCAAACCAGGAAATACTATCCCTGTCTTGAAATCTGAAGGATCTTTTTTCACCTTTCCCAAGTCCTGCTCTTACTTAACATCAGGGGACATTTTAGAGAATGACAGCAAGAAGAATACTAGGGAAAGGAAAAGTCAGATAAAATGAGTTTCTATTTTTCACTCTGCTGTTAACATTGAAACTTTTGACAGTTCCTTTAATCTGCCTTTTCTGCTTCATGCATAGGTAGAACCAGAAAAGTAGAGCTTTTTTCAGGACTACTTTCCATGTGAAATTATAATATTTTCCATGAGAAAAGGATGAAAATATGAAAAAGGGCTTTTTCTTTTGCCACACTCAAAAACTTTCACTCTCTTCCACCTTTTGTAGAGCTAAGAAATAGTAAGAGAATATGAAGAAGAGGAGAAAAATACATTTCATTTCTAAAAATAACACCTTCCCTTTTACATACTTGACAATGATTTCTGAGCACAACACTTTCTCTTAAAATGTAGCACTTCTAATCCTTTCCTACTGTTGCACAGCTGGTGAGGCTATGGGTGAAATCTGTGTGCACATAATTCTCAATTCTGTAACAGAAAACTTTGGCAAAAATCTTCTTGACACTTTTAATTTTTTTTTCTTTCCATTTTTATAAGCTATGCCTCTGCCTGCTTCTCCTTTAAAACAGGTTTTTGGTTCAGTTATACTTGCAGATAAATATGTTGGAAAACTGGTAACTGTCTCTTATTGTGAGTGCGATAATGTTCCCTGAGGGGTCCTATAAAAGGCTTATTACTTATAAAAAATTTCTTCATCCTGCAGCAAAAGAATTAACCTCAGAAGCCCAATAGCCACAGGATCAGGAAATCAACTCATTGAATAAAAAGCTCTGAAGAGAAAAAGCTGATATTAGGAGTAAGATATATCTTATAGGATATACTTGGACCCCCACTGCATCACAGACACAATTTGGGTGCCAGAGCTCAGGAGAGCAGCCCAGCTCCAAGTCTTAAGCCTGGTTAGATCCCAAGAGGCTATTGAAAAACAAACAAGGGAACAAAACCCAAACAAAACACAACTAGCTGATTTTGATTGTACCACCTCGCTGGGTGGGTGAGAAGCAGGGCAAATCCTCTGCTTTGAGGTGCCAATGCTTGGCCATCATGTTTCCAGTAGGAGCAGGGCTCTCCATCAAAACAAAGAGCACATCACATCCTGTGAAGCTGGGACTCTGCATGGCACTGTGGCTGTGACAAGTGCTGCTGGCCTGTGCCTGCACCTGGGCACAGCAGGGCTGCCCACGGCCTTCCTGAATCCTACAGCTCTCTCTGAATCAGGGCTATAATCTGTGTGTCTAATTTAAGTTTTCTTATTGAATCTAACACATCAAATGTGTGAAGATACCACCCACAAATGCTGTTTTAAACATCCTACACCATATGTTGACAGAGCCTTTTGGCTATTACCAAGTGGCTTGGCTAAATAAATGTTAGAAAATATGTTAGAAGAATGACTCTTTTTGCCTATCCAAATAAAACAGAACTGGCAAGCGAGTATCTTTCATCTACACTGGGTTTTACATAATTGTTTCAATATTCCATTTTAATATGCCTGTGTATCTGTGGATGAATCTTGATTGTTCTCAAGTGAAATACTGTGAATCAAATAATGATGACAGAATCTTGACTATTTAATTAATGTGTTAGTGTGTAACTGTAATACTTGATTCCTACAAATGACTAAATTAACAACTTCATTTAACTATGTTGTTCTCAGTGGAAAACAACACACTTATGTGCTCCATGGTGCTATTTACACCTGCTAATTACTTTCATTTACAAATTGTCTAAGTTACCTTGCCATAGAGGAAGACTGGGAACACAATCCATAAATAGAATTAAAACTTCAGACTTCAAATGCCAGTTTGTACACTACCTTTGTCAGAGGTGATTCAGAAGCTAATCATATGAGGAATAATCCATGGCTATTCATACATCTTGCTGTGTGGAACTCACAGACACCTCAGTTTAGATCAAAATTTTCATTTTATGTCATGTCAGTAGAGACAGAGGGCATGTTTTTTGTTGTTGTTTAGGTATTTTGTTTGGGGTTTTTTGTGAGCAAGTGATATTGGAAATGTGGATCCGCTGTCATCTTTGGGCTTGGTACATGTCCCATGGTAAAACCACTCCTGCCACCCTTATCCAAACCCAGTGCTGAAATATGCAACCTGTTCTACTTGTCAGTGCTCATCTTTAAATAAGGACTTCAGCTGAATATATTTTGGACCTGGATTTGAAGTTCCTGAGTGACTCCTGTCCATACAGTGGGCCAAACCAAACTGTAGCCCTACACTGTTGAATACCATGCTGGGAATCAAACTTCGTGGCTAAGTCTGTAAGCTGGTAGCTCAGCTACCAGGGTCAGCCCTGATCCCTCTTCTGTGCTGGGTACCAGGATTAGGTCCTGTTCACTGCCTATGGAAACCAGGGCTCACAGACTCAGAGCCTTTGAAAGCCAGTAAGTTTCTCTCTGTTTTAAATGAGGTGTTTTGAAGAATTCACTCAGAAGTTCATGGCATGCTTTGTCAGAAGCTGAATTCCCCAGTGACACCGGGAGGAAGAACTGGGAATTATTTCAGTGGGAAAAATGAAAAGCATACATCAGTAATATATGGACATTTTCATGTGATATATTAATTTTGAAACTGGGCTAGAGGGATATAAGCGATAGACCAAATACAATACAAAAATAAAACATTGGTGTGCATACATAGAAAGTAAGTTTATTAGTAAGTCTCTAGACAATTTATTATTAATTGTTGTATTAAGTACCCCAAATCATCAGATTCCTTCTTGTTTTCTTTGGTAATTCTCAACTGTTTCCTAATACCCTATTTGTAAAAGAGTGAAGAACAGTGAGCAGACATGTTTCAATAACCTTGATGACAACCAGAGAAGTTCTTTAAAGTCAGAAGTAGAAGAATAGCTATCTTTTTATGACTTCTCCCTAGAAACTATATATTAAAAAGTACAGCTTCTCTTCATGGTACATTAAGAGCAATTATATTCTGTAAATGTATTCCAAGACAAAATTGAAGTTCACATATATTTTAAAGATTTTATTGAGTCCTTGGCGAGAATACTATTTTGTTGATTTAAATCCTCACAGACATGGAAATAAATTTATTAGTCTCATTAAAAGAGCAAATTACTTTCCAACTGTTTTCTATTTATCAAAATAGAACATATATTAATATAATAAAATCACTTAAGAAATTAAATGTAGAAGTCACAAAAAAAAGTATTGTACCTTCATAGATATTTCTTTATATGAGGAGATGTTTGATGTCAGCTGCATAGCTTTCCCTTTTTTCCCACTCTGGTGAAGAAGCAAATCTATAAAATCTTCTGTGCAAATGGAAAAAATTAGTAGAATATCAAGATGTTCTCTGAGATGTAGCTCTGAGACGAATAAGTGACATTTCTTCAGATGAAATGAAGAAGAATTCCTTGTCAGAATTTTCTGTTGGTTATCTATTTTTAGAGAATAAAGTTATGCTTTTAGAGAATAAAGCATAACTTTATTCTCTAAAAATAGATAACCAACAGAAGTTTATGAAGTGGTGTAGATTACTAAACCTAGTGTGTTGGGCTGTCATCCCCACTGCTGGAGGCAGCTCTTCCTGCTCTGCCCTGCTGTCCTCCATCCAGGACTGCTAACAGTGCAAGTTGCTGAGTGCACACTGAACACGTGATAACAGCGTTACTGATATTTAGAGCTCGTGTAAGATGATGCAGCATTCAGAGCCTTCCGTCCCTTAATTTATCCTTTCCCCAACCTCTGAGTTAGAAAAGTGCTGCTGTCTTTATTTTCCAGCCAAGAAATTGAGGGAGCAGGGTACTGAAGTGTAAGTGCAGGTAACCCCTGAGGAGAGAGGAGATGCCATGCCAAGGAAAGAGTTCTGTCTGCAAGAGTGATGTCCAGCAGTGCCCAGCAGCAGCTCAGGGATCTTGTTTGTCTTTGTTTTGCCCTAGAATCATGGAATCATAGAATGATTTGGGTTGGAAGGTATCTGAAAATCATACAATTCCAACATCCCTGCCATGGGGAGGGACACCTTTCACTAGACCAGGCTGTTCAGAGCCTCATCCAACCAGGCCTTGAACACTTCCAGTGTTGGGACATCCACAGCTTCTCTGATGGGACATTCACAGCTTCTCTGGGCAGCCTGTTCCAATGCCTCATCACCCTCACAGTCCATATCCAATAATAACATCTAATCTACACCTAGTCTCAGTTTGAAGCCACTACTCCTTATTCTATTGCTACATGCCCTTGTAAAAAGCCCCTCTACAGCTTTCTTGTAGACTGCCTTCAGGTAATGGAAGACAAAAACACATAAGACTTTCTCCTTTTACAATTCTTTAAAGTGAAGCCTGACTATTTCTGTCCCATGCCCCAGCTCTTAGATAACTAAGCAGATTTTAAAGACCCGAGCAAGATTTTAGGTGAAGATGTTTAAAGGATAAATTAGGTAAAGGGAACTGCTAAAGGAAGGAAAGGGAAAATGGAAAGGGAAGGAAAGGGAGGGGAATGAAACAGGGAAATAACTATCTCAAATGTTTGCACAAAAGGTCTGAATGAATAAAAAAACCTCCACATACATATACGTGTGACTCTTCTATTTAGATTTGGGGAACTGTGAGGGTCCAGGTCCTGTCCCTGTGCCCACTGAGCCTGGCCTAGCAGCTGTTTTTGTACTAATCACTCCAATGTGCTCCTTTACTGGAGCATGAAACTGCATGTTGGAAATGATACTGTGCCTACTCCTGCACAAAACTTGAGGTCTCACAAGGTAAAACAGGTGAAGGAAGTACAGTGTTCATGATTTTGCTTTTTGAAGGCAGTCAGGAAGATAGAGGACATCTTCTACTTTTGGTAAAATCAATTACCATGTATCTTGCTTCTTTGTGTGTACCTAAACAACTAAAATCTATTCATTTTCTTTTATTAAGAAAAGATTTTTCCCCATGGAAGAACATATGAGGCAATAATTAGCTTTCAAGGTTCATTAAGTGCTGAGCTTCTGTCAAAAATAATCATATGTCATTTCTTAAAAAGTTTAACAATAATGAAACTACTTTAGTCCATCTATTAACTACATTTTAAACAGCTTTTTAAAAGTTATAAATAACTTCAAGCCAGCCAAGTGACTGCAGAAAATGGGAGCAGAAATCAGAATAAGGCCATTGTCTTTCACATATCACTGTGGAATAGTCACGCTACTGTTAAACAACTGTTAAAATTCACATCCTAAATTCAAGCATGACAGGCTTCTTTATTTCACTGTTTCACTGGTTTCTAGTAACTTTAAAAAGGGTTAGCTTTTCTGACTAATTTAGATTTAAACAATCATCTAATTTCACTTTTTTCCGATCATATTTTGTTACAATAAAAAAAAAAAAAAAAAAGGAAAGAGAAAGAGAAAGACCAAGCTGATAAATACTAATTGGCACACCCAATTTTAAAACTTTTGTTTCCAATTTCTCTTCAACAGCAAGATGATTTTAGCCCCATTCAGGTGACATTTACCAGTCCTCACAAAGAATTAAAAACTGGTGTTGCTATTACTATCTTTACAGTGCTGCTTTTGTACCAATGACTCCTCCTACACAGCAAATACCCAGGTTGTGTACACTGTGACACAGAAACAGCAGGGGTGAACACCGGCTCCAGATCAGCTCTGCAATCCTTTGGCAAACGTAGAGTAATTGTTTTCCAGTATCAGTCTTTAATTTACCTTTTGTTTCTGAACCCTTAACGTTAATGAGACATTTTAGTAACCTTGAGGTACTATTTAATTAGTCAGTAGTATAATTAGCTGCATCTGGAGTCAACTGAAGAAAGGGCAAGGCTTGCACCTGAGACAGCCTGAGAGATACAATCACAGAATCTTAGAATGGTTTGGGTTACAAGGGACATTTAAAGGTCACCTTGTCCAACTCCCTTTGCACTGAGCAGAAACAGTTTTCAACTAGATCTGGTGGCTCAGGGCCTGGTCTAACTTGACCTTGAATTATTGTAGAGATGGGGTACCCACAGTTTCTCTTGGCAACTTCTGCCACTGTTCTACCATTCTTACTGTAAAAAAATTCTTCTTATATCTAGTCTAAATCTGCTCTCTTTTAGTTTAAAACCATTGCACCTTATCCTATTGCAACAGACTCTGCTAAAAGGTTTGACCCCATCTTTCTTATAAGCCTCTTTCAGATACTGGAAAGCCATAATTAGGTCTCCCCAGAGCCTTTTCCAGGCTGAACAAAGACTCAGCTTTTCCCCACAGGACATGTGCTCCATCCCTCTGGGCAACTTGGTGGCCCCTGGACTTGCTCCAACATGTCCATGTCTTTCCTGTGGTGGTGACCCCAGGGCTGGATGCAGCCCTGCAGGTGGGGTCTCACCAGAGCAGAGCAGAGGGGCAGAATCCCCTCCCTCACCTGCTGCCCACAGAGATTTGAATGCAGCCCAGGACACGTTTGGCTTTCTGATCTACAAGGGTGATAAAATCTTGGCATGTGTCCAGAGTAGAATAAGAAATGTGAAGATTTATCAAGTCTCTGAGGGTGTCCAGCACTTTTCAGAAGAGCTTAATAATAGTGAGACAACTTCTCTGGACATGCTTTGTAAAATAAAAGGTTTTAATTAAATAAGAAAATAATAAACATCATTAAACAAAGAAATCAAACACAGTGAGTCAAACATATCATAGAGAGCACTCTGACACTGGTAAGGCAGTCCCAAAAAACCATTTGAGCTTTTTGTGCAGTCCCTTTAGTACTCCATAGTTCAGGTGGGCTATTTGGTACTTTGCCCAATGAAATAGTACCAGGCTTTGAGGTACATTTCCAAAGCCCAATCAGTGCTTCTGTGCTGGCACTGAGCCAGTACTGATGAAAAGGGCACAGAACTTTCTAGTTTGACTGCCTTATGTGTTTAAGGTAAGCTGAAACTTTTTCCCTTACGTAGAAACACCTGCTTGGTGTGGGAAATGCATTCCTACACAAGGGCACGGAGCTGGATTATGTCCAGCCTTTCACCCACAGCACCCCCAGGTCCTTCTCTTCAGGGTTGGTCTAAGTGAGCTCTCCCAGTATTCAAGGAATATTGTCTTATGATTTACTTAATCCTTTTTCTACATCGTTCTAATGGTAGATTTTTACATGCCATTTGATTTGCTGTGCTGTTAAATTTCCTATTTACAAACTAATGGATTCCCTTGGTTACTGCTTGATAAAAAGAAAAAAAAAGATGATGATTTTCCTCCTATACATGCCATTATAAAAATTATTTTTCTCTCAGGGAAGCTTCCAGTGCTTCCTTCTGCATTGTAATTATTGTAACAATAGAGTGGTGACATTTGTATGAAGGAGCAATTCAATCAGGAATACCTAACTACTCACCCCGACTGAAAAGGTGAAATGAAACAAAACTGAGTTGCTCTTTTGATTTGAAGTCATAACACTACTAAAATGACCAGCAATTCTGATGGTGCAATTAAGAACAGGAGTGCAATAAATGCAGGGCTCCTGTGCCAAAAGCACTGGCAGTACTCTCCCATGCCCTTAGATCCAAGGTAAATCACTGGGATGCAGCACAGATGAATTTGGCATGCAGGCTGCCAGAGGGACCTCCACCTTACATGTCCTGTAATCCTAAAGGGAAGCAACACACACTTTCTAAATTCAGTACAGAGTAAATCTGTGTGTCCCCAGATGCTCCTAGGCCATCCATGTTTTGGTGCTGGAGTTTCAACACTTGGTCTCAGCTGCGGTAAGAACTAATTTCCCATTCAGCTCACAGCTCACCCTGATCAGCTTACCAGTACAAAGGCACGCAAACATTGCACTAACAACTTTGTTAAGAGCACTTTTATAGAAATGCACCTCTATTAAAAGTAACACCTAGTAACACCTAAAAGACCTAGTAACAGCTGCAGAGCTTTCTGCAAACATTGGAGGAAACCATCAACAATTCGCTTTATTTATTCTATTCATTCTCCTTGAATTATTTTTTCCAGGATTGGTTTGTTGTTTACAACTTGCTGAACCTAAGTATTTTGGAGACAAAATAATTTTTCACTAAACTTTTAAGCCCACCATGCTGTGAATTTTTTTGGTTTTCCGTAAGGTCTTCAGACTATCAAGTTAAAAGAGAAGATCCTGCCTTGAGGCCTTACCTGAACATCACCAGATGCCTCTGGGACATCACCTGATGGTTTTACAAAAATGAGTTTTCCCTAGAAAAAAAGGATGGGAATCATTTGGTTGTGCAGCCAACCTACAACCTGGCATATTATTAAATAATTTATTGCCATGAGTAAAGGCAAGTAGCAGGAAGGGAAATTTTAATTCAGTTGTAGGAAGAGAGACTATTTCAGCAGAGGAGGGGGCACATTTTTAATTCATGCCCTGGACATGGATTATTGAAAAAAAATTTCGAAATTAGATTCCTTTGAGAAGCACCAGTTTGCAAATTTTACAATTCCAATTCAGGTCTGACCAGTGGTGGTGTTCAGCTCTGCACCAACTGTGCTCTGCTCCCTTTTAAGCTGTCTGATACCTCCTCACTCTTAGCAAAGGCTGTGGGCAAGAGGCTGAGCACCAGCAATGGTTGGTGGCTGGACTGGGAAGACTTTGGCACCCTGGCAGACACTTGGGACCTGAATTTGCATCTCACAACAAGGTTTTGTCTCCTTCAAACTTCCAGGCTCTTCAGCCTCTCACTTGGGATTACAACTGTAGATAACATCAGTCCTCAGGCAGGAACAGGCAGAAGAAAATTCCCTTTAAGTTTACAGGAAAGTAATCTTTTTACCTTCTGCTTTTAGCATCATAGAGACTGCAGATGTGAACAGTTTTACAAAAGACACTTTCCAACACTGTGATTTTGACTTCAGAGCTCACTTGGCACTTGATGTCTGCATGTGATTTGCAGCTTCAGATGCACTTAAAAAGAGTGAGATTTGTAATAACTGGCACAGAGGCATTTTTGTCTCTGCTGAGATGTTCTTGCTTGGCAGCTGAGCTGGTCACCTGGAGCACACCTGAGTGAGGAGACATTAACAAATTGCTGCTACATCACCTTTATGGAGACTATGGGCAGCAATGCAGCCACTGCCAGCCAAGCAAGTTCTTCCTTTTTCCATATTCACATGATACTTCCTAAATTGGGAAAACATTTACTTCATAGTCCATTATGAATACCCTAGATGGTCAAATCATGAAATCTTTGTGTGTGTCTTGAAGGTGCTGATGTATGGCACTGATTTTAACTAGTCCAACCCTACTGAAGTCTTGGGAAAGAAACTCATTTTTTGTCATTGGGGATTAATCTTGTCACCATGGCATTCTTTTTCTTCCTTGTTATCTGCCAGCTAAGGAAAGAAAAATATTGTGCCCATAGTCCCTGCCAAGTGACTCCTCAGCTCACTGCCAGATCCTGTCCCTTGTTCTCCATACCGTGTGACTGGCATTTTGCTCCAAGGCTCTCCTTTTGGGAGAGTTTCTACATTTCCTAATACCACATGAAACAGAGCCAAGGATGACTTGGGTTCACAGTGACTGAGCCCACACATTATCTTCCCATATTGTCCTGGCAAGTCTCAGAAATTCACATACTCCAAATCCCTATCAGACTGTGCCTTTCTCATTGCACCAAATACTCTCAGCATCACAGCATGGACCACTCCAGTTTCCCACATTATGACAACACCTTCACATTTTTTTCAAGTAATTGAAATTAAAAAATCACGGAGAGTCACAGTAATGTTTTAAGTCTCTCTGCCCAGAGAAGACCCAGGGTGGATGTTCTCCTCAGTGGATGGAGCCATTTGCTGGATAAGGGGCTGGTGTGTAATGTAAACAGTTGTTGAATGATGATGCTTCTTCCTTAGCTTTTTAAAGCATTGCATAATTACCCAGGATATACTGATAAATAGACACCCAGTTTACTCTGCAACTACTTAAAATGGGATTTTTTAAAAGAATAACTATATGGTGTATCTTGGTGACAACAAGAGGTCAGAGGCTCAGTGGCATATAATTTCAAATGACCTGAAAGAACTCTAACATTAAATTGGTAATTGTGTAAAGCACAGCTTTAAAGCTCATTCTCATTTTATTTGATTCACAAGCATAACAAGGGGAAAAGAAACCCAAGAGAATAAAATAGCAGAAGCTTGGGGAATACTGGGGGTACAGTATAATTCAAACCAAAAATACTTAATTTTAACTTACAATGAAGGGATGTACTTTAAAACTATACTATGCACAGTATTGCTCTTTATTAAAAAAAAAAAATAGAAGCTGGAGAGAAGTGGTTGCTGAATCATGCTGGCTTTGTTGGCTGCTCAGAAATCCTGTTGGTTGCTGAATGCTACCAGGAGCTTTCCAGGCACCTCGGAAGTGTGAAGGAGGATTATTGCTGTAATTGCACAGCACAGGCAGAATGCAGCTCCAAAGAAACTTTAGGCCTCTTGAGACTTTATCATCATCATCTGCAATTCCAGAGCCTGGATTCAGAGGCTGTATGAGGTGATTAATCTTGAGCCTGGAAATAGTTGGGCTGTATCACATGTGCTTGCTCAGTTCATATCCTTCTCTATTTATTTTTTATGCATAGCTCTCTGTGCAGAGCTTTGTGCTAAACATTGGTCAAAGGATGTTTTCATGTCAGATTGCATTTTATATAGAAAATAGATTCCTAAACTCCACTGTTGCACAGAATTAAGGCTGAAACAGTGGGTCTGCACTTTTAAATCCCAGGTGAACACAGGAAGAATTTAATTTCCTTTTTAATCTTACAAATAAGTCAGTCTCATTAAGTTTTGAAGACAGATGTATGTATTTAGGTAATTCAGATAATATAGGCTTGAGGCAATCTGTTCTTGATATCTTAGGCCTGTTTCAGGCAATTTAGATTTTTAACTTATTTTTCAAGATGTGTTTGCTCTGGAAACTGCATTGAATGTCTGGTCTCTGTGTCACCATTCCTATCTATGAAGTGAGACTTGGCAAACCTCAAGATCTGCTCTGCAAAGAAGAGTCATCCCATGCTGTGGTGATGCTTTCAGTTTCAATTTGGTAAATAAATAAGGCACATGAACAATAAACTATGATTTCTATCTGCACATGAAATGCTTGTGCTCTTGGGCCCATTGGACACAGTTGGCTAATATTCTGAAAAGTGCAGCAAATTAGTAAATCTCCTATCTCCAAATGTCCTAATGCTGGAGGTGTTTTCAAGGAGTTAATTTCCCCAGTGACATCTCCTTGTATTCATGTATCTCAAGCATTTAGGACTCTGATTAGGGATGTACCTAACAAGCAGGACAATGACCCCCAAGTAGTTCACACTGGTGTATACAGTTATAAACCTGGATCTTCTCAGTGGTACTAATTTCTGGAAGTAATCATTAATTTCCTGTGGATTTTTGTGCTCAAAAATGCCATAAATCAGACTTGGCTTTTCTAGTCTGTACAAGGCACAATGTGCCGTACAGTGGTTGTCTATTCTGAAGAGACATTTAATGGGCGCAAGTCACGCTGTTGAGGCAAACATCTGATCCCATGACCATTTTCATCACTGTTTGTGAAGCATAAACCTGCATCAGTTAAATTTCACATATCCTGAATTTTTGTCCTGTTCCTACCTGTAACTTCCCAAGTTTGGCCTTGCTATCTGAACTGTGTCAGTGTTCAGGTCTGCACATAAGAGCTATTGAGTCACCCGCACAGATCCCCTCTTCCAGGAGTTTAACTGATACATCCATCTACTGTTGAAAGTATGGCAAATTTTTCCCCTCACACAACTACAATCCAAGTATATCTCCATAATTCATTGTGTCAAATCCCCTACAATGTCCTGATACTCCCTGACCCAAAGGTGAAAGAAGCAGAGATCACTAGCTTAGTACCAAACTCTTTTCTTCCAATCTTCTCAAAAGATCTCCACAACCTTTTGTCTCTGCATAACAAACAGTAAGATTTATGGCTGCTTCTAAAAAGAATTGAAGAACATTTTATTGCTTTTAATGTGTACTCACCAGTGATCTCTTCACCTGCTAGCAGAGCATACCCATTTCTAGGAAAATACAGGAGCTCACATTATGTACAGCAGAACAATTTGAAATAGGAAATAGACCGTATCCAATTGAAATTATAAAGATACTAAGTCAGGAAGAATGTAATTACCTAAGATGTAATTTGGCCAGGAGATGAAAGCTAATCTTATTCTATCCAGTGTCTACTTAACCTCATATCTTTATAGAGATATATAGAAAGATATGAAACTTTTATGAAAAATAGCTAATTATTCCCATCTCTCCCAGCATACACACACATACACATACACACACACACAAAATTTACTCTTTGATATCAGGATTTGTTCTTATTTACTTGTCTGAGTTGCTTTGTAATGTAGGATCCGGAAAGTTCAAATATAAAATATATGGCAGATAGACCATCAAAGACTGCAGAGGCTGAAGAAGGAGCAAAATGCAGGAGATAATGCAGAACTGAGCTGCAGTCTGATGGAGCTGTCAGTCACTGATCCTCTGCTACAAAAAAGGTACCAGCTCCTTACCCTCTCCTCATTTCCACAAGTATCTTTGTGCACCTCCTGGCCCCTTGAATTTTCACAGTCACTCTCCCAAAGCAGTGGAGTTTACCAGCTTACAACTACCTTCCTATGTACAAGTTACCACTTGGCAGGAAAAGGGATTCCTCTCACCATGGGCATGGACATCCTTCTGTCAAGGCAGTTAAGGCTCACACCAAATCTTCTATTTCCTTTCCAATTAAAGCATTGAAATTGTATTTATTCCATATTTCTGACTCCACAGCAGCCAGAATTAGGATGAAGAAAAGGACTGGACATCATATAAAACCATTTCCAGCCACAGTTAATATCATCTATCTTCTATCATTACATGGAAAAGTGGAAGTAGAAACATACAAAGAGAGTCCAAAATTTGAATAACAAATTGATTTTTCCTCAGATACTAATGGTTACAACAAGTAATAGTGAGAGAATATGCAAGTGTTATACAGCGTTACCTACAGCAACTGAGTGACTAAGATGCTTATTGTTATGTTAAGTAATCAAAAGAAGCTGCAGTCTTAAAAGAGTGGCAGATCAACCCTATTTAGGCATAATTTTTAAAATGGGTGTTCATCAGCTGTTTTCTTGTAGGAGGAATCAATTAGTAGAACCAAATTGTAGCACTGAGTAGTACATCAGCAAAAATAGATGAAGTGATCACAGCATCAGCAAGTGTCATCTTCTCCCTGGAGAAACAAAGATGCTTTAGCATCTTCATGGGCTGCAAGAGACAGCAGCATGGAAAGGAGTGATAGTGTATTTTTCTGTCTTTTAGCCTTTTGGTAGTAACACAGGAGAACTGAAATCTGGTAGTAAATTGTATAAGCACCACTGGTTTTCTCACTGATTACTGAGTTAAAATTTTCTTCAGCGCAATCAGAGAATTGTCAAAGAGGCTTTGATTACACAGTAGACTATATACTTAGCACATCAGGAATAAAACTCTGGTTAATCAAGCTGATCTGATGCCTCTTCCCCTCTTGACCTCACGCCAATAGTTCTCTAAACCCTTCACAAGTTTGAGCAGAGCACTGCCATAAGGCCTTCCTTGTCTTGCTGCTGCATGATGCAGGAACTTTCACCAAGGGGGAAGAGAATGACACCCCAGGAGCCATCTCACACACCCAAACACCAACATGCCCCAGGGAAAGGAGCACACAGCTATACCAGAAATTGCTCTTGACTTCTGAGAGGCTGTGTGGTAGGACCACCCCTGACATGACAGTCACTGGACACAGAGAAAGAACTATAGATGTGTAAGGTGATAGCATGACCTCATATCTGTTATTTACTTGAACCTAGTTATCTGTTCTGTGTTACATTCAGCCAGAGGTGAGGAGGAGAGCAATGACAGAGAGAGACCATGTTCTCCAGTCATCTTGCTGAACAGGGCAAAGGTAGGCAGGGGAAGGTTTTTCTTATGTGTCACTCAATCCTATTGAAGACTTACTTAGCCCAGGTGAACCAGTGAATGGGAAATGAAGATTTTACTTTGGTAATTAATAAAGTATCAGCTCATTATTTTCCATGCCACACATTAAGTTACTAGTCTTTGATACACAGAGGTGTTGTTGAAGTGCAAACCCATTGCTGAGTAGACTTAGAAAGGTTTAAGTCTTGCTAGTTATAAGAATTATAACATGAACCTGGCCTTTATGCTGAGAAGATTTTGGCACTACAAGTTCACATGGCCTATAAATTCCTTAGACAGCTTTTGCAGCATACAGTTTGGAAATAATCTGTTATACAACTGCCTGTGTTTTCAAGGGGGAGTGGCAAATTTTTTACTAGCTCTTGCTGGATACCTGAGCATGGTGGTAATGAGACAGACTGGAGTGCAGCAGTGCCTCTGATAAAATCATATTCTCCTCACAGGTCTCTGGATTCAGGGAAGACCTCCACAGAGAATTATGAGCTGAGCTGCTGGGATGGGCACAGCAGAAAGTTACCAGAGGCTAAGCTTGATGCAAGTGTACCCCATCTTACCCATTCAGCAACGCATATCTGTATGAGCTCTTCCCTATGGCAATGTAAACTACATTGTCTTTGTTTTTACAGAAGGATAAATAATCTCACATTTCTTGTGGGACAAGGGCACCTACTGCTAAAAAATTTCTTGCCTGATTGTGTAGGTACATCTTATTTCTGTTGGCCAATCCATTTTATTGAAAGTTCATGATAAAAGGCTCATGCAAAGATCCATTTTTATAAATGTTTATCTTGTTATCTGAATATGCTGCAATGCTAGTACAGGCAGCAAAAGATAATGGAATATTTGTACTGTGTTTGTTTAGCTAGCACAAACAAAATTGATAAAGCAAACTTGTGCCAGGAAGATGGCTTTGTTTTGATAAATTATCCACAGAAGCCTTGTTCTCTAAAGGTTGGCTGATCAATCATGGTTCTCTGTGTTTTTTATAGTATCTGCTGTGCACAGATATCTGCACAGTCACATAAGAGCTACCTCAATAGCCATAGCATGCTTGCTGTTTGATGTTACTACTTCTCACAGACTCTTTCCCCAAATCCTCAATAAAAATTTAGAGCAATAATTGCTCTAACAGCAGTCTTCTTTATTACCAGCTGTGCATTTTGTAATTTGTAATTAATTTGTAATTGATTTGCTATTGGTCCACATCAACACAGATGATGGCCAGCTCTGCTCCCCAAGGTCTGTTCAAAGAACGAGGCTGCAGTTCAGAGCCTCATCACTTCCCTGGCAGGGGAGCTGCAGGCACAGGGACCTCCACGGGGCTCTGCAGAGGCCTGGGATGTGTAACCACTTGAGAGACGAAGTCAGAGCTGGCAGGGGAATGTAGAGGGGCATATTGGTAGCACCTTATAAGTACCTAAGTTAAGGGGTATGTTTTCCTAGGCATCTAAGTTCAAGAGAATGTAAGAAATTGAGAGGATTTTTTCTGAGGGTTCAGCTCCTGGCTCCCTGGAGATGCCGTGGGAAGAAAGTGTTGTGATCCCTAAATCAGACTGTTGCCAGCATTGTGGCAGACTGAGCTGCCCATTTCCCTTGAGCTCAGACACTGAAGTGGTCACACCCTGAGAGAGCTGACTGCAGATGGGAAAGGTGTCTGTGTTCAGGCCAAGAGCTCTTTTTTCTCTTTGCTTAAACCCAAGTTTGTGAACTAGGAGCCTGAGATTTGTCAGTATGGATGTGCTGTATTTTTAACTCATGAGACAAAATTTGAGGTGTCCTTGCATGGAAGCTTGCATGAAGGAAACACCCCAAACTCTTGAAAGGTGATAAATAAATAGCAACCTAAATTATCTTTTATTCTTTAAACAGAAGACATCTGGTAGGAGAAAAGCTGATATCTTGGAGACTGCAAATCACAAGCAGATGTAGTGCTTCACTAATTGTCAACTGGTTCAACCTCTTCTGCTCATCCCTTAAGTGCCAGTAATGCCTTTATAACTCAGACACCATAGGAAATACATTTCTGCATAGCAAATAATTGGGAAAATTTATCCAAATTAACTATAAATCTCCAGCTGAGCTTTAGCTTTTTGACTACTGCTTTATCACACACAGCACAATGGATTTATAAATAGGATGTGGTGAAATGGTATATTCATCTAGGGCCTGCCCCATTCAGGTCTGAGTAGTTTAACCTACTGAATAGGTTCTGTGCTGTGATTTGTATTGGCAAGACTGGACCAGAAATACGACTCATAGCATGTAAAGCTTAGTCTGATTTAGAGTTACTTACTGTAAGGTTGCATTTCTTGTAAGACTCTCCAAAGGGAAGAAATTATAGGTATAGTCTTATTAACATTCATAACTGTACTTAAAAAATTTGGAAATAAAAGGTATGTACAGTACATGCAAGGTACAAACAGGCTGAAAAACTACTGTAAATAGTGTAAATTCGGTTGTGGATTCCCAACTCCTTTGAATTATCTCCCCTGCCATTTATAGCCATCTGTCATGGTTTGACACTGGCCAAACAGCAGGCACCCACAAAAGTCACTCACTCACCCTCCCCTGCCACAGTTGGGCAGAGGAGAGATTAACAAAGGGTTCATGGGTTTGAGATAAGGGTGGGGAGAGAACACTCCAAGGGCAAAACAGGCTCAGCTTAGAGTTACAAGGTGAGTTTAGTTTATTACTTACCAAATCACAGGAGAATAATGAGAAGTAAAAGAAGCCCTCATAACACCATTTCCCCCCCAGCCCCTCCCTCCTTCCTACTGACAGCACAGGGAGACAGGATAGGGGTGTTTTGGTCAGTTCATCACTGAGGTTTTCTTCCACTGGTTCAGGAGAGGAGTCCATTTTCTGTGAGGCCGTGAGGTCCCTCCCACAGGAGACAATTCTCTCTGAACTTCCCCAGTGTGCCTCCAAATCTCACGAGCAGCAGCCAAACCACACCTGCTGCAATGTGAACTCCTCCCACGGGGACACAGTCCTCCCAAAACTGCTGTAGTGTGGGTCTCTCTTCCATGGAACGCAGTGATCCAAGGACAGGCCGCTCCAGCCTGGGAACAGGAACCCTCTCTCCATGGGTCTCCCACTGGATCACCGCCTCCTCTAGGCATCCATCTGCTCCAGCCTGGGCACCTCCCTCACAGGCTGTGGGTGGATCTCTGCATCCCTCGTGGATCCCCATGGGCTGTGGGTGGATCTCTGCATCCCTCATGGATCCCCACAGGCTGTGGATGGATCTCTGCATCCCTCGTGGATCCCCATGGGCTGTGGGTGGATCTGTGCATCCTCTGTGAATCCCCAGGTGCTGCAGTGGCACAGCTGCCTCACCATGTTCTCACCACGGCCTGCAGAGGAATTAGCTCCAGCACCTGGAGCACCTCCTGCCCCTCCTGCACTGACCTTGGTGTCTCCATGTTGTTTCCCTCACATGTTCTCACCTCCTTCTCTTCTCTCACTAAAGGAAAAAATAGTATCTGCTTTATTTTGATTTTCTTCTTAAATATGTTATCATAGAAGTGTTACCAGCCTCTCTAATAGGTCCAGCTTGGCCAGCGCCATGTCCATCTCCAGAGCCATCAGGGATTGGCTCTGCAGGATGTGGTGGAAGCTTCCAGCAGCTCCTCACAGAAGCCACCTCTGTGGCCCCCCCACTACCAAAAACCAGGCTGTGCAAAACCAACACCCTCTCACTTTCTGCGTCTGTAAGCAGCCTCTTTGTAGCAGGGAAATGGTACAAATCTCAGAGAACAAGGAAATAACCTTGTGACTTCAGTTATTTGAAAAATATTACAACAAATTAACTCTGTGTGCATGTTACCAGTGTTGTGTTTTGGACACTATGCTCGTCCTGTAGTAAATGTTCTGCAGGATTGAGAAGGATTTTTCAAGGGTAGAAACTTTAAGTTTTTGATTAGGTGAGAGATTTTCGGAGGGCTAAAGTTTCACTAAACCAAGTAGATTATCTGCTGTTTCTCCTGAGCTGGAAAGCACACAACATGGATGGCATGATGTTTTTCTGTCTCACTGGGCAATGCTTTGTGCATTTACTGTACAGAATCCATCCACAGGATGCTGCAGAATCACCCAGTGCCCCATTCTCATCCAAGTCCTTACAATCACAGCTATCTCTGCGTGACAAGTGAACCTTTTAAGCTCAGAAACAACATTACATTTTTGATTTAGTAAATACTAAAATGATTAAAAGTACAAAAAAATATTTCTCCCCTTCAGGAAGATAATTTCTAACTAGTAAATACTTTTTGGATTTGTTTTACTGCATCTTCCCCTACAGGAAGAGATCTAGAGGGCAAAAAAGTCTATAAATTCTGACATGGAAACACCCTCATTATTGCCTTTAAGGAAGAGTAATGGCAAACAGACTGTGACTTCTCATTTCTAAAATCTAGATATTTCTTGAACACAAATACGGATTTAAGACTTGGGATTTAAGGCTGTTACCCTGTACCAATCACCAGTCTCAAATACTGACACTGTATCCAGCAGGAATTTCGCAGACTTGTTCTGAGTTAGCTATAGTCAGAATGTCCTCTACAATATCTCCAACTTCTTTAAGCCTCTATTAGTTTTTTAGAAATGGTTTGGACTTGAGAGATTACTATTTGCAATGGGTACATCCCTCAGTTTTCCCCTAAGGAAATGCTGAAATGTGCTCATGTGGGAACTATCTGTGCTTTGTTAGCTTGTGAATTTTGTACAAGCAGGTACTGGAATTTATATTACCCATGTAAGCTAAAGTTACACACATCCTGCAATTTTGCAGGATTGGGTCCCTAAACTGAATTCTTTTCCAAACTTGTCATCTAAAGAGAAACAGTGCTGGAAGGAACCTGAGATTTCCCTGAGTATTTTAGGTCAAGTTTAGGGAAGAGAAAGATATTAAAATAAGTAACTGTATGTTACAACCAAAGTTTAATTTCTTTTTTTTTTCTTTTTCAAAACCAAATATTTGTTTGTTACAAATCTATAACAAAGAAAATTTAAGTTTATTACCATTCAGGGAAAAAAAGGATTCAGAATGTCCACTATATTTTTTTTAACTACAGAGTACTGGAACTTATTTAGCTAACTCTTCTTCCTGAATGTCTGTACTCCCTGACAGCTGTGGCAGAGACTTAAAGTGACTCTGTTCTGTCCACTGCATCCCTAAACTTGTTCCTGAAATTTCTCCACCAGATTTCCTAAAGTTTTTTGGCATATATTCACTACTCTCATGATGCTCTCATCTATAGCAATAGAGTATTTACTTTTGTCTCTGTACTCAAGGCCGTATTTACAAGACATCATGAAATTTCCAGGTAAAACTGTCTCTTGGGTGCAATTTCAAATAAAAAGCATGAAAGATGGATGAAATTCTAACATAAAAGAAAATTATTGAGAAAGAACTACTGGCACTGATGATTATTTTAAACCATACATTTTGTCAGATTAATTAGTCAGGATTAGTTTCTACTGCAAATTTATGCAGTGGCTTGATCATTGAACTTCACTGATAATTACTTACTTGCATCTTCATATAAAAGAGGAGATAAATGGTAGTTGATGAAAGGCTCTAATTTATTGTCCCTGCAGAAATAAAAACAAACTTTGCTTTTATACAGAATGGTCACACAGAGAATTTCTATTTTCTTGCTTTGAAAGTAAGATTGTTATTAACTGAAAGGGATTATTTAACATAAAATAAGAGGTAAAATGTTCTCTCACACTGGGATCAAACTGCTCATTATTGCTTTGATATATCTTTAATAAAATGAAAAGAACTCATTCTCCTTTGGATGACTTTAAAGTAGACTTTACAGAATACATAGAAGAAAAATCCTGATCCCTCCCTCCCTCCCTTCCTCCCTTCCTTCCTTCCTTCCTTCCTTCCTTCCTTCCTTCCTTCCTTCCTTCCTTCCTTCCTTCCTTCCTCACTCTGACTGAAGGATGGCAGCAATTCCCAGCCTTTGGGATGTTCTCCTGGCCACTCCCAGAGCCACAGGGTCCTGCTGAATCCACATGCCCCAGGATTCAGCCCCCAACCCACTGCAGCCACTTCCAGGGATGGATCAAGTGTTCCTCCACCTCCTGGCACAGAAACAGCTGGACAAACACCCACTGCCCTCTTGGCTGCTCCCACAAGATTTTAGGGAGATCAAAATAAGCCCCAACCAAGCCAAGGTGTCCATAAACACCACACAGGTCAGTGGGATTCCAGATCTCATCCCAGGAAAGCGGACAAGGACTCTGGATTTCAAACCTCGACCAGGAGGAAGCGCAGCCAGTGTATCTTGGCCATCAGGATTAGGATAAGGGGATTACAGCACCTCTCCAGTCTCTCTGAACTTCAAAGGCTCCTGGCACTCGTATTTTCACATGTAGCCCAGAGTAATTAAGCGAAGCAACTTTAAAAGAAAGGAATTTGGGCACCCTGAGGAGCTCCTGGGGGCTTCCGTGCTGGAAAAGCCCAGCCACCATCCCTGATGGGAGATCCAGGCTCCTGCTCCAGCCTGGTGCCTCCTCCTGCTGGGTCTTCTCCCAGCTCTCCAGCTGGAGGGGTGAGGAAGGGGTCAGAATTCCTGCAGGGATGGCAGCTGGATGGGTGGATGATGCTGGAGCCACTCTGGCTAAGTCCAAGATGTGGAGCAAACCTGCCAGGAGGAGTCTCTGCTCATGGAAAAGCACATTTTGGGAACCCCTGGGATCAGGATGAGCTATCCATCACTTGTGAGCCCTTCCTGGAGCAGGAAGGTGGCAATGCCAGGACCTCGGGGACCTGCTGCTTTCCTGAAGCCTCTCCAGTAGTTACTGGGATTCAGGATTCATCCCTAGGCTGGGAATACAGCATTTTCTAGACGATTCCTGCTTTCCAGCCTGGCTTGCAGCAGGCAGAGGCAGCGTCCTGCTGGGCTCTCTGTGAGTGACTGTGCCACCCACTTCCCGAGGAACAGGAATGTTTGGGCTTTAACGAGGGAGCTGAGCCCTGAAAATTGCTTGTGGGGTATTGATTGGTGCCCAGGCTGCAGGAAAAGGGATTTTCTGTCATTAGCTGGGAGATGTCAGGGCTGTGGGACTGATCTGAATGCAGCACAGAAATAGGAATTACTCCTCTTGTTTTGTTTGGAGGTTTTATTTCCTTTCCACTGAGTCTCAGCTAACATTCACAAGAGTCCAGCCTGGATGCTGTTGCTGAGGGGAAGGTGTGAAAAGCAGCACAGCTACACCTGAAACAGAAAAAATGGGAATTTTCTCATCCCGCGTATCCAAATGACATCTGTGGATGCCTGGAGATAACAGGGTCGGTCCTCCTTCTATGCCCAGTAAGAGCAGACTGGTGCAACTGGTACCCCAGAGAGCAATTCCTGCATCCCTCCTTTCCTCCCTCCCTCCCTCCCTCAGGAATGAGTCACGGAGCGCTCGTGTCCGGCTCCATCCCGAGCGCTCGCCTCGCTCCAATTAGGCAGGAAAAATGTCTGGAAATGAAAGGAGCTGTGTGTAATTTCCAGCAGCTGGGAACTTCCCTGCTCTGCTCCCAAGATGGTTGGATGCCAATCGATCTGGGGATGTGGAGCTCACTCTGCACATCTTCACTTAATGCCTCCCAAAACACTCTGATGCTGTCCATGTGCCTGCTGTGTCCGTGGGGAATGGCAGGGTCTCAGTGTCCCGGGAGGAAACATTCCCAGCTCCTGCTGGCATTTCCAGCTGAGCATTCCCACCTCTGCCTGGACATTTTGTACTTTTTTTAGGAGCTGCTTTGGATTCCCAGCAGCAATTCTCCTCCAATATTGACTGATGGCTGGCATTTCATCCCAGAGGCTGTGGAAAAACACAGAGCTGGGCTTCAGGACAGACCCAAATCTGCCATGAACAGTCAATTCCCGACCTCACAGCCAGCAGCTCTTCCTTAGGATCTGAATTAGGGAGTTCAGGCAGAGCCAGCCAGTATTCCCTGCCTCCAAGGCTGTATCCCCCAGGGATCCTGCAGCATTTCAGGAGCTCTGATCCAGCTCTGTGCCCCTGGAACCCCACAGAGCCATCAGCAGGGATTGCAGGATCTAGAATATCTTTGCTCCTGCAGTTCCCAGCATTCCTGGGATACCAGAGCTCTCTGAAGCTCCTCCAGTGCTGGCCTGGAGATCCCACCCCTCAAACTGTGTTGGTCAATATTTCTCCTGGAATATCCACATCACCATCCCTCGGGAGTGACCCAGGCTGGCTCCTCCACATCAGTGCCTTTTTCCAAAGCATCCTGGGCTGTTTTGGGAAGGTGATTCCCTATTTCCCGGGGTTGCTGTGCAGATTTGCTGCTCACACTTCAAGGCAGGTGCATTTCCAGCCTCTGCAGTTCCCAGAGCCTTTCTGCAGCACCCAAACTCTTCCCGAGGGGCAGCCAGGCACTCCAGCTCCCTGCCAGCCATCCCTGGGATGCATGGCGAGATGGAGGGAAGGGAGGAAGCTTGGGAGCACCTCTCCCTCCCTGAGCCACACTGCTAGGGCAACCTTCAGTGAAATATCAATAACTCCTGGCTATCAAAAAAATAAATTCAGCCCAAAAGTGCCAATTCCTGGCCTGCACGTGCACCCCCCCGGCTCCCCCTCAGCCCCACGATCGATCTCTGTTTAATTAAACCCTGGCAATGACTCTCACGTGGGGGCAATTCTGCTGACTCGGCCACTCAGGGATTTTTATGCATCTCTTTCTGCTTTGCTTTTCCATTAACTTATTTTTCCCTTTGTAATAAGGGCTTGTCAGTGTAATTTATCCAGCGGCGCAGGAAGCACGGCCAGCCCGGGGAGCCATTCACAGCTTGCCAGGGATAAACACAATTACACATTTTTAAATGTCAGCCTTCAGGAGAAGGAATGAAAAAGGTAAACTCTATAAATTGCAGAGAGAGAGACACAGAGAGAGAGAGAGCTGCTCTCTCTTTGAGGAACTCCCACATCCGTGGGCATGTCCTGCACCTCTGCCATGCATGGGAACAAAGGGAAGGCCTCGAGGAATCCATAGAAAGTGGCAGCAGCTCTTGCTCTTTGCTGTGGAGGGTTTTAAAAAGCAGCTGGTGAAGTGTGGTGGCCTGGCAAGTGTCCCCTCCTTGTCACCCAGCGCAGGCCAGATGCACGGGGAGAGCCCTGCTCATCTCCCAGCAGCTGCTTTGATCTCACTGTGATGAAAAGAGGAGAGTTCAGCTGGATTAAATGAGAGCCACTTACATAATCTGTTTAAAATTCCAGCAGCACATATCTAGGGAGAGGCAGGAGAGCAGGCACCAACTTCTGCTCGTTCTGCCAGTGAGGGGGGAGCTCTGCTGCTGCTCCCTTCCTCCTGAGGGCTTGGGGCACGTAGGAGCACCCCCAGGTGACAGGGTGACAGCCTCCATGGCACTGAACCATCCTGGAGATCTGCTGGGAAGGGAGGAAAGCTGGGATGGAGAGGTGAGGCTTGTAATTAGCAGGCCCTAACGAGCAGCAGTTTGGGTTTCATTAAAAGCCACTTTTTTAGGAGGGTGTTGTTTTGGGGATGTCGCTCCAGTGGTTTTTGGCTGGGATGATTCTCCTGCTCCGAGCCCTGAGCAGGTGGGATCCAGGGCAGCTTTGCTCCTGCAGTTTCCAGCATTCCCAGAAAATCTGAGCTCACTGAAGCTCCTCTCGTGCTGGCCTGGAGATCCCACATCCCCAGTTGTGTTGCTCAGTGTTTCTCCCTGCATATCCACATCACCATCCCATGGGATTGACTCAGGGTGGCTGCCCCTCATGGCACCTCCATCCAAATGTACCTTTTCCCAAAGCATCCAGGTGCCAATGGGATTCCTATTCCTCTCCCTCTGATTTCCCACCTTCCTCAGGTGGGGAAAGAGAATGGATTAGTGGGGTCTCCTCATCTGGCTCCTTGGGGATGAGGAAGGAAAAGGACAGGGCTGGAGGTCTTTGCAGGGGTGGGAGAGAAACTGGAATTTCTTGTGAAGGATCCTGCCCCGCCGTGCTGGAAGCTGGGAGGGTTTAGGCTGTGGAGGGAGGAGGTGGAGCTGGTGGGCTCAGAGGGCTCCAGGGAGATGGTATTTGGGAATGGAGGGGCTTTTCCCATTGGATTGGGAGGGTGCTGGAGCAAAACAAGGTGAGGGATAGACTGGGAGCATCTCTTGGTGCAGGGAGAGGAGGGAACCTCGAGGGCACAGTCTGGGGTCTTCCTTCAGCTCTTGGGTGCTGCTGGAAATGGGAAACCACCAGAACAGGCACAGCCACCACTGGAGGGTGGATTTGGGGTGGTTATGGATGTGAGGAGCATTCCAGGGCACTGAGTGGAGTCAGCAGTGGTAACTGGGGACACCAGGGCACTGTGGAGCCGTGGGGGCTGGGGATCAGCAGGAGGAGCTCAGGAGATGTTGGTCCCCATGAAATGAAAGTGCCACTGAGTGCTGGGGATGGGGAACAGCACAGGCAGGTGGATCCAAGGCCAGGAAGGCAGAAGCAGCCTTTCCCAGAGGGAGCAGATGCCTGGAGTGAGCTGGGAACCCTGGGAAAAGTGGCCTGGGGAATGGAGCACAGGGCAAATGAAGACGTGAGGAGGCTTTTTGGCCTTTCCAGGGGCTGTGGAACCTTCTCACAGGGATGCTGCTGGACATCAGAAGGGATGAACTTGCAGCTCTGTGAACTGGAAGGACACACCTGTGCTGGGCTGTGCTGACCTCAGGCCTGATCTCTGACCTGGCTCTGGAAAATGGGATGCCAGGGGCACTTCAGCTCCTGCTGCTCCATCCCTTGAATATTAATTGGGGTTGCACCTCACCCAAATTGGTGTTTCCTCACCCAGGCCATGCTAACGAGCTGCTCAGAGCCTGCCTGGCTTCCAAGGGTTTCAAAGGGACAGAGCCAGGCAGGAATGAGCAGAGCATCTCCCAGAGCTGCCTGGAACTCATCCCTCTGATGGTTCCGTGCACAGGCAGGGAGATGAAACAGCACAGAGGCAACACCCCACACCAAACTCAGCTTATTTACTGAGTTATAAAGGGTTTAACAGGGCTCCTGATGCAGCCAAGCTTCAGTTTGAATCCCAGGACAGCTCCTGCTTGGGCAGGGGCATCTGGCGTGGTGCCCAAAGGCTGCAGTGGAGGGCAGAGAACGTAGCCCTGGTTCTGTGCCTGAGGTGTTTTGGTTTTCTGAAATTTTTTTCCCAGGCAATTTTCTGTAAACAGGAGAAGTGTTTTGTAACTGTACTATGTTTTTCATTCCTTTTCCTAGAAGGGACTTTTTCTTGATCTCCCTATGGTCTGACCTATGTGATTGAAGAGGTTTGCCTTTGTTTCACCCATCAGATTGGTCTGTGTGAAACAGTATAAAAGGGAGACACATCCCAAAAATAAAGGAGTCATTTTCAGCCTCCTGAATCTCGGAGTCTGTGTCGTTGTGGTGTAAAACAGCATCAGGAGAACACAGCCTGCATTGACTGGGCTCTGCAGGGGCTGCAGGAGCCCTCCTGAGGGGCCAAGGCTGAGGCAAGAGCTGGCAGCAGAACTGCACTGAGCTTTCCTGGGGCCCTCCAACTCACATCTCAGGAGGCTGAAAAGCACCGAGCACAGAGATCACCAGGAATTTAGGGACAGGACAAGAGGGAGTGGCTCAAAATGACAGAGTTTAGGTTGGATATATGGAAGGAATTGTTCCCTGGGAGGGTGGGGAGGCGCTGGCACAGGGTGCCCAGAGAAGCTGTGGCTGCCCCGGATCCCTGGAAGTGCCCAAAACCAGGTTGGACATTGGGGCTTGGAGCAACCTGGGACAGTGGAAGGTGTCCCTGCCCATGGCAGGGGGTGGAACAAGAAAAATTTTGAGGTCCCCTCCAACCCAAACCATTCCATGACTCAAGAGCAGCACAAGATGTTTTGAGCAAAGCAGAGGAGTGGTGTAAGAAGTGCAGCTGGGACAGCAGCTCTGAAAATAAACTGATTTAACATCACCAAGAGTAAATAAAAAGAATTTATTTCTCATTCAGTGCAGCCTGAAGAGCCAGCCCTGCTCTCCTGGATGCCTCTCCAGGTACAAGCACCTCTTGAGCTGGATGCTTTTCCTGAGTCTCCTGTTTAGCCTCCAGAAAAAACTCCCCCGTCATTAAGTTTAGGGCCCTGCTGGCAAAGAAGAAAGTGCTGTGGGATCACAGCAGAGAGCAGAGAGTCTGTAATGAACAAACAAAGCAGCAACTGCGACCAGAGAAAACAAAATGCTGGTCCCAGACAGCCGAGGTTGCCAGACAAAGAGTTTGGAAGGAGGAGGAAGCAAGGAGGTTGTTTGCAGAGCTAATGCCAGGATGAAAGGGAGAAAATGAAACCAGAGCTTTTAATGGCTTTGCTGGAGGAAAAGACAAGGAAAAATGCTGGCAGAAAGCAACTTTGAAACACAAACAGCTGGTACTGCACCCATCAGAGCTGGGCATAAAGAGACTGCAGGGATGGCTGGAATTGGGGGTGTCTGGGAGCTCTGGCAGCTCAGTGAACACAGAAGGGCTCACAGCCACTTGTCCTCTCCCTGCTGCAGTAAAGAGACCCACAGCACACCTGGGAAAGGCTCTGGAAGGCAAAAACCACAGGAGCTGTCCAGGGAAGGTTGGGAACACTGGGACCCCAAGGCAGGCAGTGCAGGGGGCCTGGGAACACAGGGATGTCCTGGGGCAGGGAAGGAAACAGCCCCCAAACACAGGAATTGTTTGTGGAATGGGCACTGGGAAGGAACAGCCTCAAGCCCTGTCATCTCAGCAGGTGGAGGGGCTGCAGTGGAGGGTCCTGAAAAGCTCATGGTGCTGTCCCTGCCCTCCTGGAGACCAGCCTGGACCTCCCCAGGCTGAACCTCGGATCCCCTTTGGGGTAGTGTCAGCTGCTTTCCCTGGACTCAGCTGCTTTATCCTTCTTTTTTACCAGTGCCATTGGTTTGGGGTGACACTGAGCAAAGCCAGCCTGGAATGTCCTTTAAACCCAAGGAGTTAAGTCTGACATCATTTAAACCTAAGGAGTTAAGTCTGGCATCTCCTTTAAACCTTGGAGAAATCGTTGGTCACTCCAATGAACACATTCCTCCCTTTAGCTGCTCTGTCAAACACATTGAACTCCCTGGGCTTTGCCACCTGCAATCCCAAGAAAACCCCAGTCACATCCTGGGTTTTGGGACTTCCCCCTCTCCCAGTAAATGAGGAGTTCAGTTTAAGAGGTGCCTGCTGGTCCGTGACTGATGTGCCTCTGGAATCATGAGCAGCAATTTCAGGCCAAGAGAAGGAATCAATAATTGACATCACATCAAAATCCATCCTGGATTCACGAGGCACACACAGCCTGGCCTTTCAGAGCCCTGGAGATGTGACTGCTCCTCCCCAGCAGGAAAAGGAAACAACTTTCCCTAAAGCTCATTCAGAGGCCAGCTCAGACCTCAGTGCCCCAAAAAACAATGCCTTGGGCTTGCTCAGGAAAGGTCTTTGTGTGCCCAGACCTGCTGCACTTCTGAGGGGGGGCACAGGAATTGTGTCTGGAGGCTCCTTCCAGGCCTCTGATCCAAATGTTCCATGCCCACAAGCCCGAGCCGTGCCCGGAGGCCTCTGGATGCCCTCCCAAAGCTGTTCCTGCCAGGATGATTGAGTTCCCATCCGTGCCACTGGTGCTGCAGGTGCCTGGCAGTTCCTCCTGCTGCTTTCCCATGGTTTGTGACAGCTCCACCTTTGATCCCAGAGTTAATGCTGGTGGCTCCGCTGCTCCAGCTGCTCCTGGCTCACCTCATGCCTGTGGTGTTTTGTATTCCTGCAAAACTCTGGGCCTGGATTGGAATGTTGGCACTGGAGCTGGTTTGGGAGCCTGATTAGCTTTCCCTGCCTGTCTCTTGAAGGCTTTTTTTCCCCTTTATGGCCACCAGGTTCTCAAGGTCTGTTGGAAGTCAACAGATATTTGCTGGAATGGACTCCAGCTCCTGCTTGTGCTCTCATTATCCAGCATTTCCTTCGGAGTGAGCACAACCATGGAGGAGACTCTCCCCCTTATCCCGCTGGATGGTGTCATTTTAATAACAAATAATCCTTTCCAGGCTTATTTTGGGCTCTAATCCCATCCTCCAAGATGTTTGCAGCTCCTTCCACGCTAAACCAGCCCGTTTAATGAGCATCCTCCAAGGGGCAGCAGCCAGGCCCCTAATGAAAAATGGAATAACATTGGACAGATGTGCTTTGGAAAAGCCTCCTTGGGGCCTTTCCTTCTGACAGCGAGTCACTCACAGCTCCTCTGAAAACCCCAAGTTTTCAGCAACTTTTGTGCTCATGCTGGACGAAATTCTCCCCAAATGTTTTCCACCTCTGTAGATTTCCATGCTTGAGTTTGCTGCAAGATGGCCCAAACCCCCTCTAAAATTGGTGTACAAGGTCTCATCTGCTGGCACTGCTCACCCTGCTGCTTGTAACAGCTGTGATAATCAGGAAAAATGAGATTCAAAGCCTTCAAGATGGAAAAAGTCCATAGTTGACTCTTTTTTTTTTTTTCGGAGCAGCATCTGCATCAGACTGTTAAAAAAACGAGTCTAACTTTGAAAAGAGAATTCCTACAAAATACCTCATTTTATCTGACCGAGAAATCCCCAGAGACCTCTCCTAAGAAGCCTTCAAATATCAGCGCTGGGCATTTAGTGGTTACACATCCTCTCAGCTCTGCCACTAAAGTAATTTTCTTTTCTCCAAATTTCATCTTAATGGTGGTTTATAGCATATGTTCACCGTGTTATTCATTAGCTCGGGGTAAATAAACCTAAAAATGAGGCGAAAACCTACAATAAATATGAACAGCAAAAGAGTGGCTCAAGAAGAATTCAAGAAGGGAAGTAGGAGGATTTTTTTCCTGACTTTGGCCATTAGTGTGTTGTTTGGAAATCACTCAGCCATCCCTGTTTACTTTTCCTGACAGGAATTATGTGATTACAGCACATTACGATCCCAATTTCTGGCAGAAAGGCTGGCTGGAGGACACTTAGGTGAGGATTAGGAGGGGAAACTGGCTGCATGTTGAAAGCTGGGATGATGGGTGGGCAGGGGGGCCTCAGGGGTGCCCACAATAACCACAGAAAACATCCGAAATTTCCTCCTGAGCTGAGGGGTTGTGGAGGTGCTGCTGAGGAGCTCCTGGTTAAATGGAGTGCTTGGAGCAGATCAGGCCATGCTTGTCCAGGCAAGCCTTGGAAAGCTCCAGAGGGAATTCTCACTGCTCCTCCAGGGTGGGCAGCACCTGCTGAGGGGCAGCCCATGCCTGCAGTGCTGCCCTGATCCCCCTGGGAAGGGCTCCATTGTCCTGTTTGTCCTTCAGGAAGGTGAAGGACACAGTTAGGTCACCCCTGAGCCCACTGGTGGCCACACTGACCTGTGTCCCCTGGCCCTTCCCGATGGAAATGAAAGGATATGGAAAGAAAAGTGTCCTGGACCCCACGGATCAGAATCCACAGACCTTGGTGGCACCTTGGTGGCCTTGGTTGTCTCATCCCTGCTTTTCCCAAATCGCCCTTGAACTGGGGGACCCAACACTGGTGGTGCCCAAATTGTGCCCCCCAGCACTGGGAATGGGAATTCCTGGCACTGTCCTGGCCCCGTTCCCTCCATGCAGGATGAGGTTTGAATTATTCAGGGTGAGGGTGCTGGGGGTTGCTTTGCCCTGGTCCCCAGCCTGGAATGGTGCCAGGAACTTCTTGAAGAGTTGCTGTTGGCTCCCCCAGGTCCCTGAGGAGTGGAGCTTCCCTGTTTGCTGTGTCCATCACCCTCTCTAATTCCACAATACCCCCAAAGCTGCTGAGGGGACAGGGACCCCCTGCAGTCTCCTGGCCATGGTCCCCACATGCATGATAAGGTCTGAACTGTTTAGGATGAGGGTGCTGGGGTTGGTTTGTCAGCCTGGAATGGTGCCAGGCACGAGGACAATCCCTACTTCTCATTGAACTCTGTGGAATTGCTGTTGGCCTCATCCTCAGGCTCCCCCAGGTCCCTCAGGAGAGGAGCTGTGTCCATGACCCTCTAATCCTGTGGTGTCCCCAAAGCTGCTGAGGGGATGGGGACCATCACCATCTGTGTTTCCCCCAGGGCAGGGTGGGGTTTCAATTATTCAGGATGACTTGGTGCTGGTTTTTCCCATCAGCCTGTCATTCCCAGCCTGGAATGAAGCCAGGCATGAGGAATATCCACAGTCCTTGTTGAATTCCGTGGAGTTCCTGTCAGTCCCACCCTCAGGCTCCCCCAGGCCTCTCAGGACTGGAGCTGTGTCCATCTCCCTCTCTAACCCTGTGGTGCCCCTAGAGCTGCTGAGGGTGGCTCTGTCTGCTCTTGATGAAGATATTGACCCGCCTCAGCCCCACTATTGACCCCCGAGGCTCAGCTGATTCCTGGCTGCCCAGCAGATGTGGAGCCATCGATCCCAGGCCGATTTTCCAGCCCTCTAACAGCGCTTTCATCCCGCCTGAGCTTCCCCGGCTTCCAAATGAGGGCTCTGAGGGAGACGGCGCCGAAATCCTGATGGGGCCGTGCTGAGGGGAGGCCGAGTGTGGGGCTATTAATGAAAGGCAGGCCGAGTGTGGGGCTATTAATGAAAAGCAGGCCGAGTGTGGGGCTATTAATGAAAGGCAGGCCGAGTGTGGGGCTATTAATGAAAGAAAGGCAGGCCGAGTGTGGGGCTATTAATGAAAGGCGGCCCAGCTCCGGAGCCAGTGAGGGAGAGATTGCAGCGGCTGCTGTAGAGCCGCGCTGGCTGCAGGGCACGGCAGCAGCAGCAGCACAAACACCGGAATTAACTCCTGCTAACAAGCTCCTGAGGAGTTCCACAGCATTCCACAGTTTCCAGCACGAGCCCCGGTGCAGGCTCCCCCCTGCCTGGCAGTCTGTGGGGCAGGGATGGGCAGGCAGCAGCAGCAGCAGCCTCGGTTTTGCTGTGTAATCACCCTGAATTTTGTGCTGACAGCGCTGGCTTCTCAGGGGCACAGAAAAGCAATTAAAAACGGTGTTTAAAATCATTACAGAAGTCAAACCTTGCACCTAAAGCTGCTGCGAGGCCCCGTGAGTGAGCTAAGCGCTGGGGAGAGGAGGAATTCAGCTGGGAATGTGAGCGAGGCCTTTTGGTGTTTATCCACTTGTTTGTGATTTGCAAGTTCCCATCCATTATGGATGTGGTGGCCTCCTCTTCAGATGGACTCGTGCTGCCAGATATATTATTAAGACTTATGGTGATAAACAAAGAAGAAAACATTTAATTGACCCCAAATGACTGTTGCTGTTGGTGTCAAACGGATGAGAACAGAGCTGGTCAAGTCGAATCACAAATCTGCAGCTGCTCGAGGCATTTTCCTAAAGACCTGAGACAGCTGCGCAGTGCAATTTCTCTCACTAATGATTCCTAAATTAAGAAATTAACCCCCTTCCACCAGCATTTGGATGGTGCTGGAGTGGGGAGACAGGAACAAAAATTAGAGCGGAGTGCGTGGCAATAGCAACCGTGGACACTGCCAAAAATACTTACCGTTGCTGAGCCCCAGTGCCTGCAGAAATAAAACCACTCCACTGCCAGCTGTGGCCCTGGGAGGGAGGGGACAGTCCCCAAAGGCTGGGGGGGTTGGTGGGTAGAGCTGGGCATGTTCCAGTCCAGAACTCCCTGGGTGAGCCCCAGTGTGGGCAGCAGGGGAGGGGGGTTCTGCCCCTGTGCTCAGGTGAGACCCCACCTGCAGAGCTGCCCCAGCCCTGGGGCCCAGCACAGGAAGGAGCTGGAGCTGCTGGAGCCAGGCCAGAGGAGGCACCAGCATGAGCAGAGGGATGGAGCAGCTCTGCTGGCAGGAAAGGCTGGCACAACTGGGATTGTTCACCTGGACAGGAGAAGCTTTGGGCTGAGCTCAGTGTGGCCTTGCAGGGCCTGAAGGAGCTGCAGGAAACCTGGAGAGAGACAATTTCCAAGGGATGCAGGGACAGGACACAGGGAATGGCTTCCCACTGCCAGAGGGCAGGGCTGGATGGGATCTTGGGCAGGAATTGTTCCCTGGGAGGGTGGGCAGGCCCTGGCACAGGGTGCCCAGAGCAGCTGTGGCTGCCCCTGGATCCCTGGCAGTGTCCAAGGGCAGGCGGGACACTGGGGCTTGGAGCAGCCTGGGACAGTGGAAGGTGTCCCTGCCATGGCAGGAGTGGCACTGGATGGGCTTTAAGATTCCCTCCAGTCTAAATTTTGATTCCACAATTTTGAGATCAGCTCATGCTCTCAGTGTTTCTCCTGGAGAGAATATTTGTTATCCTGGTGAGGATATTTGGTGGTGGGAGCAAGCCTGTGACAGCTTAGCCATGACTTCCCAAGAACTCCAGAGGGATCCAGTATGTTGAGGAGCCTCATGATTCTCTCCATGTCCTGATCGTCCCAGGCTGCCTCAAACCAAGGAGCTGCTGTGAGGGAGCACCAAAGCAGGAGCAGCAGGGCTGGGTTGGAATTGCTGAGGGATGAAGGGCCCTGCACCAATTCCCCTTCCATGAAAAATTCCTGCTGCACACTATGAGGTGAGGCAGGGGCAAAGGGAATCCTCCATCCCTCTCCCTGAGTGAGTCCATTCCTCGTGGAGCTGAAGTGAGCTTTTTGGGAAGAGCAGCTCCCTGATCCCTGTGATTCCAGTAATTGTCACTGGTCCCAGCCTCGCCTTTGATTTGGCTGCCTTTGAATGTGAGCTCCAGATCAGTGGGGTCAGGACATGGCAACATGACAGGAAACTTCCAAGCTCCTGAAGGATCAGGGAACGCTGCTGGGGCAGCACTGTGTCCCCAGAGTGCCCAAAAAATGCTGCTTTTTCTACCATTTCCCTGCTCTTTCTGAAGGCATTTGGAAATGGGGGATGCCTGGAGATATTTTTTTTTTTAGCTCTTGCTGGATGTTCATCCCCCATCACCAAGAACTCTCTGATGTGTTTATTTTGAGGTGTGTGATTTTCTAAGAGATTGCTTTTACCCCTCTGAGGGGAAAGTCATGGACTTTTTAAGAGTTCAGGCTCCTTCCTCCCATCCTCCCACCAGATCTTTGTTTCCATCATCTGCACATTTGCATAATTCCTTTCCTTCATGCCTTTCCCAAGAATTCTAATTTATTTGCCAGTTTTAACAGTTCTGTGGTGCTTTGAGAGATTTGGAAAGAGCAGAAGTTCCCTGAACACAAAACCTTTGATATTTCCAGCCATTTCCTCATTTCTATTTAGGTCAACACCTGTTTGGGGTGGGAAGCTCAGGGCAGGGAGAGTTTCTTTCCTGGTCATTCCACTCAGCCCTTTGGATTCTCCCGGAGTCCAGCACATTCTCTGCTGTGTCAGATGTGCCCAAATGCCAAAATACATTAATTGCCTTCCAAAAAAGCTTACACAGAGCTTTGATTTCCTCGATGCACATAAATCTTGTTTGCTGTGAGTTCTGCTTTCCAGGTGCCTGGTGCTGAGATGAGGCTTTGGTTATCTTTGGAGTCTTGGATCTCTCCTTCACAGGAATTGTGAGATTGAACTCTTGCACTGAGTAATGCTCACAGAGGCACCTTCCTCTAATCCATATTGCACATGGAAATCCTTTGGAATACGGGAGGTGGTGACAATTTTATTTCCACAAGGAACCTTTAACTCATCTTTCCCTGCAAAAATTCCTCTGCTCCAGGGACATGCCTGATGATGTGATCCGGCTGATTTGTTCTCTGAAAGGGATAATTAAATAGAGGGATGGGATACTGGGATGAAATTTGTCCCTGGGAGGGTGGGCAGGCCCTGGCACAGGGTGCCCAGAGCAGCTGTGGCTGCCCCTGAATCCCTGGCAGTGTCCAAGGCCAGGTTGGACATTTGGGCTTGGAACAGCCTGGGACAGTGGGAGGTGTCCCTGCCATGGCAGGGGGTGGAATTCAATAATCTTTAAGGTCTTTTCCACCCCAACTCAGTCTGGGATTCTGTGACAATAAAAATCTTGTATGGTGGGGCACTTTAGGGGTGCCTTCTCTCTGTACTCAGAGATTTCTTCTTCCTTTGATCCAAGAAAACCCAGAAATGAGGATGTTCAGTGCTTTTCTCATCCAGGAGTCCGGGGTGGATCTGAAATTCCCTCTGTAGTCTGCTGCACTCAGCAGTCTCCAGTGCTCTCCTAGGCTTGGAAACCTCCTTGCTCTGCTTCCCCACTCAGTTTTTCCTGCCCCTTCTATGGAATGTCCTGGCAGGAGATGGTCCTGCAGAGATCCTGGGACTTCCTGTGCCACCAAAGCCTGACACAGACACACCTGCAACACCAGGCACCAACTCCCCTGGATTTCCTTTCCTTTCCTTTCCTTTCCTTTCCTTTCCTTTCCTTTCCT
>JANPWX010000363.1:0-19222 GCA_024734555.1 Trochalopteron elliotii
GGAGCCTCATCCTGCATCCTCAGGCGCCGCGGAGCCCGGCATATCCGGCAGGGAAGGGGTGCGGGTGCCTCGGGTTAAGGAAATGGGAGAGACCTGGCCGGAGTCCCGCTCTCCTCCTCCCACAGCCCCACCTCCCCGGCGCGCTTAACATCCCATGGGCCGGTCGTGGGGCCATCAGCCCGTCCCCAGCGCGGTCCCCACGCTGAACTCCGTGCCGGGCCAGCCGTGGGGCCAGCGGCGTGTCCCCAGCGCCGTGCCCGTCCCCATGATGCTGCGGCTGCTGCTGCTCGGCGGAGCCCTGGGCGTCGCGGCGGAGCAGGCGGGTAAGGCAGGGACACGGCGGTGACCGGGGGACACTGGGGTTGGCGTGGGGGCACACGGGGCTCACGGCAGGTGACGGGGCGGTGGGTGATGTCCCACGTCTCCCGCAGCCCCGCTCGCCTTCACCATGATCCAGCTGACCCGCGTCTACATGGGCAATTCCATGTTCCGGGGGAACGCCAGCCTGAATGGACAGCTCAGCCATGTCCTGGAGGAGAATAATGTCACCCAGGTGCTCCCGCTGGAGCCTCCGGACGCCTGGGCCCAGCGGCAGGAGATGGTGATCAGCTACCTGAAGATCTTCAGGCAGCTGGTGCAGCTCTTCAACAAGGAGAGACCCACGGAATGTGAGTGGTACCCGGGGGATAGGGTGGGTGCCCCGGGGAAAGGAAGGCTCTTCAACGCTGCCAGGGCACGGGGGTGGCTCGCCAGGGACAGACAGGTGGAGGGATGGGGACACGGCCATGTGCAAAAACCTCTCTGTGGGCAAAGGGAGCCCTTCTGTGGAGCCAGGAATTTCTTCCCCGGAGCACACCCTGGCAACGGGATGATGCTCAACCTGTTGCTGCTCCTCAGGAAAACGGACGGGGGCTGCAGCCTGTGGGGTGGTGAGGTTTAGGAACACTGTCTGCTCTCTGCCTGTGCTCTGCCTGCATCCCGCCTGCATCCTGCCTGCTCCCTGCCTCCATCCCGCAGCTTGTGGGAGCTGTGGGATGCTGCTGGTGATGGTTTCGTGCTCCTGCCTGTTCTGCCCCACAAGCCCTGTCACCTCTGCTTCTCCTGCCCGGGGTGTGCTTTCCTTTGCTCTCCTTGGTTACCCCCAGACTGGTTTTTCCCCAGCCCCACACTCCTGTACCCTTGGGGAGCCCGGTGTCACTGCGGGATCTGGCATCCCTCCGAGTGTCCCTGTTCTGGTGTCCTGCTCCATCCCCGAGAGCCATGAGCAGCTCTGTGCCCAAAACCTCCCTCTCTGTAAAACCTAAGGGAAAATAATCCCAGCCTCTAGAAAAGTCACTGCCATGGTCAACCTGAGGGGAAGCAAAGCTGTGGGTGGGTTGGGTGGTGTGAGGCCGAGGCTGTGCGAACTCAGAGCCCAGTTTGGTGCTGGTGAGGTTGACGGTGGTGAGGGTGGGAGCGTGGTGACCCTGTCCCCTCTGTCTCTGCAGTCACCCAGCACCTGTGCTGCCACCTGGGCTGCCGCCTCTACCCCAACGGCACAGCCCAGAGCTTCTACAAGGTGACCCTCAACAGGACAGCATTCCTCAGCTTCCATGTCCCCAACGCCACCTGGGAGCGGCTGTGGCCCAGCGACCTCCCGGTGGCCACCTACGCCCAGGAACAGCTGATGAAATACCCCGTAACCACCCAGGACCTGCAGTATTTCCTCAACACCACCTGTGTCAGCATCCTGCAGACTCAGAGTGCCAGGACAGGTCCGTGGTGGGGCTGGGGACAGGGACACGGTGGCGTGGCCCAGTCGTCACCTCCGTCCCTCTCGCCTCTTGCAGGGAAAGTCAGCGGCCGATCGCGCACTCCGCTGGTTCTGGGGCTGGTCCTGGGAAGCTTCATCCTGCTGGGCATGGCCCTGGGCATCTTCCTGTGCACAGGAGGGAGCTGCTAGCCTGGGCAGCTGGCCCATGTCACCCCATGGACACAGGGGACGGACCTGTCATCTTACCGTGCGTCCATCAACACCCTGTGGAGGAAGGGGACTGACCCATTATCTCCCTGTGGAGTCAGGGAATGGATCCACCATCTTCCCAAGGATCCTGCAACTCTCCATGGATCCATCATCACCCTGGGGAGACAGGGGCTGAATCCATCATCCCTGCATAGAGACAGAGGATGGATCTATCATCCTGCCGTGGAGACGGGGACCAAGCCCATCCCTCACAAGGGGTGCATGTCCCCAGTGTCACAGGCTTTGCTCTCCAGGGACACCGGTGGCTTCCCAGTCCTGTCCCAGCTGGACTGACCCCTCCAGCAGCCCCCAGCCCTGTGGACGGTCCTCACGCTGGGCAATGCACTGAGACTCCACACAGAAACACTGGGCATGGATGGAAAAATGGGGTGGGAGGAGTGTGGGGGGAAAGCAGCAGGAGAAACAGCCATGGAATGGTTAAAAGGATGGTGTTAAACCCTCATTCATCCCTGTTCTTCCAGTGGGGATGGAGGGAGGATGTCACACCTTGTGTAATAAAACCACCCATCAGCTCCCACCACACCTTTGGCTGCTCTTGTTCCCCTTGGCAGCACCGATGTGGGGCTGTGGGTCCATCCTGGACCACGGCTGCTGGTGCTGGGTGGGCTCACTGGTGTTGCCAGCCCCTGTGCCAGACCTTGGGTTGTGTGTTACATTCTCCAGGTCTCTGGAAAGATGCTGGTGGTGTTTGCAGGAGGGTGGTGCACCTCCTGAGCTCATTTCAACCTTCTCCCAGCTTTGGTTTGACTCACTTAAGTAATTTTCTCAATGTTTTTAAATTCCTTGCTTGGAGATGCTGAGGTCAAGCACGCACAGCTGTGAGGGGACAGTTTTCCTTTTCCAGAATCCAAATCTGGGCTAAAAACTCCACTTTGACTGGTTAAACTTTGATTGTGTCGATAAGAAACTCTTGGCCATGTTTTCCTTTCACCCAAAAGGGGATTTGGAGCTCTCCTGTGCATCTCCACTGCTCCGGCGGCAGGAAGGGCTGGGAATGAGCCAGAGGACAGCACAGGAGAGAGGCTTTCCTGGATTAGCTTCCAGCTCTTTCCTTTCTGAACACCCTGTGGGCAAGGCAGGGTGGGACGAGGGAAGATGGGGAAAGAGAGGAGGGACAGAAGGGATGCAAAGACGACCTTGGGGGTTGTCCTTGTGGAGGGGTGGAGGAGGAGGTCTCCAAAGCCCACATCCCATCACCCTGGCCCCCGGCCACCCTGGAGCAGCCCCCACCTCCCCCGGGCTCCTGGGGCAGGGGCTGGGGTGCTCCCCACCCTTGGCGGGCTCCGAGAGGCCGGAGAATCCAAAACAGGGATGAGGCACGGGGACGTCATCGCTCGGCCCTTGGAGCAGCGCCCTTGGCAGGAGCTGTGCTGAGGGCTGAGTGCTCTGTGTCCCTGCCGGCAGCAGCCAGGGACACCAGGGCACTGCCAAAGGTCACACGTGCTGCATTTGCTGCCCACAAAGGGATTCAGTCCCTTCCAGCTGGGAGAAACTGCTGCATTCCCAGCTCTGAGTTTTGGGCTCGGGACATCTCTGCTACCTGCAGATGTTGCACCGTGGTCCCCACAACTTGGAGTGATTCCCATTCCCCTCTCCCTGGGCTGCAGCTCCTTGCCCTGGCTGGGATGGCTCAGTGTGGATGCTGTGGGATCCCCATGGCTGTGATGGAGCGGGGATGGCACCCAGGACAGACCCAGGTGACAAACACTGGGGTGGAGGCCTGGAACAGCAGAGCTTGCTTTGCTTTTACTCCAGAAATGTGTCATCTTTGGATGAGCAAGTCTGAGCTTCTGCACTTCACACAACCCTGGAAAAGTCTTTTCCCTGCCCCTGAGCCCCCTGGGTCTGTCTGGAGAACACTCCAGAATGGAGCTGACTCTGCTGCTGCTCTTGAGTTTCCACAAGGGACTGGGCAGTGGGGATCCCCCAAAAGTGCAGAACTCCAAGGAACAGCCTCATCTCCATTGATGTCCATGGGCAATACACCCAAACCTGGCACCTCCATCCCAAGGCACCTCCCTGACAATGACCAGCATCAGTGTCTGACCTGGACGTGGTGCCCAGCAGCAGAGGGGTTATGGGGGCAGCATCCACCTCCAACACATTGTAGCCACAAAATTTCTCCTTCTCACCCCAAACATCAAAATTTGTTGCCCAAACATTTCTCTTCCTCACCCCAAAACCCTCAAGTGCCTCATGGCAGGGCCACTGAGGCCTGGCTGGGTGTGACAGCTGGGAACAGTGGCTCGGCTGCCTCAGAACCAGGAGCTGGGCTCCTGTTTCGTCACCACTCCAACACAGACCAGCTTCCTGGCAGTCAGCAGCCACATTCATGGCTCATCCTTTCCCAAATTTGGCCGCTCTTCCGCCCCGGCTCACAGCTCGGGACAGGCGCCAGTGCGTATTCCATCAGTGAGGGGTGGTTTCAATTTTCTCCTTGGAGGACTTTTGGGTTCTGCAGGAGGGTGAATGAACCCACATGGAAACCTCTGGCAGCTTTAACCAGCTCCCAGAGTGACCCATCCCTGTTATCTGCAGGGATTGCTGGGCAAGGCTTTGTGCTCCACGCATGGTTTCCATCAGCTCACTCCACTGTCGCTGTCTTGGATAAGGGCTCAGATAAGACACCCAGGCCTTGATCCTTGTTCCAGTGAGGCAATGCCCATGTGCCAGGAACCAGCTCTTTCCTTTGCCCCATCCCATGGGGAACTTGGATGGGATGGGCAGGTCACCCCCATTCCTTTTGGACATCAGCTTCCTCTGCAAGGTCGGTATCTCCATCCGTGTCCTTTGGGAGCTGCTGTGCCTCAGGACAAAGGGCTGGATGGCTCCAGGAGCTGCCCAAAACCAGTGATGGGCTCTGGTGCCTGCTGGGGTGTGGGAGGGAAAAAAAGGGGATGGGATGCTGATGGGATCCACCTGGAAGGAAGTGGGATTATCCCTGTAAACACCTCTTACGCACTCGGAGCCTGCACTGGTGTCATTGTGGCTTTTCAGGACTAAACAAACCCCATCCTTCCAAATTCTCAGAGGTCACAGTGTCACAGCCACAGATGGTTTTAATTCCTGACTTTGGGACACCCTTGTTAGTCCCAGGGGTTGCACTGGGGTGAGGGGATCTGCTTACTAGCAGCCTCCTGCTTACACATGGGAAAAGCTCCCTGGAAAAGCCTCCCAGCACAGGGAAGGGCTGTGCTGGCCACTCCCTCCTCGCAGGGCGGACGGTGCCCGGCGCTGCCCCCTTCCCTTCCCGCTCACCTCCCAGGTCAGCCGGAGGAAATAGCAGGAGAGAGCTGGCTGCTGGGATACGTGGCAGGCGGGATGAAGGCAGCGGGTACCACCCATCCCACACCTCTGCCCTGCCCCAGAGGGCTGCCCTGTCCCTGGGGACCGCTCCAGAGCAAGCCAGGCTGCTCCACCGGCTCCTGCAATGCCGGCGAGCAGAGATGGGGGCTGCTAGCTGGGAATGACAGTAAGGATTCCAGTGAGGAATTCCAGCTTCACCTTCCCTTCCCAGCTGGAGGCTCCCACTCCAAACTCACGTGTCCTCAGAGCAAACTTCTCCTGGCACCAGCCCTTTCCCCCTTCTTCCTCCACTGCCCAGCCCTGGAGCAGAAAGGTCCAGAGAGAGATAAAGACATGAAAAAACAAGATTTTTCTTTGGAAAAACCTAAGCCTGCTTGTGCTTTCAGAGAAATCTCTGGGGAAAAATGTTTGGGAACACTTTCACCCACTTCCCAGAGTTGGGAGCTGCCTTTGGTGTGACTGAAGGAGCAAAGCCCCCCTCCCAAGACTCCCACAGCAAGGGCAGAAACTCCTTGGAGCAGCCCCAAGACTTCACCATCCAGTCTGGGATGGGGAATGTGGCTCTAGGTGCAGCCAGCCCAGGCTGAGGAGGGACAGAAGGCACAGACAAGGCTGGAGGGCATGATGGAAACATGGATCTGAGCCCTGTATTCCCTCCCATCATCAAGCTGCTGTGGAATCCTCATCCCATCTGCTCCTTCCCCTCCCCTGGGATGGGAGGGATCCAGCCAAAGGGTGGGAACGCAGCGCTGATGGAGGTGATGACATCTAAAAGCCAGCCTGTGGTGAGGCTCTGAAGGAACACACACAGCCTCTGCAGGTGCTTAAAACCATTCCCTTCAGGAATAAACTAGGATCCCATTTCAGCCAGGCCTTCCCAAAGCAGCATGGATTTCTGGGAGTGCATTCCAAGGACAAGTGTTCTCCTAGAAGAACTGAACAACATGCCTTCATCTGAACCCTCACAATCCTCAGCGTTCCAAGGATTTAGGTTAAAAGAAGCCCAGGAAATTTGTGTTTATTTGTTCCAGTTTGAGGATGGCATTGCTTTGAAAGGACTGGAAATCCAAGCTGTGCACTACAGAATTCCCAGCCTGGAGGTTCAGTCAGGATCCTGGTTTGGTGCCAGACCAAAATGTGAACACCTAAACCTCGTGGGAAGCATTTCTATGGATAAAGGAGTTTGTGTGTGCCATGACTGGCTCCCACCAGCTCCATGCCACTGGAGAAGGGGACAGAGGATGTCACAGACACCAAGCACCCTCTGCACCCCCAGTCCTTGGAGGACAAATATTCCATGATCCTAATCCCCACTGCGAGTGGGCCAGAACCAAAACCACTGGGAATGTTTGAGCAAGCCCTGCTGCTGCTGCTGGGCAAAAGTGTGGAAGCCCTGGAAGCTTTGTCTGGAGGTGGGAAAGGCATTGGACACAGGCTCTGAACACACCCCACAGCAGGGGGAAAGGGTGGAAGGAAACAGGGATTCTTGGTTGGAATTTGGGGCTTTTTTTCCTGTTTTTCTCCTTGCTGCTGTGCAAGCTGGGGCTCTGCAGCCATTGTTGTGTTCTCCAAAGAGTCTGGCCCCACAATGCAATAAAAACAAACCACAGGAAGGAAAGGAATTAGCAGGGAAAGGAAAAGCAGCAGTGGGAACAAGGACTCAGGCCCAAAATAAACCTGCTGGCTTCTGCTGGGGGTGCAAGCAGGAGAGGTTACACCTTCCCCTGGGGGAGAACTTGGAGCTTAGGGGTGAAATGCTGACCTTTTGGGTTTATTGCTACAGGTGAGCAGGGTTGCAAGGGGCTGGAGTAACAGGAAAACAGCCCTGTGCACAGGTATATGGGAAGGAATTTATCTGAAATCTGAGGTTTTCTAGAAACTTGAACTAAGAGGAAGCAGTGGCAGCACCTGGAAAAGATTGGGCATCATGGACAGAGGAGGTAGCCTCAGTTGGGGTTACCACTTTATCCTTATGTATTCTGAGGAGAAGCAGAGACCAAGGGTTTGGCATTGCAGGTTTGTCTCAGCTGCTCCCCAAGCTCCTGCTGTGCTCTGCCAAGGCAAATGTACACAGGATCCAACAGGAAATCTTCCCGGGGCTGCTGCTTCCCCTGCGTCACTCCCACTGGAGCTGCAGGGGTGGGTGGGACTTGCTGGACTAAGGGCAGCATGGACACAGGGGCTGTGCCCACCTCGAGCTGCTTCCTGCTCCCAAGGAAGGATAACAGGGAACAAACTGAAAACAAAACCACCTCGAAGCTGCATCTGCTGCTCCCCAGCAGACACTTCCCTGTAGGCAAACCACAGCCCACCCATTTCCCAAATAGGGAATGGGGCAGGGAGAAGCTGGAAGGATCCCACTTTACAGCCCCCAAGATCCCTGAAGGAACTGGAAGGAGCGTGGAGTTAGGTGGCATTGGGCTCTTCTCCCAGGGAATGAGTGACAGGACAAGAGGAAATGGCCTCAAGTTGCTCCAGGGGAGGTTTAGATTAGCTATGACAGAAAATTCCTTCCCTAAAAGAGTGGCCAAGCCCTGGCACAGCTGCCCAAGGCAGTGGTGGAGTCCCCATCCCTGGAAGGGTTTAACAGATGTGTGGATGTGGCACTTGGGGACATAGGAGTAGTGGCCTTGGCAGTGCTGGGGGAATGGTTGGACTTGACCTCAGGGGGCTTTTCCAGCCTTACTGATCCCAGGATTTCTGTTGCTGCCTGGCACAGAGAAGCCCAGGTCTGTTCCAGAAACACATCACCAGGGAGGTTTTGCCATTCCAACTCCAACAGACACTTTATTCCCATCAGCCTCACCTGTCCTCACGGAGGACAGAGCGCAGGAGGGGAGGGAGCTTTTCCAGACTGGTTCCATGTGGGGGCAACAAGGGACAATCAAGGCCATGAGGAGCCATTCCCAAATTCCACCATGACCAAGGAGTCTTTGCTAAGCTGGTGCAACTTCAAATTTCTAACCAAGCCTTGACTTTTGGGACTTGGTAGTTAAGAGAGCCCACAAAAGCTTTGAGAGACTCTTTTCCCAATCAGTTGTGGGGCCTAACACAGCCCAGTGCACTCCCAACAGCACCAGTGTTCCTGCCCCAAAACCAGACTCTGAACCAATACCACACTCTGGACTCAGAGGGGAAGGGGAGGAAGGGCTGGGATTAAAAATATCACCCCAAAACAACAGGAATTTGGAATAAATTTACACAAAGGACGTAAAAAGCAGGAGCAGCTATGAAAATATGTTGAGATGGCCAAGAAAAGTCACATCAAAATATATTTAAAAACCAGAAATTCCAATCCGTGTGGAATTTAAAACTCCTTTTCCCACCTATGTTTTCCTGCTTAAGGAATCTCTGTTGTTCCAGGACGTGGAACATGATAGGCAGCACCAGTTATGTCCTGAAAAAAGTATTTCCCCAAACTCTGAGCACTTCCATAATTTACAAACCAAAGATGAGCTAAACCTCCACCATCGCCCCCCTCCCTCTTCCCCCTTCTACAGTGGGCAGGAGAAAACAAATCTGACTTTGCATTTCCAGGGAAGTCCAATTTTTCCACACATCAATATCCCTGCAATCCATTGTAGACCTTCTGCACTGATCCTTGCTTCAACAGCTGCTTGAGACCTGCAAGGCAAAGGGGCAGTGTCACACGCAGAGCACAGCAAAGATGTCAGGATGACTTTTCCAACACTTCTTCCCTGTTCCTGAAACCCCGTGCACGAAACATTCCAAGGAACTGGCAGTTCAAGGATCTGCTGGTATCAAATCCTTACCAAACAGGCTGAAAGAGTGAGTCAGCCCTTAAATCCATAATAGCTCATCTCCTGGGGTCGGCAGGACAGGGAAGGGCTGGCAGGTCTCCACTGCTGCTTAAAGGGCAAGTCCACACGCAGGCAGAGGAAGCAGAGTGGCAAGGGTGGATAATGTGTCATTGTTTTTCCAGAGATTAGACAGGGAGTCCCCTCTGATTAACTCAGCCTGGTCACTCACTGCCCTGCAGCCCCTCAGGACACAGCTCAGAGCAGCCTCAAAAACCACTGAGCCCAAAGCAGAGGGAAACTCCCAACACTGTGGGTGACCTTCAAATAACTAAAATAAGGATACTGAGGAGCTGGAGGGTGTCCAGGGAAGGGAATGGAGCTGGGGAAGGGGCTCAGCCTGGAGAAAAGGAGGCTCAGGGGGAACCTTCTGGCTCTGCACAACTCCCTGACAGGATGGGGAGGCTGGGGGGGTCGGGCTCTGCTCCCAGGGAACAGGGACAGGATGAGAGGAAATGGCCTCAAGTTGCTCCAGGGGAGGTTTAGATTGACTATCAGTAATGAAACCAACCAATTTACTTGTACAGAAGAAAATTCCAACCTTTCAGGCATGCAAGTCTTTCAGGAAATCCTGCTAAAAAACAGTTTGTCTCCCTGCAACCCTTGTCCTGCTTGTCTATCATACCTTTTTGGTTACACATCCCCCTGGCCTTGAAAATCAGTGATGGGATGCAAAAGGGTCACAGTAGCTATGTAAAATACTGGAAAATTGTCCTGGAAGTAGTAACTGGAAGCAGGATGTCTCTCTGCCAGGCAAGAACTTCTCATGCTGCTTGTCTGATGGCCAGAGACTCCTGAACTCTTTTCAGGAACACCAGGACAAAGGGAACCCCTGTCCAGGAGCTGCTCATTAGGAACAGGTCATTCTCCAAGGTAAATTAACTTCCTCTCCCAGATCCAAAGGAGGCTCCAACTCACTTCCTGGCTGGAGGGTGAGAGGATGTGGCCCCTGGATGTGTGGTTCTTAAAAAGGAAGGCTGTAGCTGGAGAAAGGTGTGCTCCAGGAACCCTGAAAAAATTGGGATTAGCATCATCCCACACCTCATTTCTCAGCAGCTCCCACACCTCTGGCAGCAGCCTGCTGGCCTGAAGAACAACCTCAGTTCTTGCACAGGATATTTCAACATATACCTGAGGTTTAATCAGGAATTCCAACCAGGAATCCTAACAATTGGTGCTACTGCACTTCAGGCACTTTTTACTGGAACCTGAAGTCAATTTTTCCTTTGAAATGTTGCTGATACCAACAAGAAGTGACAGGTTACAGCACAGAGGGAGAGGCAGCTCTGATCAACAGTGATCAAATCCCACTGCAGGAAAGAAGGGATATTATTTCTGTGACTCCAAAGCTCAGGGTGGTGCTCTTGGGGCCAGAATATCTTCCGACAGCCCCAGGAGGCAGACATGTGGTCAGGAGATAAGAAATGAGGACCACTGCCAACAATAAGGAAAAAAGGGGATGTTTTGAATTCTGAAGCCTATGGTTTTCCACTGAATGTACACTGAACTGCTGCCACACACAGGGATAGACCTATTCCCTCATAAAACACCTCAAATCATGGATGTTTGGAGATACACAGCACACAGAAAGGCATCTGACTGCCTACCCAGTCACCTTCCCCTGGGAAAAGTGGAATTGCTTTAGGAAGCAGAGAAACACCCAAAGCCCCGTGCCTGAACACACTCATGCCAGTGCCATCATCTCTCTGTTCCTGGATATCCGTAGAGATGTGTGAGCAATTCTGTCAAAAACGTGGAGCCTTCTGTCCCTGCTCCTTGCCCAGTGTCCTCTAAACTGCCAAGAGCAACAGCTGGAATAACCTCACATCTGCTTCAGAGCTGCTGTTGCCTGATGAAGCTTCTGGAAGGGCAGCAGAGCCTGGACTCAGACTCCACAGTGACGTGGTCATTGTGCCCTGTACAACACTTTTGGAACAAGAGGGAAAGCAGAGGGATAAAACCAAAAACCAGGATCACTCTAAGCCCAGCCCAGAGGTACAGACCTCCCAGCCCAAACAGCTGCAGGAGGGAGCCTCAGGACATCTGGAGCTGCAGCCACCAACTGGACTGCACAGGGCAGCTGGCACAGTGTGGCCAAGGCAGCAGTAAGTGCCAAGGGTGGAATAAAACCCACCCAGGGCTTGGCTTCCCACTACAAACAACAGGAGTCCAGGGAATCGCTAAAATAAGTGAATCCACTTCATAAGAAGCCCTGGAAGAAGTTCTGGGCATGGAGATTTCCTGAAGAGCTACACTAATACGTGCCAGGAATATCTCTGTCCCGTGGCAGAGGATGAGGCCCTTGATTCCTACCCTGACATGGTGCAGCAAAACCACAGAGGCTGCTGGAGCAAAGAATTCCCTGCTCAGAGTATAGGATTTAAGGATTTACCCTCCTGGCAATTTTAGGATTCCTACATGGCTCATCAGGTTTCCATTTGAGCACTGAAGCTGAGCAGCAGATCTGTCCTAGAGGGAGCAGGGTGGAAGGAGCTGTGGGGAGGAGGAACAACCCTTCTCCTGACACAGTGTGACATTCCTGACCTTTGCAGCAGAGGGATTTCCACAAGCCTTGCCTCCAAGAAAGTAGCAGCAGGGGCTGGAAAACCCTTTGTGATCCCATTCCAGCCGAGGCAAAGCAGACAGAGGCTGAGCCCAGCAAAGCTGTGGGGTCAGACAGATGGGGAGCACCAAAACAGAGCACCTGCAAACTTGCCAAGAGCTGCATTCCAGCAGCAGCACATCCCAACCTCAGCCACAACCGCAGCAGCCAAGCTCCCTCACTTCCAAGGGAAGTGGGAGTTAATCCCAGGCCCTGAGCCAAGGGTGTTATGTTGGACAAGGGGCACAGGGACAGGACAATCCCTCCTGACTGCTCCAGCCCCTGGATGAGCTGTGCCAGATTCAGGTTCAGGTTGAGGGCTCTGGACACACACCTTCCCTCTGCTCGGGCGTCAGCTGCTCCTTGGGGAACTCCACGTCGAAGGTGATGATTAGGGAGCCTTTGATGTTGTTGTTATCAAAGTTTGGAAGACCTTCCCCCTTCTTCCACAGCTTGGCGCCGGGTTTTGTGGTTTTATCCCGCACAATGTGAACCTGGAGAGAGAAGGGATTTTAGAACATTATTGGTGTCACAGGCTCAGGATCCCAAAATCACTGAGGCTGGGAAAGACTTCCAAGATCATTGGCTGATCCCCACCTTGTCAACCAGAGCACTGAGGGCCACATCCAGATGCTCCTTGGACCCCTCCAGGGATGGCGACTCCACCACCTCCCTGGGCAGCCCATGTTCTGTGTGTGCACCCCAATACTCCAACACACTTTCCAACGCACTGGAAAGCTCCAACTGGCACTGATTCCTTGCCAAAACCAGTGATATCTGATGGGTTCAGGCAGTTTTACTGGACACATGCCACAACTAACATCACCCACTGCTGGGATAGCCTGGAAGTCAGGCACACACTGTGCACCCTTCATGGGAATTGGCCTGGAATGCTCCAACAGAGGGAATGCTGTAGATAACCAGACCCAGAACAAGCCAACCCTCAGCACGGAGCTGCAGGTGCATTTGGGATGCACAAAACACCCTGGGCCTCACCTTGTGCCCATCCAAGTGGGCAATATCCATCTCAAAGCCTGTCAGTGCCTCGACCAGCGAGATTGTCACGTTTGTGTACAAGTCATCTCCTCTCCTTTCAAACACTGGGTGCCTGTGGAAATAAGAGCCATCGAACTTTTCTCCTTCCTCAGAGGGGAAACAGGTCCTTGAGCTTCTTTCCTTCTATTTGGGAGTTTGGAGAAATCATAAATAGGAGGGGAAGTGAGGAATGAATCAAATTTAGCCTCATTTTCCTGTGTAAGATTTGTACTGATAAGTGCCTTTTCTATTTCTAGGGCACTGAGTGGCGAGGTGTGGCAAGAAGTCCTGACTCACACAGCAATTTTCTTAGTAGTGCATTTCCTTACAATAGAGAGATTATGTGCTAGGAAAAATGAGATATTTATTCTGAATCACACACGGTGAATTCAAGCCAAAAAAATTAAATCTACTTCGATAATTCCATTCCACTTTATCAGCATCAAGTCCAGCTCCTCCAGCACCATGAGGGCTGAGCATCCTGCACAGCCCTGAGTGCCAGGCCTGCACCTGCCCTGCTGAAGGGCAAGCTCCATCTGGCCAAGCAAGAGCCTAACTAGGCCAGAGACTTACTTCAGAACTTTTATTCGGAAGCGCAAATCTCCTGGCTCCCCATCCACGTGGGGCTCACCTGTGGGGGAGAAACAAAAGCTTTGTTTAAAGGAAACAGTTAGGAACAAGTGGAGAGACAAGCAGGGTATTACAGACTTGCAGCTCACGAGTCAAAGGGAAAAAAAGAGCAACTAATTGATCTTTAGATGACCAAAATTCTGCTTGAACACATCCTAAAGAGCTTAGGGCTTTCTGAGTGTTGCCTCAGCAAGGTCACAGCTCTGCTGTTCTGGGAGACCTGTCTGCATGTTAATGATGTCCTTTAGTCACTGAAGGGGAGAGGAGATCCCTTCACAGGCTCAGGCCTGGAACAGATGCTCCTGCTCAAGTGTTATGCCAAACATCAGACACAGAGCTGGTTTTGTTCATGTCCCCACTCCCAGCTAAGGGAATGGAACTGTGTTTTCCAGACTTAGGAACATGGTCCTGGATTCCAGCAGAAGACACAGCACTTCCAACCACATGGAGAGCCTGGGCACTGCCAGTGCCAGAGAACCATGGAAGAGGAGCAGCTCAGAGCAGAGCAGAGCACACACTCACCTTCCCCAATGAAGGGATACTCCATGCCATCCCTCACCCCAGGCTCTATCTCCACCTCCAGTGTCCGCTCCTCATTCACCAGCCTGAAAATGGGAAGAGCAGCCCAGCACTCAATTTTCAACTTCATTTATTTATTCCAACTTCATCTTGACTTTTAATTTGTGTCACTGGGGTAAGGAGAACACCCCCAACAAGCTCACATCTAAACCTAGAGGGTCAGAGCTGCCTTTCTGGTGAGCTGAGACTCAGGGAGTAGAGAAGGTGATGTTGAAAGCTCCCAAATACACAGTCAGCATCAGGCTGTGTGACTCCATCATGGCATTCCATATCCAGTTGCTCCCAGCTGTGTGCTCCCATTCAGATTTAGCTGTGGAACTTCCACTGCAGTGTGACTGGGCAAGGATTGAAAGGCTGGAAGAGGAAACTGGGGAGCTCTACATCCAACAGATAAGGATAAAAGAGTGGCTCCCTGGAAATGAGAACCCAGTGTTAAGCCTTCCCAAAGTCCCGGGAATTCTTCCTGGGAATACAGGCGCGTTCCCCCACCTAGCGGTGGGTTTTGGAATAAACATCCCTACATCACTACATAAAATCACGGAATTTACGATTTTGTGGAGCAGGAAAGAGCACCAAACTCACTTGACGTTGGGACATTCATCACAAACAACTTCCTGAGTCATCTGGAAGCGCCCAGGCCCCAGCTGGGTGGTTCTCATCTCCTGCCTGCAGTTGCATTTCCGTTTGCCTGGTGCCTGTCTTGCCACTGGCTTGTTCCTGACAACCTGCAGGGAAGAGGGAGAGGTTGATTTCAGCTTTCCTGGGTCTCCACAAGGGTCTGCATTTCTCTGAACAGAGAATGGGAAGGAACCTTAAAGATCACCTAATCCCAGCCCCATTCCACTGGCAGGGACACTTTGTTGCGTGGTGATGCCACATGTGGCCTCAGCAAAACACTGCCAAGGGTTTTGATTCACCTTGTGATCACACGTTAAACACCAGAAAAGCTCTCTCTGACATCACTATTGCCATCCTCTTTCCTTTTCCACACAGGAAAGGTAACACTAGGATGGAACACCCCACACTTTGGTCATGACACTTCCTTGTCCCACACAACAGGGAGATTATCAACAGCCACAACACAAAATCAACCAATGGAAAGCAAACATGCAGACAGGAGGGACTGTCAGCACCAGAGACAGAGCTTGCTTAAAAGAAGATAATAATTTTCCACATACTCTTCTCAGTTATATAATCTGGAAACTTGCAGTGACACGTTTGGCCACAGAAGGAGACTGAAAAATCCTCAGTGTGGTTTTGCAACAATTGCCAAATTAATTTGAAGCTTATCAACAGCCCCTCAAATATCCCTAAATTCTACAGAGGGACAATTTACACCTCTTGCAACTGGGCTGCTGCACTAGTCAAGCTGAGCCAATAAATCAGTATTATCACACTTCATGGAGACACTGCACATTCAAAAGGTGAATAAATGTGTGATTTCTTCAGTAAACTACAGAAAATAACACCACAATATCCTCCACTCCCAGACACAGAAAAGGAGCATCTATTTCAGCTCTAATTGTTGGGAGAAGATATTCTGAGCCCTGGTCAGGCACCTCAAACCTGGAAACACTGAGACAAGTAAACTTACTTCTACAAAGTTTCCTGAATACACCTCCTCCAGTGTGACCTCCAGGTCCACGATGATGTCACTTCCTCGGGGAATATTCCTGTCTTGCTGCCGAGGGTTTCCTCCAAACATGAATCCAAAGTCCCCAAAGAAGCTGGAGTCAAGCACATTGATTAGGTCAGGAAGGAATTCTGGGCAAATTCTTCTACTCCACTAAAAAACAGCTTCTTCACAGTCCTAAAGCTGCAGAGTAAACCCAGGAACCTCTTTTTGCTCCTGCAGAACACAACTAAAGCCTTCAAACAAAGCAGCCACTTTGGAGGAGTTTTCTGCACTAAAGAAAATAAAGTTTGGAGCAGGAGACTCAAAATCTGACCTCTCCACACTGCACTGCTGCCCAGCTGCCACCACCAAAAGGTGTAAACTCCAAGGAGCACTGCAAGTCAGTGCTAGAGGGTTGGTTTTCAGTAGTTTGAGGACAAGAGGGATGAGGAAAACTCCCTAGGAATCCTGCATATTGCCCCTCAGAACAGTGCAAGTCCTCACCCAGGATTACAGGAGCCGAGCAACTTCTGGAATTATTTTAGGAAATTTATCCAAAGGGGCAGAAAATCAGGTTCTGTCCAAGCAATGTGCAAATGCCTTTGGTTTTAAATGCTCCAAATTCTACAGGTGCTGTGCAAGCAACCACAGCATTGCTTTGCAGAAGGAAAAGGGTCCCCAGAGTGATGTGCGACAACAGGCTAAACCCCAATCACACACAGATAACCTGGGAAAGTTTCCAAGTGTTTGAAGCAGGTGCTGCAGCTGAAAAATCACCCACAATGCCCAGAGGTGCCCATGTGGGAAGGCTCTACTGGTTCCTGCTTGCAGCAAGGTGTGGGGCACACCAAACCTGGAAAGTGCACGTGGGATATAAATGTATTTCTTTCAATTCTTAACTCATCAACATCAGTGACCCTGGGCCAGGTAAAAACCCCATCAAAAGGCTGCTTGAGCATGACAGACTCAGAGCAGCAGCTGTAGGACAGCCCAGAGGGGTTAAACCTCCTTACTGGGAGAAGATGTCCCCGTGGGAGCTCTGGTGCCCATCCTTCAGGCCCTCCTCTCCATAGGCATCGTACTGCTTCCTCTTCTCCTCGTCTGACAGCACCTGGAAAAGGCAGGGATGTAGGAGAGGCTCATCTGGAGCTGAGGGGAGGTGTTGGACAAGGCTCTGAGGGCCCCCAGCCCTTTTCACTGGGGACATTACTGTCCAGAAACTGCCTAGAAAAGTTAAGCCTGCAACAAGCCATTTTGTCCATTAGAAAAGCAGGAGAACCCGGAAAACATAAACATTGAGTTTATCTTAAATATTGAAAAAGAAGCAGAAGGAATAACTCAAATCCTACAAAGGAGGGCATGCTGAGACAAATAATCACATACCACCATCCCTCTGTCTCAGCCATGACTTTGAAACATCGATTTTATTTCTTAAGTTTTGATCTTTGCTCTTTCCTGCCTCAGAGATCCAGAAGTCTCTGGTTACATTTAGTTTTTCTTGCCCTTCCTCCCCCACTGATCATATTTGGAAAAGCCAGAGCTGGCAGGATGGCTTCCAGAAGGCTGCACAGGAGTGGGAACAGATGGAGAAACAACTCAACAGGTGGAGAAGCAGATAAAAGATGAAAACCAGCTGAATTTGGGGAGTCTGGAGAAGCTGTGGCTGCCCCATCCCTGGAAGTGTCCATGGCCAGGCTGGACAGGGCTTGGAGCCACCTGGGAGAGTGGAAGATGTCCCTGCCCATGGCAGGGGGTGGGACTGGATGGGCTTTAAGGTCCCTCCCAGCTCAAACCATCCTCAGATTCTGTGAACTTATAACCACTAATAAATACTATGAACAGGGAAAAAAAAATCAGTGCTGACTTCACTACTTCCACCCAGCAGGTAAGGGTTCACTTGTCCATTTGCACTTGAGATTCCCATGGAAACTCCTCCCAAATCCATCCTGAGACTCCTGACTCTTTGCAGAAGAGCCTCAGCTCCCTCTCCTGGGATTAGTCTCCTTCCTAGTTGAAAGAGCTGAACACAGACCATGCAGCTCTGGGCTGGAATCACTGAGCCTGTGAAAATGAAGAGACTGAGCAGGTTCCCTAACCTACTTTCCCCTCAGGTTTTTTTTTGGAAAGCTTTGCCCTAATCAGTTACCTAGACCCTGAGCAGCAGTGCTGTTAACAGTCTCCATGGTGAGGAAAATTCTGGTTGATAAGGGACACACAATTCTGGTTCCATTTTGCCCAAAACAATGAAATCAACTCACTGGATCCCACAGAAAATTCAGCAGAAGGATAAACACAGATAAAGACCTTGCAGGGAGGGCATCAAAAGCTTCCCCCAAACCTCACACACATCAATACTGGATTTCTGATTTGATTTTACAAACATTTTTTCACTCAGCTTTTAAATAGAAAGAATAATCTCAACTGCTGGCAAACACTTGAATCAACTGGAACTCGAGGAAGAGGCAGACAAATCCTCTGCCAGCAGAAAGTGCCAACAAGATTCCAGCTCACAGAGGCAACATCAAGCTCACAGCTCCACATGCACCAATCCTGAGGTGCTGCAAATGACAGGGGAACACACTTTATCCACGAAAAATGCCTTTATATTCGTTTTCCCTGTGATAATTAAGCTAGTTTATTTAAGTCTGAACTAAAAAAGGGTCCCAGCTCTGAGACAAAACTAAAGTGAGCAGTTTTCTTTCTCAGCACAGAGAAATAAATGCCAGCTGGTTCTCTCACTTCCCCATTGGAGGAATATTTGCATATCTGAGGAGCACAGGGATGGAAGCAGGAGCCAGCCTTTCCCCTGCAGCTGGATTTTTCCCAAAGGACCCCAAACTTCCCACCCAAAGAGCAAGTCACTGCTAAGAAGTTTTGCTAATGGAAGTTTTCAGCATCATCTTCCTCTGGGTCTCTGCTGCACAGGGGGGAGCAGGAGCAGATGAAGCCCAACAGTGACAGAAGGGAGGACAAAAAGGGCAGAAAACATGGAGGAAACAGCCTGCATTCCATCCCATGGTATGTACAGCCAAGGAAAGCAGGCTTTGACTTCAAACCCTTGGGCAATACAATAATCTATGTTTGATTTATTTAAGGCACTGTGCTATTAGTGTGAGGGATCATTTGCATGCCACAACATCATCATGGAATAACAGGAATCCTCCTGTGAGTCACAATTACTTTTCTCATTTAATATCCTCTAAACCCAAGGCCAGCACCCTTCACTTCCCACCAGCTCAGACACACACTTGGAGCTGCTGCACCTCCACTTCTCCCCTGAGGAACTGGGAATAAATTCCAAAGGACTTTAAGCCAGTGCCTTGGCTTCCTCCTGGCTGAGAGAGCTGGGGTGTTGGATTGTCCTCTGGCAGGAGCAGCTCTCCAAGCAACCTGATACCTGCTCTGGATCTTTGTTTCTCATTTGGGAGAGAATCTGGAATTGGATGTATTAACAGGGGCAGGATGGAATTTGGTGTAGTAATAGGGGGAGGATGGAAATTGATGAGAAGGAGAAGGAAGAAAGGGAATTTGATGTGGAAAGTGTCCCTGATGGAATGAGATCATCTTTAAGTCCCTCCCAGCCCAAACCATCCTGTGATAATAAAAGGTGTAGG
>JANPWX010000363.1:19598-69598 GCA_024734555.1 Trochalopteron elliotii
TGTCCTGCAGACACAGAACCGCGCTGGGCCGACGCTGAGGCGGCCTGCGCCAGCGCCGAGGAGCTGGAGCGGGAGCGGAGCAAGGCAAGAGCCCGGGCCCGGCCTGAGGCGGGGGGAGCCCCGACCCCGCCTGAAGGGGAGCCCGGCCCAGCCTGACCCTTCTCTGTCTCTCCCGTGCTCTCCAGCTCTCCGTGGACACTCTGCAGTTCCTGCTCTTCCTGTACGTGCAGCAGCTCCACAAGGTTTCCCTGCGGCGATCTCTGCTGGGGGACGAGTGGCCCAGCCCCAGGACCAAGTCTCCCGGCCTGGGAGCCGGGAAATCGGCCGGCGGGAATAAGGTAACTCGTGCCTGTGGGGTTCTCCCCGTGCAGGAGCTGCTTCTCTGTGGGGAGCTGCCTTGAGAGGGGTTGGAAAGGCGCTGGTTGGTTCCTGGGAGGGTTTCACTGTAGCCAAGTGTGAGTGCGGGTCTACCTGCAGAATTCCTGTTCCACAGTAAACGAAGTGAAGTTGTCGTCGCTACAGTTTATAAAAAGGGTTTTTTTTAAGTTTTCCATGAGGCTTTCCCCGACTGAATATTCCTTAAGGGTCTTAGCAGGTGTCTTTTCAAGAAGCAACAGCCTTTCTGCTTTATTAGTCAAACAGGAAGCTCTCCTGATGCTCATTAGTCCCTTCCCTATGACCCAGTGTGGAGTTTTGGATCCCAGGGGCGTTCCCTGGCATCACATTCTGTTTCTGAGAGAGCATTTGGTTGTTCAGCTGTAGATCATCCACGTGGAAACACTGTTTCCTTTAAAAATACTGCCGAGTATTTAGGAAGGAGTGAGTTGGATGTGTCCAGTGGGCAGCTCTGTGTGGGAGAATGAATTACAATTTGCAACTCTGTGTAAGGCCCTGCAAAGCTCTGGAATTCTGGCACAGAGGTGCTGCTGTGAGCAGGGTGAGCTGGTGAAATGTAGCCTAGTTGCTAGAATCATTAATAATAGGGGCTGGGTAACTTTGTCCTGAAACGTTGAACAAAAGTGGTAAGGGAGGACAAGGTGTTATCACAGCTGTGTGCTCCTTCAGCAAAACTCAGCTTTATGAAGCTCTGCCAGAATTCCAGCTTTTTTTTGGCCTGGAGCCCTTTAGACTCTGAAATGAGGATTCTTTTAGAGGGTTTGGTTTATTGGTGTACTCACAGGGGAGAAATGACCCTCTGCTTTTTGTCCTGGAAGGCAGCACTGGATCCTGGCTGCAGGTCTGGTTCAGCTGCAGGGATTTTTCCAGTGGAGCAGCTCCAAGACCTTGAGTGGCAGTTATTGATTTGTTTTCTCCCTGCAAATGCCAGCAGCAGTGGCCTGGATTTGTGCAGGACTCTAGAAGAGCCTGGTGCTGCTCTCTAGAAGGAAACGCTTGGTACTTGAGTTGGAATGAAATGTTTTATTTTGAGTTTTTGGGAGGAGGTGTCTTTCCAGCTTTGGGAGAGTAGAGCAGGAGGAATGAGCACTGTGCCTGGCTGGGTTTCCTTCCTCTAGAAGGATTCTGAGTGAGGATTTGTGTATGTGATATCCATGAAGAACTCACCCCCTTTTGCGTTTTCCTGCCCCTCCAGAACTGGAACGACCAGGAGCACCTTGCCTTTGTGCAGAGCCACCTGTTGGATCTGTTGGAGCTGCTGCTGGAGCCAGAGCAGCTCTCAGCCTCTTCCCATTCCAGCTGCAGCAGCCTGGTGTCCTTGGAGGCCGTGTGTGCCCTCAGCTTCCTGCTGGAGGGCACCGTCAGCAATTCCGGCACCGTCTGGCCCCTCCACGAGCTGGCCCTCAGACAGTCCTGCCACATCCACAATGGATATTCCAAGGTGTCCAGAACCTTCTCCCTGCCCAAGCTGGAGAGCTGGCTGCGCTCCTCCCTCACTGCTAATCCCCTGGGAATGACTGTCTGCCTCAAGGCTGGGAAGAAGCTGGCGTGGGCGCAGCAAGGTGGGGAAAAACGGCTGGGAAGTTCTGTCTGGGAAAGGCAGAAATGTGGGGGGAAATTGGGAATGTGGGGGGAAGTAGGAATACGTGGGCAAAGTAGAAATGTATAGAAACATACAGAAATATGGCAAAGTAGAAACAGAAGTATAGGAAATATACTTGGAAATATATATTTGTATAATAACATCTACATATTTGTATATATACATATATATATTTATATATATAATAACATATACATATCTCTATATATGGAAATGTATAGAAATATACAGAAATAGAAATATGAAGGTGTAGAGAAATCAGAAAGTAGAAATGTAGGAAATTTGGAATACAAAAATAAATTTAGAGATACAGAAAAATAAATATAGATAAATAGTAGAAATAAAAATTAGGGGAAAAAAAACCCCAGAAATGGGAAATTGGCTCCTGGTTGCTGACCAGGGATCTGGTCTAGGTTTCCTTGTCTCCAGTCCAGCCCCTCTCCTTCAGGGACATGGCAGTGGAGCCAAGGCACTTTCCCCCTTAGGATAAGGAATTCAGCTCAATGTTTTTTTTCCCTGAGTGCAAGATCCCAAAAGAGCCAGTGGGTTAGGGAGGATGGGGAAGGGCTTAAGGATTGTGTCCTAGAGGGAGCATCTCCCTTTCTAAAACACACAATTCCTGCTTAAAACTTACCCTCAGGATCCTCCTGTTAAGCTGAGTTTTGTGTTCAGGAACAGGCTTGTGGAACTGGGGCTGGCTGGAGCTTTTGGGAGGCTTTGGCTGCTCCTAAGTAATCTTGAAGTGGTTTTGATCCTTCAGTGTCTCTCAGTTTCTGAAATTTCTGGTGCCTCGTGCTGCTGACCTGCCCAGGAGGCATCAGGGATGGTGTGACTGGTGTGGGAAGTACCATCCTTAAACTTTGGGGCTGATTATTTTCCTGAGGGGTTGCTGGACCCAGAACTTTTGTGGGCTTTGTTTTGCAGTGGAAGGAACGACCAGGAGAGCCAAGATTGCCTGCAGTGCCCGGGTGGTGGCCGAGGTGTCCCCCATGGTGGTCATGAGCCAGGTGTACAGGCAGACCCTGGCCAAGAGCTCGGACACTCTGGTGGGGGCTCACGTCAGGATCCATCGCTGCAACGAGTCCTTCATTTACCTCCTGTCCCCTCTGCGGTGAGTTTGGCTTCTCCTGGGACACAGCTCCACTCCTGGCTGACCACGAGTGTGCTCTGAGGGTCAGGAGGTCAGTGGGATCCTGGGGGGCATTAGGGAAAGCATTCCCACTAGGTCAGGGAGTGATCCTGCTCCTCTGCTCAGCCCTGTGAGGCACAGCTGGGGTGCTGTGTTCAGGTCTGGGTTCCTCAGGAGGGACAGGGAGCTCCTGAGAGGGTCCAGTGGATGGTACAGAGATGATGAAGGGGCTGGAGCATCTCCCTGACAGGGGAGAGGCTGAGGGAGGTGGGCCTGGATAGTCTGGAGAAGACCATATTGAGAGAGGATCCCATCAATCCATACAGAGATATCCAGGGGGAGCCAGAGGGTGGTGCCAGGCTGTGCTCAGAGCTGCCAGGGACAGGATAAGGAGCAATGGCCATAAACTAAAACACCACAAGTGTCACCTCAACATGAGGAAGAACTTCCTTCCATTGAGGGTGGCAGAGCACTGCAACAGCTGCCCAGGGAGGATGTGGAGTCTCCCTCTGTGGAGACATTCCAAACTCACCTGGATGCATTCCTGTGTCACCTGCTGCCTTGGATTAGATGGAGGTTCCTTCCAGCCCTGATGGTTCTGTATTTCTTTGGCAGATCTGTCACCATTGAGAAGTGCAGGAACAGCACCTTTGTCCTGGGCCCTGTGGAGACGTCAGTCCACGTCCAGAGCTGTGACAACATCAAGGTCATCGTGGTTTGCCATCGCTTGTCCCTTTCGTCCACCACCGGTTGCACTTTCCACACCCTCACCCCCACGCAGCCCCTCATCCTCTCGGGCAACCAGGCAGTCAGCTTTGCCCCTTTCCACACCCATTATCCCATGCTGGAAGACCACATGGCTCAGGTGGGCTTGGCCACTCTGCCAAACTACTGGGACAGCCCCATGCTGGTGTGCAGGGACGGCGGTGACACGGGCGTCTTCCGGCTCCTGCCCCCCTCAGACTTCTACACCTTTGTCATTCCCTTTGAGATGGAAGGAGACACCACAGAGACCCCAGGGGGGCTGCCCCAGCAGTACCAGGAGGCTCTGAGGCAGCGGGAGCAGGAGGTGCAGGTGTGGCAGCGTGTGGTGAAGGAGGCAGGGCTGACCAGGTGAGTGTCTCCCAGAAGGGCAGAGCTGGGCCAGGTGGACAGAGGGTTCTTTGATGGGGCTCCACAGAAATCCCTCAAGGATGGGTTGGGTTGTGTGAGCCATGTCTGGCAGGCCGGTCCTAGAGCATTAGTAATTAGCAGTCTTGGGGTTCTGCTTGGTAAGGTGGGAAGAGTAATGCTCACAGGCATAGCTCTGAGTTGTAGAATCCCCAAATGCTTTGGGTTGGAAGAGACCTTAAAGCTCATCTCTTCCACCCCCTGCCATGGGACACTTTCCACTATCCCAGGTTGCTCCAAGCCATGTCCACCCTCACCTTGAACAATTCAGGGATGGGGCAGCCACAGCTTCTCTGAGCAGCCTGTGCCAGGGCCTCACCACCCTCACAGTGAGGAATTCCTTCCCAATATCCCATCTAATGCTGCCCTCTGGCAGTGGGAAGCCATTCCCCTATGTCCTGTCTTTCCAGTCACTTCTCCAAAGTCCCTCTCCAGCTGTCCTGGAGCCCCTGTAGGCACTGGAAGGTGCTGTGATGTTTCCCTGGAGCCTTTTCTCCAGGTGAACACCTCCAGCTCTCCCAGCCTGTCTCAAGAGCAGAGGGGCTCCAGCCCCTGGAGCAGCTCCATGGCCTCCTCTGGATTCCAACAGCAACACATCCTTGCTCTGCTGGGTGTCCCAAAGCTGAAGGCAGCCCTGCAGGTGGGGCCCCACCATGTGGAGTGAAGGGGGAACAATCCCCTCCCTTGCCCATGCTGCTCCTAAGGAGGTGCTTTCTCATGGCTGCATTTTCCCAGCCTGTGAGACTCCAGGAAAAGCTTTCCCAGATACTGCTGAGATGAGGGATCCACCCTGCAGTGGATTGGGCTGGGGCTGGGTGTGCACCCTGAGCTGCCTGGGGTCCCTCTTAGCCCAACCTTCACCTTGGGATTGAAGCTGTAAATGACTGTCCCAGCCCTTGGTGAGGTGAGCTGGGAATGTGCTTGTGGATCATTGCAGCAGATCACCTTGTGGGCAGTTGCTTTTAAATTCCTCTGGAGCAGATCACATGGAATCCTCTGCTCAGCTTGCTTGGCAAGCACAGAATGGGGATAAAACCCCATTTCAAACATTTGTTGTTCTCCCAGGGCTGCTGCTTCCCTCCACAGTTTTGGGAAGGTGTTTGGCCTGTCAAAACCTTCCTGTGAAAGGAGTGTGAGGAAATAGGGATGATGTGCTTAGATTTGCCATCATCTGCTGCAGTCACAGGAGGCAAGAGCTCGCTGCTTATTCCATGAAAGGGGGGAAATTCTGGTAAGTTTAGAAGCTTATTGAAAAGAAAGTGGGCAGCTGACAGAGGAAAATGTCTGTTGTCTCCTGCAGGCAGGGAAACAAGAAGGGAGACAAGTAGGAAGCTTAGGGCAAACAGGATATCAGGCTTGTAGAAAGAAAAAAGCTGCTGTGCTCAAGCAGGGAGGTGAAAGAGAGTGTTAGAAATAAGAAGACATCTTTCAAGAAGTTGAAGTTGTCTGATTGAGGAAAGTGGGGCAAAAAAAGAATGTAAATCCTGCCAGGCTGAAAGTAAAACCCCCGTAAGACAGGACCAAGAAGACAGCTTGAGGAACAACTTGCAAAAGCATAAAATCCTGTTTATTCATTTTCCGAGCGTATCAGACAGAAAGTCTTTCAGGGTCAGTAGCAGATCAAGGTAGAGAAAAAAGCTCTTGGAGAAGATAAATCCACAAGGGAAGAAAGGAGTGGCTGCCTTTGTGTTCACTGGGGAGGAATTTGGGTTAGTTTGTGTCTCAGAACCCTGCTTTTTGGGGAATGGCTCAAATGGAAGAGAACATACAGACAGCAGCCTTGACTTGAAAAAAGGATGTGAATACATGGAGCCTGTCTGAGGCTGAGTGGGACAAAACTGAATAGAGTGGCCTGAATTGGAAGGGATCTTAAAAACCCAACCAGATTCTACCCCCTGCCATGGGCAGGGACACCTTCCACAAGCCCAGGTTGCTCCAAGCCCCTCCCAGCCTGGCCTGGAACACTTCCAGGGATCCAGAGGCAGCCATAGCTTCCCTGGGCACCCTGTGCCAGGGCCTCCCCACCCTCACAGGGAAGAATTTCCTTCCCAATATCCCATCTGACCCTGCTCTCTGGCAGTGGGAAGCCATTTCCCCTTGTGCTGTCACTTCAGGCTCTTGGAAAGAGTCTCTCTCTGTGTTTCTTGTAGCTCCCTCAGGCACTGGAAGGCCATAATGATTTCACCCCAAAGCTTCTCTTCTCCCAAATCTCCCAGCCTTTCCTTAGAGCAGGGGTGCTCCATCCCTCTGATCACCTTTGTGGTGATCTCTGGAGCTGGTTTCCTGCTTTTCCCAGAATGGGGTCAGCACATCAAATTAGGAATGGGTTCAAAGCAAAACCACATAAAATCTCCATAGTATTGAAAAATGTTTATGTTTCATTGGTGTTCAGAAATTAATTGTGTAAACTCCTTGAAAAAGTCCATTAGGAGCTACTCAATACCTGTGTCACCTTTGGCTTAAGAAATTCCAGATGTGAGCTGATCCCAGAGGACTGGGATGCTGTTCTGGAGATGCTTTTGGGCATCTGACCAGTGCCAGTTAGCCTGAGCTGAGTGACCCACCTTCTTACTGCTGGGCTTGACAAAAACACCCCAAAAGTTCATGATGAGCAGCAGGAATGATGTGAGGTGTGTTTATAGGTGCATTTTTTCCCTGATCTCCACCCTCTCCAGCGCTGTCAGAACAGAATTTTGTGTCCTTAGTGCTTAAGCACTGGTTGCTGATCTTAGTTTTCTCCCTTTCCAGACAGTTTTTCAGCTGTGCTCTAAGGGGAAGATGGAGGCAGCCCTGGAGCAGGGTGGTTGTGGGATGGGGGATTTTGTATGACTTCTCCAACTCCACCAGGTTCTGCCTTTGGGGTTCATTATCATCACATTCGCTTGGTAAAAACCTTTTCTGGTTGTCTCTGCAAGGTTCAGGAACCAAGCCTGGCTCTTCCTGATACACCTGGAGGCTTGTTTGGATAGTGGAGACGTGGTAGAAGTATAATACTGTAAATAAATGTGATTTTTCCATATTTCCCTGCTGATGTTTCTGTTTCAGGGATCAGAGGAAACAGTTCCAGACGTTGGTAGAGAACAAATTCTATGAGTGGCTGGTTCAGACAGGGAACCGGCACCAGCTGGACAGCCTGGTCCCTCCTGCTGTGGGCTCCAAGCAGGCAGCAGGATGACATCCCTGGGCAGGATGACATTCCTGGGCAGCTGAAGGAAAGGGAGGTGAGTAAAAGGCCTCCTTCTCTTGCTTCTTCTCTCCCCCCCAAGAACTGTCCCGTGTTTGTGTGTACAGCCAAGGCAGAGGTAGGAAAAGCAGGAGTCTGTTGAGTGAATGTTCTCACAAGAGCCTGGCATTTGGGTTTAGTTCTTACTTTCCTGTCAAAACCCATTTTCAGCTGAAATCTGTGTCCTCAGCCCTGCCTTGTTGTCAAGTTTGATTTGTTGGAGGCGTCTGTAAGGCAGGTGCACATAATGTGATATAAAACTGATTGGAATAGCTGCTCTTTCAAAGAAACTGTGTATTGATGTCTACCCATCCCACTTCTTGCTAAAGAGAGTTGAGTGAGACTTTTTTTTTTGGGTCGTTCTTTCAATGAGACTTTGGGTAATTCTTACAATGAGACTTTGGATAATTCTCACTTACTCCTCCCAAGCAGAAGTGGTGTAGGAGCTGGAGACCTGCCCTTATTGTGCTCTTCTGCCATGGCATGTTTCAAACCATTAGAAAATCGTTTTATTTTTGATTTGGCCTTTTGAATTCCTTTTTCTTTGCTGGTGTTAGAAGTTAAAATTTATTTTTACTTTTATTTCTCCTTTTATTTTGTTCCAGAGCTCTGGGAACAGGAGAGATCCACTCAGCCCAGCTCTTATTAAGACTTTGTGGCCATCCCACCTGCACCCACTGGATGTGACACCCAGCCCTGGTGTGGACTGGACTGCACTGCTGCCTTCCCAGGAATGTGCTGCAGCCACGCTGCTGGTGCCTGGCACTGGGAGAAGATGAAGTGTGTCTTGCTGCAGAGCTGTCACTGCAGTTAGTGTCCATGGTGAGCAGGTGTCCAGCACACCAGGTTTCCTGGGACAAAGCTGGATGCAGGCCCTGGGCATCACCTGCATCCTCATGGTACAAACCAGCTGTGCCGTTTTTATAAATGTGAAAAAGAAATGTTGAAGTTTTTTATGGATGAAATCCAACAGATTACTTTTTTTAATATGAAGATGGCACTTTTGTGAAGATGAATTTTTGTATATGGTTGCGTTGTTTTCACAACTGTCAATAAACCAGAGTTGTTGGATAAACCTGGCACGTGTGCTAGGGGAGGGGTTTTACCTGTACAGTTGGTCTTAGAGGGGCACAGCACCCTTTATCTTAATGAAATGTGAACCTGTCAGAGAGAGAAACTGCTAATTTAGGAGGAAAGTGGGGCAAAAAAAGAATGTAAGTCCTGCCAGGCTGAAAGTAAAACTCCTGTAAAGTTCAGCCATGGAGCTGAATGCTGCCCTGGCACAAGATTTTGGTACAAGCCCTATTCCTATCTCTCATAATTTTCATAAAGATTATCAGCTTGAATAAGCACCATTCTCCTGTGCTGGTGGGATGTGTTTTGGGGAGATGTGCTCATAGCTGAGCACTTAAATAAGCTTGGAAAATAGGCAAAGGCATTGCATGGATGAGTGGAGGCAGCAGCTGGTGGTGCCTTGGGAAGAGCTATCCAAGCTCAGAGTGAGGGGAAGGCACAGTGCTCTGGACTGCACAGCCTCAGAATTCCTCTGAAGGTCTCCCTTGGCTCCTGGGCAGTCAGGTGAGGTGAGTTTATTATATTTATTTATGTAGGATGAGTTTATTGTATTTAACCAACCTCTAAAGGAGGGATGTGCGAAGTGACCACAGCTTTGAGCTGTGAACCTGCTGGCACAACCCAGCTTGTGCTTGAACTCTGATCTTCAGGAATCAAAAACTAAATCAATCCAAGTGCTCTCAGTGAGGGCAGCAGCTGTGGGTGATTCAAGGCTCCTAAAATGGGAAGAGGAGCAGCTGCTGATTGTGTGTGCCCCGGGCTCTCCCATCTGCCTGCTTTTACAGAGCTGCTGTTGCGAGAGTGCTTGTCCTGACAGATTTGAAAGAGGGGCTGCGTGTTTCGGGCGCTGCTGTGCCAAATTCATGTCCCTTTGTCTCGCTAAGCCTTTGGGCTGGGGCACTGAATAGCTGCAGAGGTGGTTTTTCATAATGCACTGGCGGGGGGGGGGTTGGCTGTGGAAGCCACTGATCCTCGGCCTCCCCCCGCTGAGGGCCAGAGTGTGGCCGGAGGGAAAACTCCTCTGCTCCAACCTCAGGTGCTGGGCTGAGAGCTGGGAGGTGAATTTGTGACACTTGCAGGGACAACCAGAAATATGGGCATTGTTTGATGTGTGAAATCACTCACTTTGTTGAGAGTCGAGAGGTGGCTGCACATCCTTCTTTCCCTCTGTGTCAGGAGGTGGTTGGAGCAGTGTGGCTCCAGCTGAGGGTGTCCCAGGAAAATCTGCAGCCTCTTTGCTGCACAGATGTTTCCACTGAGGATTTTCAATGCAGAGCTGGACTTTGCAAGCTTCTGGTGTCTGCTCTGAGCACTTTTTTATTGTTTTTATTGCTCCTTAACTGCATCCTTCACTGCATGAGCACGTGCCCTGATGAATATCATGTGCCCTCCTTACAAATGGGGTGGGTCTCTAAGATCCAACGAGGCTTCCTTCTTGTTTAACAAGCTTGGAAGAGAGGGAGCAGCCAAATTGCCACCCGTCCTCCCGGACTTGGCAGGGGGCTGCGTGTTTTGAGTGCATTTGGCAGAGTTTTGGTGTTCTGACTCAGCAAATGGTAACAAAGGGAGGATGGCGAAGCCTTCCTTTATTCCATAATCCTGTTTGCTTTTCTGGAAATCGGCTATAGCCTCAGAATCACTGACTCAATTTTTGGATCCTATTCTCATGACAAAGCGGCTGTCTGGTTTAAAACAAGCCCGTTATAAAAAGGGCACCTCGGATCCTGGCTGTTTGTAACAGCTGCTGACGTTCCTCCGGCACAGGGGAGCTTGGCTGGAACGGAAAATGTCCAGAGCTGGAACCAAGGTAAGTTTATTTGCAGTGTATTCATGATTTTGGCTAAAAGTGCAGGATTTTGCAGGGATGAATTGGGGAGAAACTTTGTTTTGTTTTTTCTGCTGACAGCTTCCCCCTCTGTCAGCATGTGGGCAGGGGGAGATGCTTGAAATCCCTCCTCACGTGGAGGGAGAGCTGGAGCTGAGCCCTCCCAAGTATTTTTCCAGATTTTGGCTGGTTCTTCTAGGTGTGGCTCTGCCAGAGGATGGAGTCAAGCACAGTGACTGGTGAGGAGGCATTTTGAAATGGTTCTAAATCAGCAGGATCTGATGCCTTGTAAATTGGGGGTGGAGGGGGGGGGGGGGGGCTGTGCTAGCTGGGAATCACTGCACTTGCACAGCAGGGTCTCATGGAAGGCTCCTTTGGAGCCTTGGGAGAGCCTGACTCCCAGCACCAGCAGAGCTGCCATCCCTTTTCCATGGTGGAGCAGAGGGTGTGCTGGGCCAGAAGGACTCCTGAACGATGGCTGTGGCACGGAAGGGAATAGTGTTCCCTAAGGGATACACACTGGCCTTGGGATTTCGGTGCAATCGGCAGGGGTGAACTGGAATTGGACAAGGAGGTAGGTTGGGAAGCTCAGCTGCAGCTGGAGTGACATCTCTGCTGGGGATCCAGCTCCTCAGGCTTGGGTTTAGCAGAGCTGAGCTGGCTGATCCCACAGAACTTGTACTGGGTCTGGGACTGTACTGGTGCAGGGAGAAGCAGCTGGGAAAGGAAAGGAAAGGAGGGCGAGGACTTGGACCAGTGTCCCCTGTGGAATGTCAAACACTGTTTTAGGAGGCTGCAGGAAGAGCTTCATCTGAGTTTAGCTTTTGGGCTGGATTCCTTTTAGCCTGTGGAGGCTGAGACCCGAGGGACTTTGGAAGCACAGTGGGTTTGGAGGCTCTGGGCAATGCCATGGAAGATCCCATCTTGGCTTTTCCATGTCCTTCAGCTGCGTGGCTCTCGGGGTTGGGCTGTTGGTCTGGGAAGCCGAGGAGGGTGTGCTGGTGGCTCCCGGATCCCAGGGTACAAACTTTCTGTACTTGAGCCTAAAAAAGTTGCTGGGGAATTGCAGCTGCTCCATCCTTGACTCCCCTGTCACCCTGGAAAGGCTTGAGCACATTCTGCCTTTTCCCCTGCCCAAAGCCGTGTTCCCTCGGAGTGTACCACAGGGAATTAATGGAATATGTGCTGCTGAGGGGCACCAAGATGGCCAGGAGGAGTTATCTCCTATTTCTCTATGCTCTGCTCTTGTTTAGCACATTCCAGGGAGAAGAAAAGGGCAAAGTAGGGAATTAAACACCATTTCTCACAACCCCAGAGAGTGATCTGCCCTGGAAAGGGATCACTGCTGACAGAGGAGGCACTACTGGATATTTTTTATGACTTTTCTTCTAGCTAAGCTACTGTTGAAAAGAAATATGTGATAACTCAGGTGCAGTGACCAAAGCGAGAGTTTTACATTCCTGAAAGGAATATCTGCTCTGGCAAACAGGGTATGTGCCTGGTAACCCCCAAAAGGCAAGGTTTGGGCAGGGAGAGGTTTACAGGGGAGTGCTGGGAGCAGAGCTCCTGGAGCGCTTGGCTGAAGGAAGGTGATTTCCCTGTGAGTGAGGGGGGATGGAAACAAAGCTGCAAATCTGGAATTGGAATCTGTAATTCCCCTGTAATTATTCAATGGGTGAAAACAACCTGCTCTGTTGGTGCCTGAATCCATGCAGGAAAGCTGGGAAGCAAAGGTCTGAAGCGAGCTGAGGGTGTGTCTGAAGGGCCGTAGAACAGGCGGGTGGGTGCCTTAAAGTCTGAGATTAAACCAAGGAGCAGGTTTAAACCAAGGTTGGACAGTTCAGTAGGAGCAGCCATATCCTTAACATGCCTTTGGATTTCTTTGGCTTCGTGGTTTTATAAGTACAGGGAAAATGCCCCCCTGGAAACATCAGGAAGCTTTGCCAGGCTTCAGTTTAGCTGTGTTAGGCTGGGTGGGGAAGGAACATCACTGAGTCCCAGAATGGTTTGGGTTGGAAAGGACCTTAAAGCCCATCCAGTTCCGCTCCCTTCCATGGGCAGGGATACCTTCCACTATCTTAGGTTGCTCCAATCCCCATCCAACCTGGCCTTGAACCCTTCCAGGTTCCCTCTGCCCAGAAAGCAGATCCACATTGGGCAGAGTTCATCATCAACTACGCTGGACACTCAGTGCATGGACAGGAGTGGGACAGGATCAGAGCTTGGGGACAGATGTTGGAGAGAGGGATCAGCCATCCCAGCAGAGGATAATGCTGAGCCGGGAATAAATTAATCCCTGCAGAGGGTTTTCCAGGGATGCTGTGGCTTCTTTGACTACTGGCTTCAAGAAGAGGGTGACTGGTGGTGCATGACTTCCAAACCCAGTGAGCAGAACCTGGAGTGTTGCTTTTGGAAGATTTTTTGAGCGATACCTTTAGGGAAAATGATCCAGAAGCAGGATGTGGAAAAAGCAGCAGGTTGTGGCTGGGAAGACCTGGCCAGTGTGGTTAACTGCCCAAGAGTGGGAAAACAGGAACTGGGCATTCCAGTGCTTTCCTTTCACAGCCCTTATTCACTGCTGGAAAGGTCAGAATGATTCCCAGCTCTCCACTGAAGGGTGGGAAGAGCTTGCTCAGGATGTTAGGGGACAGGTTGTTTTGTGTGCACCAGCTGCTTTGTGATGGCAGATCAGTCCTTGAAATTAGGAGAAAAATAGCATTATCCTAATAAATGTTCAGTAACAGGTCACAAAATCAAGAGCATGAATCCTCTGGCATGATCAGTCTGACTCCCCAGATCCCTTGGTCAGGCTGGTGGGACATGCTGACCAACCAGCTCCAGGAAATTTAATTTTTGCGTAAAACAAATGATTAAAAATAAAAAGTGAGTGAGTTGTCCTGGATTTGGGTTGCAACACTGACAATGGATAATTTTTAAGAGCAGGGAGGTTACATCCATACCAGTAGCCAAAGCACTGTAGGTGAAGTACAGCAGGTGGAGGTGTATCTTACTCAAACTATGGGAAAAAAAAAAAAAAAAAGGGAAAAATGGATTGTGGAAAACTGCATGTTGGGTGTGGCCAGAAAGATTCTCTCCAGACCATCTGGTGCTGTGAGCAAGCAAGGGATGCAGTTAAGACAGACATAATGGTTTGGGAATCCTCTCAGGGAAGAGCAAAGTTTGATGAGTAATCGTCACCTGGGAGGATCTAAAAATGGGTCTGGAGGAAGCACTGGTCTGGTCTAGGGCTTGGCAGTATTTCCATGAAGGGATTTTTGAGGAAAACTGGGTCTCCTCCCCAGGGCTGGCTGGGAGGGTGATGCCTCGGGTGGGAGGAATGGGATTCACTCATCAGCTCCCAAGATCATTTGAAGCCAGGTTGTGACCAAGGATAAAGTGCTCCAAGATAAAGTGCCTTGGGGTCAGCAGCCTGGCTACAGAGCAGCTCTTGTGAAAGAAATGTGGGGATGGATTGTGAATTTGTCAGAGGTTTAGTGGACTTACAGCAACAAAAGCAGAACAAGCCAACTGCAAATACAATCCTTGGATATCCATAAAACTACTACCCACCATGCACACGGAATGCTCCCTTGGTTTCTCCTGGTGTGGGCAAGGCTTGTGTGATGTCCAGCTTTGGGCAGTGAGGTTTGAGAAAGTAAGTTTTGTGTTGTTCAAGTGGGAACAAGGATGGGCTGGAAGACATGACCTGGGAGGAAAGAGACTTCTCCACCCCCTCATCAGTAAAGATCTCGCTGCAAACACTTGGTAAGCCAATATAAAGGAAATCATGGAATCATTAAGGCTGGAAAAGCCCTCTAAAGGCATCAAGTCCAAGTGCTAGCCCAGTGCTGCCAGACCCACCTGCTTTGTACATTCCATTGTCTTCTCCCAGCTCTCCGGCCATAATTCAGTAACTTCTGATCTAGGGAAGGTGTGAGGGAATTGTTTTGGTAGTGTTTTGCTGGAAAAAGGACAGGAACTTCTCTGTGGGAATGTTGGGTTGGGCTGGGGCAGAACACTGGTGGCAGGTGGAGGTGTTGGGGCCAGACAGGTGAATTAGTCTGACTGACTGCAGCTGGTCCTGTTCCATGGCAGAGCTTGGTGATTTCTGTTATCCTGAGGGCTATCCCGAGGGTTCTGCCTTCAGATATTTCCTGTCGTGACGTGGCTGGAACACGGAGGAATCTCCCCACTCTTCCCCCTCTGCTCGTTTCAGGTCACCTTCTATGAAGACAAGAACTTCCTCGGCCGTTACTACGAGTGTGACAGTGACTGCCCTGACTTCCACACCTACCTGAGCCGCTGCAACTCCATCCGTGTGGATGGAGGCACCTGGGTGGCCTACGAGAGGCCCAACTATGCTGGGAACATGTACGTGCTGACCCACGGGGAGTATCCTGACTACCACCACTGGATGGGCCTCAACGACCGCCTGGGCTCCTGCAAGTACATCCAGATCGTAGGTGTCACCCCTCCCCAGGGGATGCTGTCATTTATGCCCATTGTGGAAGGGTTTCATGTGGGGAAATGTGGTGCCCATTGTCCTGAGGAACCACAGAGGGAGTGGCTGCAGGGTATTTGCTCCCACAGTCCCACTCTGGGAGTAGCGACGTGGTTTGGTGGGGGGAGAAGGGGAATCTCTCCAACTCTGGATTGCAGGGGGAAAAGGCAGATCCCTTTAAATGTGGGTGAGTTTCCATAGGAACAGCAGTGTAGTTTCATCAGCCTGTTCCTTTAGGGATTTCAATGTCCAGGCAGGTTGCTCCAAAGTTTTCCTCTCACCTTTTCCCTGGTGTATAACCAACTGGTCCAACAGGCTCAAGGTCTGTAACAGTGGAATGTAGATTTTGCAGGAACATTTGGAGTGAGGGGCAGTTTCCTCTCTAGCAAGCCAGGACTCCCTTCTGATACAGGGAACTGAATCCATGTCACCAAAACCCTCTGGGCATGGAGAGACCAAGCCCAGCAGCAGCCCTGGAGTGCCCAGAAATGGGAGGGATGCCTGGAGCCCTCCTTGGCCATGCTTGGAGCAGCCTGGTGCCTCCTGGTATTAGGAGAGCACAGGAGGTGTGCTCATCCCCTCCTAATTGATGATGAGGAGAAAGGAACAGAGGGAATGATCCTTTTGGGAAGCTATGGGGAGGAGCATCCTTTAAAACTGGGATTGTGAATGAAGTGTGGATTGGTGCTGCTGCTGCTGAGTGGGGCAGATCCATGGGTTGCTGACTTGGAGCACAGCCGTGAATTCCTACTGCATGGAGCAGATCTCAGAACTGAGATCGAGTTTTGCTTTTCTGCCTGGGAGTCTAACGCCCCTCCGAGCTTGTTCTGGCTTTGAGCTGGGTCTAAATCCCTTTTCATGGGGCAGGAAGAGTTTCCATCCCGTTCAGAGCACTGATCTGGGTTAAGACATGGAGCCAAAACACGTGCGAGATGTAAGAGCAGCACAGCGTCCTCCACTAGGATGAAATGTGGGAGCCTTATCTTGCACATCCACCTGGTACCTGGCTTTCCCTCCTGCCCTGGGGAGACCCCGAGACCCCGCAGAGCTCGGCTGGGGAGGTGGGGGAAGAGGTGTCCGGGCAGCTGCAGATGAGACGCTGCCGCGGTGCCTTCCGGCGAGGAGCGCTTCCAATCCCGGTGGGAACCAGCGCTGGCTCCGCAGCAAGGCGGCCCCGCCCGGGTCAGCAGCTCATTAAACTCCTCTCCGCCCGGGGGTCTGGCTCTCTGATGCTCACGTGGAGCACTGAGGGGGTCAAGGCAGCCCGGGGTAGCGACCGGCACTGCTAACTCAGCCTTATCCCTGGAGTTGCTCTGCACGGGATGCTCTGCTAAAATTTACCAATGCTTTTGGAGGCTGACGAGAGATTTCAGCCCTGTCCTGGTGTGCTGGGGGTGGCTGGTACCTGATTTGAGCCTGGCTGTGCCCAAACTCTGCCCCCGTGACAGAGCTGGGACATGTCATTGCCTCCATCGGATGCTCTGGCTGCCGATGAAGTCACCCAGAGCAGCTGTGATTGCCCCATCCCTGGAAATGTCCAAGGCCAGCTTGGATGGGGCTTGGAGGAAGCTGGGATAGTGGGAGATAGAACTGCATGATCTTTAAATCCCTCCCAAACCATTCCACGGCTCTATGATTTTCTCTCCTTTCTTTTCCCCCTAGCCAAGCGGAGGCCGAGGCCACATCCAGGTGTTTGAGAAGGGAGATTTTGGCGGGCAGATGTTCGAAGCCACCGAAGACTGCCCCTCCATCATGGAGGAGTGGCACATGCGGGAGGTGCACGCCTGCAGGGTGCTGGAGGGCGTCTGGGTGTTCTACGAGCATCCCAACTACCGGGGCCGGCAGTACGTGCTGCCCAAGGGGGAGTACCGCAAGCCCGTGGAGTGGGGCGCGGCCAGCCCCGCCGTCCAGTCCTTCCGCAGCATCACCGAGTGAGCCAGCCCCGTGACCGGGCTGCCACACCCCCCCAATAAACCAACTGTGTCGCTCAGCTCCGCCTTGTCCTGGTTATTCTCGGGGTTTGCGTGCGAGGTGTCCTGCCTCGGGGGAGCTGGGGTGGAGCGGAGCCTTCTCTGAGCAAAACACCCCCCGCCAGCCCCGGCTGCCTCGTTGTCACCCCCTTCCCCATCCCCGCCCTCTGTCCCGCTGCTCCTTAAGGAAAAAGCCAGCCCCGGTGTGTCAGGTACAGGATGTCCCCTGTAGGTGTGAGCCAAGGGATTCAGCTGCTTAAACTGGGGCTGGGCACCGCGTGGAGCCGGGGAGCTGGAAGCAGGAGAGCTGGGTGTGGGATAGAGGCAGGGAGTGCCTCTGGGAGCTGCCCTGGCGTGGGAGGTGACTGCTGGGTGATCCTGAAGGGCAGCAAGAGCTCCCTGGACACCTGAGATATGCGGAGAGCAGAGGGGGCTCCCAGTTAGCCCAGTTTGCCCTCAGGAACACCCCATTTTTCCCGGTGCTGCCAGAGAAGAGGCAGGTCCCAGGCACAGCCTCCTGGGCAGAAATAACTGATGGCTGGGCACTGTTACCCTGGGAGCCCCGGAGACCTGCAGCCTGTTAGCACACGGAGCCGAGGGGCTGTGGGACAATGCATGGAGGTGGGAGCAGAGCCCTCCCAGCCATGCTCTGCAGTCTCTTCGCGTTGATGTATGAGGTTATTACAGAGCAGGGAGCCAGGATATGCTTGTCAAGGCGCGGGGCTGCCACCTCCCGGGAAAGCTGCTGCCGGTGGGGAATGGGAAGGAGCTGACAAGAGGGGCAGCTCCAGCCCCATGGACCTCCCCCAGCACAAAGACGAGCTGAAGAGTCACCTTTCCCTCCTTCCTCTTCCTCCTCTCCCTGCTGTCACCTCTCTGCCTTAGCCCCCTGCCCCATTCCAGCCTTTCCCTGCAAACGGTGAATCTTCACCCACTTCCATCCCTCCTCCACTCCTCTCCATGGATCAGCAGGATGCAGATCATCCAGTTGGATTTCACTGTATTTTTTCCCCATATTTCTCCAGGACCAACCAGGCTCCAGCTCCCCTTTTCCTCCTGGTTCCTGGCAAAGCTCTCCAAGAGCAGCAGCTTGAGCACAGCCTGGCTCCTGTTTTTTCTGACAGTGAGCCTGTTGCTGTCCCTCTTGTGGATGGAAAAACTCCTGTAGGTAGGCGAGCTCCACCCAGTGCATTTCCAGCCATCTCCCCACCCTGGTTTTGGGGAATGTCCCCCTGTCCCCATCCCACATGCCCTGCACTGGATGGATTTGGGATGCTCCAGCTCTGTGACTGCTGATGTGCATGCACCCCAGAGCACTGGAGGAGCCAGACCTGGATCTGGTTTGCCCTTAAGGTAATGTTTTCCCATATCCTTCCCTTTAAACACTGATTTCCCCACTTAAAACACCCAATTATCCCAAGTTTTCCCCACTTCTCCTTGTCCTCCAAGCTCTTGCCCTTGGGTGAACATTGCGTCCTCAACATTTGCGACCGACACAAATAACAATAGACTTCCACTTGGGTGGGGTTTTTTTTATCATTAGTTTTTATTTTATTGTTATTCCAGATGACTTTTCCCATTTTTCCCTTGCCACGGAGCAGGATGCCTGTGGAGATGAGCGGGGAGCGCAGCAGCCCAAGCCCAGCCGTGCTGATGCTGTTTTTTCCTTGACAGCTAATTTCCATTTCCCAGTATCAGGGGGTCTGCTCCAGTAATTGGCATGCAGATTGTGTCCGGTGGGCCTGTTAGACACGAGCAGAGGCTCTGCTGCTTGGAATAAGCCAACCCCAGGCTGATGGATGGGGTGTAAGGAGGTCACGGGGAGAGAGAATATCCAGATGCCCGCGTGCACACGCCTACGAAATTTCCCATTCCGTGCCCTCCCCCCATCCCTACTTTCTTTATCCAGCAAACTCTAATATATCATATTTCATTGAGACAAATCCTGCTCCATTTCTCTCTCTTTCCCTTTTTCCCTCTAAGGGAAATGTGATGGAACCTGCTCCTGGATTTAATGAGAGGATGGTGCGGCGTAGCAGGAATTAAAGTGGTGCCATGCTTCATTAGTGCTTGGGGATCACAGGGGGCAGGCCCAGATGTTAATTACACTTTGGGAATTAATTGGTATAAGGCATTCCTCTCCTCTATCATCTATAATCCGGTGGGTGTGTGAGGACTTCTGGAAGCAGAGACCTCCAGGCAGGTGTCTGTCTGTCTGTCTGTCTGTCTGTCCCTCCTCCTCAGCCTGCCCAGCACTGGCCGTGACTGAGGAGCACCGGCTGGTGCTCAAATGGTGACCAAGAACCTGCTGTAATTTCCCCCTCTTTTCCTTCCTGTGCCACTCTCCTCCAAAACTTTTCTCCAGCTGCTGGAGAAAGCAGGTCTGGAAGGGATTGGGCAATGGTGGGAGATGGCACTGTGTTGGAGGAGGAAAGAACATCCTCCTCAGAGCTGGTCATCCCCAGTGGATGCCAGGACATCCTGGTCCTTTCTCCTGCTCCTTGACCTGTCCTTGCTGGCCCATCTCCTCCATCCAGCTCTGGAGGCAGACAGGGGAGCCTTAATCTGCCCCCACAGCACCTCTGCTGCTGAAATCTCCCCAGTTCTCCAAGGCCAATGTTTCTCTCCAGTTTCTTTCCTTTTCCACCTTGGGTTCAGCCTGATGAAATGCAAAAGCTACTGGAAAGCTGAGGAGGGGTGTTATTTTGCTGCAAGACAGAAATGATATGCTTGAAAATGAAGAATATTCCTCTGAATGCTGCCAGTTTGTTCCTTTCCTGAGCTGGCTGGTGGTGGCCCAGCATGGGGCACAGATGTCACTGTGAAGGAGCAGCACATCTGTGGGATCTGGCCTGGAATTTGCTGCACAGCCCTAGTGGGACACTCAAACTCAGCCCTGCCCCCCACAAGTTGCTCCCAGGCCCTGACAGTGGGACACAGCCACCACAACCAGCCCAGGCTCCCATTTTCCCTCTCTTCCCGAGGTCCTCAGGGCTTTGTGGGTCTTCCCTTGGTGTTGCTGATGCTCCTTGGTCTCAAGGTATCAGCACCTTGATGCATCTTCGTTCTGCCAGCAAAGATCACTCCTGAGTGAGAGCCACTGTCCCTTCCCCCATCCCTGGAAGGGCTCAAAAAGTGTGTGGATGTGGCACCTAGGGACAGAGATGTGGCAAACCAGAGCAATTCAAGGCCACTTTGGTAGGAGTTAAAGAAAAACAATGCTTTCAAAACTCTAAAATTAATTGTTTTGGGGTTGGATGGAGAAAGAAGAGAGGATATTTAATCTTTTTGTTTAAACTTTCTTGATTTTAGGTGTTGATTTTTGCTTTAGGGGTGGGCTTGGCAGTGCTGGGGGAACAACTGGTGATTTTAGGGGACTTTTCCAAGCTAAACAATTCTATAATTCTGTGATTTCACAATTCCATGATTCTACAATTCCACGATTCGATGGTCTATGATTCTATGATTCCATGCTTCCATGATTCTGTGACTTATGGCAGCATATTTTTGCTATCTTTTTTCCCTTGGAGCCCTGCCACTTCAGATCCTGCATTTCCCACCATCTCCTCACTGAACCCCAAGTACCTAAATCAAGGATCAGCCCCTGCCTGGGCAGTCTGAAGGTTCTCCCCACTGACTGCAGCCCCCACTTTGGTTTTGGCAAAACCACTCTCCTAGTGTTGTTTTTTTCCTCTGTTTTACGTGTGACCCACCCTGTGCATTCTCTGTTGGCTCCCTCTGAGCTGTGGTTTCAGGATGCTCCTTCCATCTGGTTCTGAGCATGTGAGGAAAGTCTGACCCAAATCTGGGCAGGGAGAGATGGAGCTGGTTTGTATCTCTCACACACAGATGTTCTGGAGACTCCATCAGTGTCTGGGCACTGTCACACGTGTCCTGTCACCCAGAGGTGCCGGGCTGGCCGTGAGCCATGGGAAAGAGCTGCCTCTCCAGGATGTGCGTACGGGCCTGAGGGATGCTGGCACCCCAGATGAGGCTCTGAGATCCCCTAGAATTGCAGAGGGAAAGGAGAGGAGAGGGGAGAAGAGGAGAGAAAGAAGCAGAGGGCACTTCCCAGGGCGCCATCCTTCCCTTTGCCAGAGCCCAGCAGAGGGCAATAGAAGCAAACGGAAGAGACGAGACCTTGCGAGGGATGTGCGACACGAGCAGATTCCGAGGCAGAGCGACCTGGAAGCGGAGGGATGTGCAGGAGGATGTACAGGCAGAGGGATGTGCAAGAGCGGGGAACGGTGCGCCCGGAGCGCTGTGCAGGGAGCAGGGCTGGGGGGCGTGCTGAAGGAGGTCGGAGCAAAACAGAGAAATTCAAGGTTATTTTGGTAGGAGTGAAAGCAAACTGATGTTTTCCTGATTCCTACATTCATCGCTTTGGGGTTGGATGGAGAATGAAAGGGAAATATTTAAGCCTTTTGTTTAAATCTTCTGGATTTTTGGTCAGTCTTTATGAAAAGCGCTGCATGGCTGATCACATCCAGTGGACGATGCTGGGAGGAAAGGCTCTGAGAATTCCCAGCCCCGATTATATTCCAGCTGGGTAATTGTGTGACTGAGCCCAGCTCAGTTTCTGGATCTCTTGGAAATCAAATTCCACACGTACCTGGAGCTTTCTTTTGGTTCTGCCTGAACCGTGGCAGGAGGGATGTGCTGGGTTGGAGCTGGCACTGCCCACGGGCTCCCTTCCTCCCTGCAGAGGGAAAACCACGGCAGGCTGTGGGGAGAAGCAGCAGGGAAGAGTTGGAAACGGCATCCCCTTTCCACCTTCCCGCTGCTGGACCAGCTGGGAGAGAACTTGGGCAGGAGCCTCCTCTCCTGCTCTCTGTTATTGCTCCCTGCACGCTCCTGCCTTGCTAGGCAGGTATTCCCAGCCGGATTTCCTGCATATCCAGGTCACTTTCCTGTGGTTTTTAAAGCTTTTTGAATTTAATTTAATTTTTTTTAAAAAAAATCCCCCACCCAAAGTCTTTGGGGTTGCATAGGGACGTTTAACAAGGAAAATATTCCATGGCAGGACCGTGAACCTACAGCTGCCCTCACAGCCGGGACAGGGCATCTGCAGAGACACAGCGGGGAAGTCTCTCCTTGCAGATTCCCGCTTGAGACTTGTCTTTTTGGGGGGTGTAAACAACAATTATTTCAAAAGGAAGGGTCAAATCCCTGTGGCTGGGAGCTGCAGGTGGCCGGGAACAGGCAGGATCCCGCCTGGATGCAGGATGCCCGGGAGGGCCGGACACCCCAGAAAGCAGCTGAGTTATTTGGGCAGAGCCTCACCACGGTGCTGCTGCTGCTCCGGGGTGCGACCTTAGGAAAAAAAAAAGGATTATATTTTTGGGAGTATGGAGTAGGCTTTTTGTTGAGCTGCTGCAGCTTGGAGTGAGCACCACTGGGCTCTGGTCTTAGAGGAGAAAAAGGAAGGGTCGTCCCCACCTTCCTCTGCGGAGCCCCCCACCCGCCTCATTAAACCCGTCCTTGCCGAGACGAGCGCGGCGCGATCTGCCCATCTCAGCGTTATCTCCCGATCTGCCTCCTCTCCTGCCACGCTTCCAGATGCTCCTTATCTCCCCTCACCTTCCCGGAGAGCCAGCGCGCTGGGGGCAGGGCCGGCTGCCCAGACTCCCCACCTGTGATCTCCCCGGCTCTTATCAGGCTCCCTGAGTCCCGATCGAGCCCCTGTCTTAAAGTCAAACGGATTTTCTGGCGGGGCGAGCGCGCCCAAGGTCGGGCGGTGGCGGGGAGGCTGCGGGCACCCCACTCTCCCCCTGCGCCCCGCTCGAGCCCATTCCCCAGGTAGCGCCTCTCCCCATTTATTCTCCGACATTATCAATTACATTTGGATTATTATTCCTCATTGAAGCCCAAGTGAGCCGCAGACAGCTATTTCCTAATGGGGAAACGTTACAGGCAACTTATTAGCTAACAATGCGTCATTAAGGGGGGAGAGCTTCAAAGGCTCCTAAACGCATTTCAAAGGACACAATGCGGAGCGGATCCTGCCGCCGCATATCTGGGGGACATGGGCAAAATTTGTGACAAGGAATAGACCGGGCCCAATGTAATTAACTAATTCTCGATCAAAGGGGTTTTAGAGCTGAATGGTCAGGGAATTCAATTATGGATTTCCTAATGAACCACTCTGTGCCAAGGCAGGGGGATGTTTTCCTCTGGAAAAGCAGGGCTGAAGATCAGGGCTAGGATTTCTAGGGAGGTTTGGGAGAGAAGCACCAGAGCGCTCCTCCTGGGTGGATTTGGTGCAGGGGGACAGATCTCATCGATTCATGGAATCCCAAAACGGTTTGCGTTGGAAGGGACCTTAAAGCTCATCTCATTCCAACGTGCCATGGGCAGAGGCACCTTCCACTAGGCCGGGTTGCTGCGAGCTCCACCTGCCACCATCCAGGCTCTCTTTGATGGCCGTCTGTCCTGCACATGTCCCTGTGGTGGAACATGTTCCCCCTCCCTCTGAGTCTGGGCAGATCCCAGAGCTCTTTGGAGCTAGAGCTGCTGGTAGGGGCTGTGGGATGCAGCAGGATGGCTGTGCCAGGGCTGGCATCTCCTGATCCCCTCCCTGGAAAACCTGGGCAAGGGAGATTTCCTCCTCTGCTGCCTGAATCCAGCCTCTGGCAAAAATAGCATGGTTTTCTGCTCATGAAAGGAACATCTTCTAGTCCTCCACTAGTTTGCTCTTATTATAGAAAGTTGATTTGCTCACTTTACAAAGGGAAATGTATTATGAATTTTCCCTTCATTCTCCTCCTTTTTTTTTGCCCCGTTTAACAACCGATTTGTGTGTTGCATGAAAGTTACACAGTTCCTTAGATGCGTTTGCTATTTTATTTTCTTTCATTCAAAAATATGTCAGTAATCTTTTTGTTAACATGAAAGATAAAGGATTAGTAATGCAAGATGCAGTTTTCTTGTAACCTTCTTGAAAGCAGACTATAGTTTCTTATCTGGCTCTAACATTCATTTTCCTGAAATGAAAAAAAAAAAAAAAAGAAAAAGGATTTCTTAAAATGAAATAAACTATATTCGATTCAGACAAGCAGAGCCAGCAAAGGAATTTATTGCAGCTGGCAGAATGGAGCAGCTGCACTGATGTCGTTCTGTCGCAGCACTGGGGACCTTCCCCGGGAACAGCACACACGGATCATCGGGAGCCTGGGAAATGCTGCAGCAAAGAGAAACCACTGGAGAATCCCACTGTAGAATCATGGAATGATGGAAAGGTTTAGCTTGGAAAAGGCCAGTAAGATCACTGAGTCCAGCTGCTTCCCCAGCACTGCCCAGGCCATCTTTAACCCATGTCCCCAAGTGCCACATCCACATGGCTTTTAAATCCCTCCAGGGTTGGGGACTCCACCACTGCCCTGGGCAGCTGTGCCAGGGCTGGGCAGCCCTTTCCATGAAGAACCTTTCCCGATATCCAATCTGAACCTCCCCTCATCCAACTTGGAATGATTTCTTCTCTTCCTATCAGGAGCAAACCTTGTGTTGACATCATGACATCTCCCAAGATGTGCCTGTCCAGATGACTTTGGCAGCCACCCTGTTTTCCTTGGGGACATCCAGGATGTCCCACACTGGAGATGGGCCACCATTTCCTGGGCATGCTGCTCACTGCAGACACACAGAGAAGCTGCCAGGGAAGCTGTGGCTGCCCCATCCCTGGAAGAGCCCAAGGCCAGGTTGGATGGGGCTTGGAGGAACCTGGGATAGTGGGAGGTGTCCCTGCCCATGGCAGGGAGGTAGAATTGGATGATCTTTAAATCCCTTACAATCCAAACCATTGTGTGAATGTGATTCCAACCCAAACCATTGTGTGACCTGGCCATGATCTTCCATTCATGGCTCATGAGCAAACAGGGATTTGCAGGACTTCCAACTCCTGGGATTTTATTTGAGCAGCATTGGTTCTCCAGGAGGTCCCACCTTGCATCACCCCACCACCAGCCTGGCAGCTTCTCAGGGGTTAAATCCTTTTATAAACTGCTGGATGTTGGTGGCAATCAGCTAATGGGTGCTCAGCATCTAAACAAGGCATTTTCCCCCCATCAGGTGGATTTGGTTATTATTGAGTTGCCCTGACAAGGAGCCAGCATTTACAACTTTGTTTATAACCTGGTTTGCAGGGAATATTTTGTTTTTCTCCAGAGAAACCTGATATTTTCTATTGCGGAGGGGAATGATGATTTCTGTCCCACATGACGTGGATTGCAGGGCTTAATCATTAAATAAAATAAAGAAAAGCATCATCCTGTGGGCTCAAATCTTTGCCTCCAGTGTTTAACGGGGCTCTCGTCCTGTGCTAACAGATCTGTGGTTTCATTTGAGGGAAAAGTGTGTTTTCATATCAAAGGAGCCCCCCTGCACTGACCCAGCCTTCCCTTCCCCCTCTCTGCCCTGGCACACATGCTATTTTAATATTTCATATATTTCATAAGCTTTTATGCTTCTAAAAGAGAAGTGAATTTGTGGAGAGTTGAGCTCTCCAGAGCTGTACTTCAGAGCTGGGAAGTAATTCAGGGTGAAGCCTGTATTAATCTCAGGTGAGAGAGATATTTAAATTCAGGCTACCAGTGTGAATATAAAATGGGGATCTCTTTACAAAAATTTCAAATTGTAATATGCAAAGCTTAAAGAAAAGAAACCCCAAGGGAACAGCTTTCTTCTAGAACATTTTGTTCCAACCATCATCTCTTTACCTTTATTTTTTTATTTAAAAAACCCTCCCTTTGCCATTTTGTATTTTTAAATTAAATCTTTCAGTTTTTAAAATGAAATTCTTTATTGCTGGGAGATGGTGATGGGGAAGGGGGAGCAGGATGTACAAGTGCCTGGCTGTGAAAAATGGTGCATGGACCCAAATTTTAGCTGGCACAGAAGGAATAGTGACCAGTGGGAAAATAAACCCCTGTTTGGTTGGTCCAAAGAATGTGGGGCCACCTCCCCACTTGGGGCATGCTGCCCGAATCCTGTTTTTGGAGAGAAATCTCTGCTTGGAGGGAGGAGAGAGGCAGCACAACCACGTCCTTACATCCTCCTCTGCCTGTGCCGGGGAGCCCTGGGATGAGCTGGTCCATACCATCAGCCTTCTCCTTCTCCACAGATAAACTTCAGAATGGATTTATGATCCTGCCCAGTGGCGACGTTCTGTGAGTGCATTTTGGTAGGATGGGGATCCCCTGCAGGTGTCTGTGCTGGGTGTAATGAGCCAGAATATCCCAAATCCCATGGTGGCATTCCTGGGAGAGCCCTGTATTTCCATCCATGGCAAACACCTCCGGCTGCAACCAGCTCCCAGGTCAGGAGAACTGGTGACAGATGACATGCTATTATCAGTTCTGTCAATTAATTAAATTATACATTATGCTTATGAGGGTGATATACTGAGCCACTCTAGATTAAGTGTTGCAATTAAGTCTTTAATTTCTATCTAATAAGTAAGTTATTATATGTTAATAAAAGATCAATTAGTTGCTAACAGAGCATTGATCCAGGTACAATGAGTGTGTCAGGGAAACATCAGGGCTGACATGAAAGGGGCTGGGGGATTTTGTGCACAACACATGTACACATGTAAATTAGGATTTTAATAAAGACAAGCTGGAGTGGGCAAGGGGCATCCAGGTGGGCTTGAGATATTGCTCCATACATGAAACCTGGCTCTTCCCAGGCTGGCAGGGCTGGGACAGCCAGGACAGACCCAGTAATAGAATCCCAGAATGGTTTGGGACCTTTAAACTTATCCCATTCAATGTTCTGCCATGGGCAGGGACACCTTCCTCTAGCCCAGGCTGCTCCAAACCCCATCCAACCTGGCCTTGGACACTTCCAGGGATGTGGCAGCCACAGCTTCTCTGGACAGCCTTTTCCAGGGTCTCCCCACCCTAACAGCTAGGAATTCCTTCCAAATATCCCATTTAATCCTAGTGTCTGGCAGTGGGAAGCCATTCCCCTTTGTCCTGTCACTCCAGGCCCTTCTCCAACATCCCTCTCCAGCTCTTCTGGACCCCCTTTAGGCACTGGAAGGGGCTTTATGGTCTTCTTGGAATCTTCTCTTCTACTGGTGAATGCCCCCAGTTCTCTCTCCTGCGATGTCAGTGACAGCAGGTGGTTCTCCTGTGTGGGATGACCCCAAGGAAGGACCTTCCACCAGCACGGTCTCCAAACCAGGTGTTTTTACTGCTTCCTGCTCTATTATCTGTACACCACAGCATCTTTCCACGTGCCTGATGCACCTCCCGCCAGGACCCCTTCCTCCCCCGTCCCCATCCCTATCCCAGCCCGCTCATTCCCACCGGGAAATTCCAGGTGAGCGCGGAGCAGTGGGGAGCCTGCGGCTGAGCTTCCAGCGGGAGAGGAGAGAAGCGCTGGAGCTCCAGCGGCGCCAAGATTCCAGCTGAATATGGATGACATCATTATACGGGTGATCCTTTCAGCAACAGCGAGCCGGGTTTTAAAGTAGCGACCTACAGCATACAAATGATGGGTTTAAAGGAAATAAAAAAAGAGATGATTTGAATAGCAGACATTTAGAGAAGAAAAGCTTCCCCCCCTCCTCTTTCCCATTTCTAATATCTTCCGACGGGGCAGGCGCTGCGCATTCGAAAAGAAATTAAAACACTCCTCCTAAATACACTCCAGGCAGTAACAATGGCAAAGTTAAGAAGGTTACGAGACTTAGTTGTCCCAGCAACATGTCATCAAGTTGGAATGAGCAGGAAACACAGATAACGGGGAGAAGGAGGAGGGGGGGGAGGAGAGGAATAAAACCACAGGAGGAAAAATGCCAAGAGATTGAGAAAGAAAAGGGAAACCCCTTTTTATTTGCTGTTTCGTTAGGATGAATCTGATTTTTTAGTCCCTAAAAGAGGCTAAAATATAATCTCCTTTTGTGTAATGCGAGTGTTAGGAAAATGTGTCATCAGCAATTCTTCTGTACATTCCAGCAATAGTCAGAAAATTAGCAGAGATATTGCGGGTGGGCTACAAAGAAAAACAAACAGGAGACTCACATTTACAGCCTGAGCTGTCATATAAGAGTGTTTCAAACTTTTATTCACCTTTTTGATTGTCTCTTATGGTTTGTCTCTGCTGCAGCAGCAGAGCTTGGGGTTTCCAAAGGAAGATAAAGCAGAAGAGGAGGTTTGGGATGTGGCTGTAGCTGCCTGGAGAGCCCAGGGCTCTCCCAGTACTGAGGGCTTCTGTGCTCAGGGCTGTACATGGGTGTAGGAAGGAAACATGTGGTGCAACATCTGGCAGAGGACAGAGAAACGGAGAAGAAAGAGAAATAGGAGGCTCATCTGAGCTATAACCCCAATTCTGGTCACACATGGGCCAGTTATCCTTGTTCCAGGTGCCAGCCTGCTGCTGAGGCTGTGTGGCACATCCACCCCAACTGGTTTCCATACAGGTGCAATCCCAAGTGTCACAGGAGCCCACAGCTTTTGGTGGATGTGTCTCCACAGCCTTGTGGTGCTCATCAGTGCCCACCACTGCCAGGTGGGTTGGTTTTGGGCTCCCCAGAAGGACATGTGTTCACTTCAGGTCAGCATCTCCCCTTGGAAGTGTTCCAGGCCAGGTTGGATGGGGCTTGGAGCAGCCTGGGGTAGTGGAAGTTGTCCCTGCCCATGACAGGGGGTGGGATGAGATGGGCTTCAATGTTCCTTCCAAATCATTCCATGATTCTCTCATTCCATGATATTGATGTTTGATTCCTGACTAGAGTTACAAGGCAAAACTTCAATTGAAATAGTAACTAATCACTCAGGCTGTGGTTGTGGCAGGAGGTTTGAATGCTGCTTTCTCTACTCCCAGACAGAGAGCACTGGAGTGGTTTGGTGGCTCATTTGGTTCCAAGGGGATGATGATACTGGGAGAAATGGGGCTGAACTGGGAGAAACTTCATCTGGCTGCAGCAATCAGCTCCTGATGGCAGAGCAGGGGTCCTGGGGAGGAGCCCCTCCATCATCCCCCAGGCTCAGCTCTCCGTGGAGAGGACCAAGGTTTGTGCTGACATGGGGAGTGAGGAGAGGACGAAACAACAGGATGAGAGGGTGGGCTTGGTGATCCCAGAGAGTTATTCCAGTTCTGTGTCTCTAAACTGGACTGAGTACCTCCATTTTATGCACTACTTTTAAAAATCCTGACCCATCTCTTTTGTGTGTGTTGCCCCAAAACTCACGACACCTCCAAGTCCCTCAGTTACATCTAAAACCTCACACTGCGCCTTGTCTTGCTCCATGCTGAGATATTTTTGGTGCTTGCATGTGACATACAACCACCCAAAATGATACTGATCTCTGACAAAAATCCCTCCTCTCTCCTTCCCATCAGTTTCTTCCACAAATATTTATTTGTTGTGTCTTTTAAAAAAAATTAATTCTCTCTTGCTGTGGCTTCTTGTAGTGGATTATATTTTACAGCAAGTCTTGGTTTAGTTAATTGATGGGGAGCTTTGCCTGTGAGAATTTCGTAATCCTTGGCATTTTATCTTTGCAATAATTGCCATGTTCGTGATTATTTCAAAGGACTCAGGGAAAGCAGACAACAAGAAAACAGCTCATCTACTCCTCTCTTGCAGCTTGTCCAGGCACCTGGGTGGGCTCCTCCTCTGCCAGATGTTCCTGTGCAGCAGAGAAGGAAAACCAGGGTGAAGACCTGGGGACCTGGAGCAGGCGCAGCAACGTCATAAGGTCACTGAGGGCCTTGGTGACACGGTGGCACTGAGGACTGGGAGTCATCTTTCATCATAAAAAGCTGCCTTTTTGGTAAAAAGGGTTTCATTGGGGTGTTGGTCTCTTCTCCCCGAAAAAAAAAAAAAATGACAGGACAAGAGGAAAAGGCCTCAGGTTGCACCAGGGAAAGTTTGAATTGGTTAGTTGGGAAAAATTCATCACCAGAAGTGTTGTCCAGCCCTGGCACAGTAGCACAGGGAAGTGGTGGAATTCCCATCCCTGGAGGGATTTAAAAGCTGTGTGGATGTGGCACTCAGGGGCATGGGTCAGTGGTGGCTTTGGCAGTGCTGAAGGAACAGTTGGACACAATCTCAGAGGGCTTTTCCAACCTCAGTGATTCCATGATTCAATGATTGATGCCTTTCTGGCTTTGGGCCAGCTGTGAGCCCCTGTGGGCTTGGATCTGCTGGGAGGGATGGTGGGGACATGCTATGGAGGACACAGAGTGCACAGCCATGCCTGTGTTTGCCGTGGGATTTGGGGTGCACAGCCTTGTTGGTGTTTGCTGTGGGAGTCAGAAATAGGGTTACGTTGGTGTTCACCAGAGAATGCTGGACACAAGGCCACACTGATAGTGGCTTTGGGACACTGGATGTGAGGCCAAACTGGAATTCACCATGGGGCACTGGGGATGAAACCACACTGGCGTTTGGTGTGTGATGCCACGCGTGAGGCCACACCAATGTTGTCTGTGGGTGACCAGACATGAGGCCACACTGGCATTTTCATGGGATGCTGGACATGAGACCATGGTGGCAATGGCTGTGGGACATCAGGCATGAGGCCACACTGGCATTGGCTGTGGGACATTGGATGCAAGGCCACGTTGGTGTTGGCTGTGAGACAGCTAGGCACAAGGCCACACTGGTGCTGGCTGTGGGACACTGGGCATGAGGCCACACTGGACATGAGGCCACACTGGACATGAGGCCACACTGGTGATGGCTGTGGAACATTGGACACAAGGCCACAGTGGTGTTGGCTGTGGGACACTGGCCATGAGGCCACAGTGGTGATGGCTGTGGAACATTGGACACAAGGCCACAGTGGTGATGGCTGTGGAACATTGGACACAAGGCCACAGTGGTGTTGGCTGTGGCGCCTTGAGGATGAAGTCATGCTGGACGTGAGGCCACACTGGTGCTGGCTGTGGGACATTGGACACAAGGCCACACTGGTGGTGGCCATGGGACCCTGGGGATGAAACCACGCTGGTGCTGGGACATTGGCCATGAGGCCCCGCTGGCATTCGTGTGGAACACTGGCCAGGTTGCCACGCTGGTGTTGTTTGCCAGGTGGCCACTGGAGGCTGCTGCTGTCTTTGTAGTCACCGGCAGCTGCCTGCGGTCCCGGAGCACCCACGGAGCTCTGCCCGGCCAGCACGGCTGGACAGGAGACTGGGGCTCCTAGTTCTCCCCCAGCAGCCCGAGGCTGAGCTGGGAAACATTCTCCTCCCTTGTCTTTCTGTCCTTCATAGGAAGGAAGGCAAGAATCTGGGTAGGGATCCTGGGCTCCTGGGAAGGAAGAGGCATTTCTGTGCCACGCTTTGAAGCAGGATAATCTTCCAACCTCTCAGTGCCCAGGTGTGTTTTTTATGAGAAATACAGACTTATCAATGCTCTCTGTGCATTTTCATAGATTTAGAAGCTGTTTAAAAGGGAGCCAGCCGTGGTATTTTGGACAGCCCTGGCATAAAGCCAGAGCCCTGAGTGTGCTGATGCCTCTCAACTGCCCTGATCAGGTTTTCCTGGGACCCTGCCCCACACACACCCAGCTGCCCATGGGCTCAGAAACTCAATTTAAACCCAGACTTGGGTGTTTGCTCCTGGAACAGGCTCTGCTGCAAATGTGCTTGTCTCCAGTCTTGCCTTTCTCATGGGTAGGGCTGGAATGTATGCTGGGTTGAGCTTGTCTTAGCCCCATTTTTTGAGGGGTCTCTTGGGATGTGCCTTGGACTGGTCCGGCCCCTCCTTGTGTCAGGGGCTGCTGGTGGAGTCCATTGTCAGCACTGGGTGGGCTCTGTGGTGCTGAGGGGCTGTGCCATGGTTGGTGAGGGCAGTGCTTCTGCTGGGATCATCCTTGGCTCTCAGCTCATCCCACCTTGGACGGTAGTGGAGCTTCCTGCTGTGTGGTACAGGTGCACCTTCATTGGAATGACTCTCCTGTGTGTGACTGGATGGTTGTCAAACTAAGGGCTTTCCACTACTTTGAAATTTATGGATGAAAAACATAATCCAGATGGGACATGCTCTGAATGCAACTAAATTTAAAGCTTGGGTGTGAAGGAAATTCCAAGCTGGACATCCAACCATAAAATCATGGAATGGTTTGGGTTGGAAGGGATCTTAAAAATCATCCCATTCCTTTCCACCCCCTGCCATGGGCAGGGACACCTCCCACTATCCCAGGTTGCTTCAAGCCCCATCCAGCCTGGCCTTGGACACTTCCAGGGATCCAGGGGCAGCCACAGCTTCTCTGGGCACCCTGTGCCAGGGAGTTTCTTCCTAATATCCAATCCAAATATCTTTTATTTAGTTTAAAACATGGAGAGACCTGACTTCTCCCATGGACATAGTGTTGCTTTCATGATCCAGCTGCTTTTTGTGAATGCATCATGCAAAATGTGATACTTCTGGTGACATCCCCTGGAGAACAGAGGCCGTTTGAGTTCTGTGGTGTTGTCTGGAGAAGGATGAAGGGAATAATGTGCTGTTTTTTAAGAGCTTCCAAGGATTTGGTGAGTGCAGAGCAGGCAAATAGTAAAATTCACAGGATAGGTTTCAGCTGTAGAGGAAAAAAATGTCCGTCCTGAAAAGATCCTGTAGCTTGTCAGGGTACTGGGAATGTGCATTTACCTGCTTGGCTCCTGGGATAGTGGGAGGCACACTTTCCCTGAAAGATGGCAGTACAGACACTACATTTAAACAAAATGCTTCCATACTTCTCTCTGCTATAACTGGAGTTTTGGTGACTTCATTTGAGTCAATTCTCAGGGCTTTTTTTGCCCATTATAATTTGCTCAAGCCCTTGGGATACACAGGAAAGCTCCTGAAGTTACACAGGTCTCACTACTCACAATAAAATGCTTTCAGTGTATGGGGTCTGCCGTACTCCAGCAGTCACAAGTGATGTTTCTCACCTTCTCTATGTGTCCTGACAGTCCTCTCAAGCTCAGCCTCTGCATCATCTTGGTGTGATGTTCATCAGAACTTTCATGCTCTCATCTGGGTGTGGGGCTGGCTGTGCTGGGAGCAGGAGGGCCAGTGGGATATGGAGTCTCTCCCAAGCCCTCTGTGAGGCAGAACCGTGCAGGACTGAGAGCTCAGGGCACAGGAGGGAGCCCTCATCGGCCCGAGGAGACTGGATTAGCTCCTGGAGATGCCTAGGGAGTCATTGCTTTCTTGCTGCTGCTTCAGAAACATGTTCCTGGTGCTAAATCCAGGGAAGTGTCATGATTGCAGGAGTGGAGCTCAGCTTGATCAGTTCCCAAGCCTGGTTGCTGAATTCCTTTGTTTTCCTAAACCTGTGTGGGCTGGAATTGCTCATGACACTCCTGAGTTTAACACCTGCCCAACACCTGGGTAGCTGTGCATTAAAATCAGCTTCTGTCCCTGAAAGAAAGGAATATCAGGGTTATCTTTGGGATCTAATCCTCAGGATCACTTCCCTGTAATGTTGGCACCAGGGGAAGAGGCTGAGTCATTTCCTGGCTACAAATCCTACAGCTCTGCATGAGACCAACAGACCCACAGAGACTGGAAACTCCCTCTAAGGTCATTGAGTCCAATCATTGGCTCTGGGAAACAAAACTGGGCCTGCTTGAGGTGCCAGGATGCCTCAGTCCAGAGTCTTTTCAACATACTCTAGGAATCAACCTCCAAAGCCCAGGCATTTGGGTGCTGAAGGGTAGAAATGGGTGAAATACAGAGGCTGGATTTGGGAGAAAAGGAGAGCTTTTCCTCATGAAGAAGGCTGGTATTTGAAGGGAGAGGAGCACCTTGGAAAGTAAATCCACAGGGCCAGTGGGAGAACAGCTGTTAAGGAACTGCAGGGTCTGTGCTCTTGGCACACAGGAATGGCTGCACATTCCCTCTCCAGCTCCTCAACTCGTAGGTCCCATGGGATGAGCAGAGGTCTCCAAGGTCATTGATTCCAGTTCCTCCTGCTCAACTGCAGGTGGATCCCAGAGGCCACCATGGCCTCTCTCATGTCCTTACATTTGTTTCCAATAGCTGTAGGAAATCTGTGATGCCCTGAGGTCTCTGTGCACTGGTGGTGTCTGCCTGAGATTCTGGCTTTGCTCCCAGAGCTGATCCCATCTTGGAGGTGACCAGGGAGGGATTTTATGAGTAAAGATAAAGTAGGCAGGTGCAATCAGTTCTGAGAAAGACTAATTGTGACCCAGAAGTAGTGGAGGCTCATGTGGCAGCTCTACCAAGGTCCTGAGACTCACCCCACTCCAGTACCACCCAGCCAATAACACCATAACAGAACCACTCCCTGTAAGAAAAAACCTGGCATTTGAGGCAGCTTCTTTTCTGGCAGAACAGAGGTGTTTTTTATTCCACAGGGGGAGAAATTTATATGCAAAATGATGGATACAATTGACTCCCTGCCTTTAGGCATGTAGAGGAAGAGTTAGAAGAGGTTCAGAATGCAGAGGGAGGAAGGTGTGGAGAGCTGTGGCCGAAGTGAGACAGCACTGCAGGAGCAGGTTTACAACATCTCTGTATCCCAAAGGTAGGGGAATTTGGGATCTCTGCCAATGCAAGGAGACTGTAAAAAGGGAGAAGACTGACAATGGAGAGCAGGATGTGTTCCTTTGTGTGTATTTGAGCTGCTGGCTCTAATGGCCCTGGATGGTCATCCCAGGTCTGTGTTGGGTCTTCTGGATAAATTCCTGGGCTACCTTTGTGAGCTTCAGTTCTGCTAAGCGAGGCGTGAGGGGATGGCCTCTACTAGATCCCAACAGTATTCTGAGTGTCCCTCAAATCCCTTTTGTCTTAGACCATAAAGGGGAAAATGCAATGCATTCCCTGGAAAAGCCTTGCTCTGCCAGCCCTGTCCCTGACCCCACTCTTTGTATGCAGAACTTGCTGCTGGGAGTCCTTAATGTTTGTGCTGCTTCATCTTCCCGGGGTTTGGATCTGGCACGAGGGGTGTGAGCCGTTGCCTGAGAGCCTCAAGCATTTGGGCAGCTTTTCCACCCTCTGGCTGCCAAGGTTTTCCTCCTGCCTGGGGAAGCAGCAGGAGCACTCTAGAAATGATGGAGATGGGAATGCTGCAGTTTGGAAGCAGCAGCACTGAGGGAAGAAACTGTCCTTCCCCTCATCCACAGAGTCAATCCTAGATCACCTCCTGTTTTTCATATGCTGGTGAAGGCAGGGAGCAGGGAGGGAAATCTCATTAAAGACCTTGCTGTTGGGAATGGCTGGATAGCTCATTAGAGTGGGCAAAATGACTCGTTTCCTCTCTGCAGTTTTTTTTTTTTTTCCCCCAGGAACTCTGTGGAGGGAAGGAGTTCATTTAAAAACAAATATTCACAGCAGCGTGCCTCCAGGACACACTGCTCTAGCACGGGTTTGAATCCCAGCACCCAGGGAAGAGCTCAGCACTAATTTCTGAGAGGAAAACCTCATTAGGCGCGTTTGGGTTTTTTTTGGGTGCTGCTGGATTGGCCACGTCTCACATTGTGGGGATGGTCTCCAAATGTGCTGGAAATCATGGAAAACAAGAGGAGGGAGAGGTGGAGTGAGGGGTGACCCTCCTTCCCCAGCACCCCACCCCACGGCTGGCGCACACTTGCACACGCGGCCGCTGCCGTAGCGCTGTGCTCCTGCCAAGAGAAACTTGGGAAGGGGGGAGAGCCAGGCAGAGACAGCAAGCACACTTATCAAGTGGCTTGGACCGTAGCCGATTTGAAATATTACTAACCTTGCATTTTCAAATTTGATGCACAACAACCAAGATGCTAATACTTTCCTTAGTTTAGAAAAAAAAATCCTTTCACCCATCTCTTCTAGCCGAAGATTAGGAGAGAAGCTTTAAGAAGATTTAAAAAAAAAAAAAATCAACTTCTGAGCAGCGGAAAAAATGGTTTGTGATTCAGGGGCTCCGGGCAATTCATCATGGAAATTGGGTTTCTTAGCCGACATCATGTGAATCCTTTCGGCCCTGTCAACTTTTTAATACATTACATTGAGAATGTAAATCGTGTTGGTGAGGGGGAAAGAAGAGGGGGAAAAAAAAAAAAGAGAGAAAAAAGAGAGCTGCTTCATTTTGGGTTTAGAGGGGAGGCAGCTTGAGGCCTGTAATTCATATTAACTAAATAATAATACTAAAGAAAAACCCCTCTCTAAATCTACAGATATGGATATACACCTAGGGAGGGAGGGGGCAGGGAAGTGAACGAGACAGCCCAAAATTGAAACCATTTTATCCTTTTGAAGGGTGAGTATTTGAGAGGGGTTTGTTATGGATTTATTTTTATTTTCTTTATTTTTTTTTATTTGGGTTTATTTTATCCCTTTCTCAGCTTGAGCTCATTCGTCCATCAAAGAGAAGAGCAAAATGAATGTTTTGGAGGTGGAGGAAGATGGAGGAAACAGAAAAGGGAAAAGCTGCAGTAATGTCTGGGATCTTTTTGGAGTTTGGTGGATTTTTTTGCTCACATCCAGGTGATTTGGATTAACTCTTTCATGGACAGTGGAAGCTCATGTTAATTTTTTGACTTTTTAGAGGGCATGAAAATAATGCTCTGGATGGGGAGGAGCAGGTAGTGCTGTGAGATCCCTGGGACTGGGCTTCATGGAATTGCAAACACGAACCTCTCGGTGCATTTACTCCCTGAAAATGTCCTTTGGGAGGTTCACTGTGAGCTAAATGGAGCACAAAGGCTCCACATAAACCCCTGGATAGGGCTTAGCTGCTGCATTGGCTCCCAGCTGGCTGGGAGGTGGGGAAGCTTCACCAGGCATGTTCTCGTTATAGCTGGTGGCTTCTCCCATGCCTTGAAATGCTCCTGGCATTAGCAAAGGGGGATTGATCATTGAGGAGAGGCAGGGAAAACGCAGAATCTCTGGCCTTGCAGGGAAAATACCTTTATTTTTTCTCATTGGATGGTGCTACATGGAGATTGAGACTTATATAATACCAGTCATCAAATAATTCAGGGTGCAAGAGACCTCTGTGGGGCTGTACATGGGGGTCCTGCTCAGAGCTAGGCTGGCTTCTGCATCCCAAACCTCTCTGCTCAAGGGCAACTCGGGAAGAAGACAGGAAAAGAGGTGGAAGGATGTGTCAGGAGGGATTATAACAAATGGGACAAAGAGTTGATTGTTTTCAATACAAATTATGAGCATCAACGTAACTGTATGAGAGTCAAGTTATGAAGAAGGCTCCTTCAGTACCCTCAGAGAGGGGGGAAAATGGCTGGAAGTGGGAACTGTAGCTGGGGCACATCTAGGAAAATCAGGGAGTTGAGCTTGTTTGGGCTGCTAAAGACTTCTTGGAAAGCATCTGAACAGTTTAAACCCTTGTCAGAAAAGCCAGATGGACGCTCTCCCTCTGGAATGCTGCTGCCAGTTTTGGATGCCTGCCACAGGTAGAGGGTGGTGGGGAATGGAAAGAACTGGAGCACAAGGGCCAAACTCCTGTCTGGCAGATCTGAGAGTGGCTTTGAGCTGATAACACAATGTCCTTCTGCCACAAGTGCCTGCTCTGCAAAGTGACACCCAAGTGGAGTGTTGGAGGAGTCACCAGCGTGGCACACATGGCACTGGGCTGGGAGTGTTATCCCTTGGGGTTGGGTAGATCCAGCACACAAATTCTGTCACCCAACTGCTGTGTGGGGAGGCAGCTCTTTAAAAGGGTCCTCAGTGGCTCTTTGGGGGGTTTAATCAGGTGAGTCCAACTCTTCCCAGCTGCCCCCATCCAACACTTCATCCCTCTCCATTTTTTTCCCAGTTATAACAGCTAGGACTGAGAATTTCCCACTTCTCCCTTGGGACAAGCTGAGAATTTCCCACTTCTCCCTTGGTTTATCACTGGTGCCTTCCTTGCTTGGCATCTGTGAAAGTCCTGAAAGAATGATGTAAAACTGAAGATGCTCCCTTTACTTGTGACTTATTAACTGCAGTTTAACTATTTAAATAGCATTGTAAAAACAAATATAAACCCTGAATGCTTCTGTTAGGGTTAATAATCCCCAGTTTTATTACTCTTTTGACTGCTGGGTTTGGGTGCTGCTCCTCACTCCAGACTGACAGCAGATACTGATCCTGCTATTTTCCTGGAGACATTTGCAGGTGAATTGGTGGACACACACACGTGGACTATGCAGTTATGCAAATCAAGGGGGTTGATATTAATAATGCACAAGGAAGAGGTTGGGTGTTATTTTTATGCATAGGAATATTCCTGTGTGTGACTTTGAATTCCACAGTCAAGCAGTTGATGTCATCGATGTATTATTTAGTCTGAGGCTGGGTACAGCATTTCCAGAGGGGTTTTTGGGCCTGGTGTCCTTCAGAAATAATTAATTTCCCTTTTTTCTGCTTCCAGGTCTGCACAGCTGCTGTTGGAAAACAGCTCTTCTCCTATCTTGTTTCCATTTAGGCATTGCACCCATGGCCAGGACCTAATCCTGGATGTCTCCAACTCCTGTCAAGAGCCTGGTTGCTCCAACTTTAAAAGGTTCTGGAAGAGTGAAACCAACACTCTTTGGGAGTAGACTCCAAAACACCGGAGTTCATTCATATGATGATGTCCAAGGACTTTTGAACCTACTTCCCTGTGAGGGGAGGCCCTGGCACAGGTTGCCCAGGGAAGCTGTGGCTGCCCCTGGATCCCTGGAAGTGTCCAAGGCCAGACTGGACAGGGCTTGGAGCAACCTGGGATAGTAGAAGATGTCTCTGCCCATGGCAGGGGGTGGAATGGGATGAACTGTAAGGTCCCTTCCAATCCAGGCCATACTAGGATGAACATTCTAGGATGAGGTGGGGTTGCCTCTGAGGGTCTGAAGAAAGGATTTTTCACCTTCCTTTGTGGGTCAGGAGGGACAAATCTCAGGCAATGAGAGACCCTTATCAATTGATGAAGGTTGTGTGGGCAATTCCCTGCTCAAGCTCAGACACATCATCCCCTCATGCTGCACAACCTGGGTACCTCTATCCTCAACTCCTGCAATCCTACAGGAAACTCCCTGGAGAGGGGCCTCCAGAGCCTTTGCACTCTCACACATGAATGAACACATTCCCAAGTCCTTCTAGGAAAGCCTTAGTCAGGTTACTTGGTTGGTTTTTTTTTCCCTCTGGTGCTTCAGTCCTCAATTGCCACTTGCTGGGATGGTGGAATGAGTTGTTGAGGCTGTCAGGGCTGTGCAGCACATAATGAAGTGCACACACGTACATCTATACATTCATACGTGGGCAGGCTTATGTTGTGATGCTGTAATACAGCTTAATTAGGACATCACTCAGGCATCTGGGACTATGCCTAAGCTGGAGAGTTTTTTTTATTTTGGTTTTCTCATTTAGGTTCTAGTCAGATTCCCAAGTGAAATAAACAAAAGGCTAATTGCTTTTGGATTTTAATTACCACTGCAATACCTGGGTTTATTGTATGAATTGTGTTTTATAGGTGGTGAAAGGACACCGCCAGCCAGTGACAGATTCTCAGCTGACAACGGCTCTGTTCAAACCAAAGGAATTCTTTGCAGTAGGATCCAAAGGACAGCACATTCATTTGCTAAACTCCTAATTTTTTTTGTTGTGGAATGTAACTTCAAGACTTGGCTGACTTTTAAACATGATATAATTAAGCATGCCTGAAAATGCATTTATGAAAAAACAGACACAAAAGTAGAAGTACTTTATAATCCACAGTGTTAAGTCTCTTCAAAATTCCTTGGATAGTTGCACTGCTGCTTTAGTTGAGGTGACACAGCACAGTCCTAATACCTAATCCCAAGTGACTCTTCACACAGTGAATTACCAGAGCTGTTTGGTTTCTATCTGGTTATCTTTAATACCTTGATCCATGCATCTTCTGTCTGCTTTGCCAGGAGGGTTATTCCACTGATTTTCAAGACTAAAAAATAGGCAAATTCTGATTCTACATCTATTTATTAATCCTAAAAATCTTTGACATCTTTTTTCTATCCACCTGTATTTCCTTGTCCGTGATGTCCTGATTGAACAATTGCAGAAGAAAAAATCCTTCCTTGAACTGTTTCTAAATTTTTTTTTGACATGTTGGAAACTTCAGATTTCCATTTTCATTGGTGGCCAAAGGAAATAGCAGCAGTCAGATAATGTATTTCAAGTGTATTTATTCCAAATATGTCTATTTGGAAGTAATGTTGAGTCTTACGTAAATTTTTATATAACAAACCTTGCACATTTATCAAAACAAGGAAACTCACCTGAACAACTTTGAGCTTTGTCCTTCAGAGTGAGAAGAAATAAGAGGTGAAGAGTGAATTTGTAATTGAATGAACCATCAGATCCTGAGAGCCCTTGGGCAGAAGCGGAGTGTGGATTTGATAGGAATCCTGATTTTTTTGAACGTGTAGGTGGGAGGTCTGTGGAAGGACAAAGCATCTTCTGTATTGAGACCTCTTTGGACGTGTCCCCATAGGTATCTTAATTATAAATTTGGAAAGATTTAAGGTTCATCTGTAGGGAATTCAGTAAAAGGGCCATACAGATTTGAAGTATAGTGGTTGCTTTCAACAAAAGTCTAAAAGAAAGTCTTGCAAGCCTAATTTTCCTTGAAATCACAGGATGTAACAATTAAAATTAAACCGTGTTTCTTTGGAAGTCCTGTGCTGAAAGTATAATGAGTCATAGAATTACTGGTTTGGGTTGGAAGGGCTCTTAAGACGATCCCATTCCACCCCCTGCCATGGGCAGGGACACCTCTCACTATCCCAGGTTGCTCCAAGCCCTGTCCAACCTGGCCTTGGATGCTTCCAGGGATCCAGGAACAGCCACAGCTTCTGTGGGCACCCTGTGCCAGGGCCTCACCTCTCTCACAGGGAAGAATTTCCTTCCCAATATCCCATCCTACCCTTCCCTCTGGCAACGGGAAGCCATTCCCTCTTGTCCTGGCAATCCATCTCTTGGAAAGAGTCTCTCTCCATGTTTCCTGTTGGCTCCTTCAAGCACTGGAAGGCCACAATTAGGTCACCCTGAAGCTTCTCTTCTCCAGGCAGAACAATCCCAACTCTCCCAGCCTTTCACCTGGTTTTATTTCAAGACTGGAGATGAGAGCACACTCGGGCCTGTTCAGAGAAGGGTTTGCTCACACCATTGTGCAGCTCCAGCTGGTGCCTTTCTCTTTCAGCTCAGGGTTTTAACTCTTTGAGAGAGGCTGTAGAAATTTCCTTCATCTTTGTTGCCTTGACTGTTTCTCCCAGAAAAGGGAACAAACCTTGGTTGTCCCAGTGTCCTGGGTTAGGGCCCCACATCAGAAGGAATTTCTGCATGGAAAAGCTTGTCAGGCATTGCAAGGGGCTGCCCAGGGAGTGGTGGAGCAGCCCTGGAAGTGTCCAAGGAATGCCTGGATGTGGCACTCAGTGCTCTGGGCTGGTGACAAGGGGGGGATCGGTCACAGGTTGGACTCAATGGTCTTGGAAGTCTTTCCCAACCTCAGTGATTTTGTGGTGGGAAAGATTTGTATTTTGCTGTGATTATTAAAACTGAGTGGGATTTATAATTATTGCTCAGTTTTTATCCTGGGGACATGACCCAAAGCCTTGGTTGATCTTGGCTCTGCTGTGTCAGGAGTGGGATGTTTCCCTCCATCTCTTCTCCCTCATCTCTCCCAGTGCTCCCAGCAAAGGCACTGTGCCCCATCAGGAGCCTTGGTGGAATTCACTAATTCCTAAATGAGGCAGTGATTACCACATGTTGAGGTTTATTCCTTTGGGAAAATGGCTCTTTTATGACATCAGGTTCTGGATTCTCTCTGACCAAGGGAAATGGGAAAGCTGGCACAGTTTGTGTCAAGTGGACGAACTCTGAGACTAAAACACCCTCGATATGAAGAGTCTTGGATAAGTGGGAACAATGGAGTGGGATGTTCTAAGCAGGAATGGTGGAGTGGGATGTTCTGGAGACACTTGGTGAATTGAGAGAGAAAACCAGGGACTGGGTTAGTGCTGTTCAATTAAATCACAATCAAACAGTGGAATTTCAGGAATTAAGGGCAAAATTAAACACCAGTTATTTTTAATACATTAGGGGAAACATCGAGAAGTTGTTTTTTGTTGAGGATTTACCTCAACAGGGATGCAGCTTGTTCTGAGGCAGAATTAGAAGAAATTTTGAACTGTTGAAAACTTCACTAAACCAAGTGTTCCACCTTTCAGCAGAGCTTAAGTGAAGGCTAAAAGGATCTAAGTTTTACTTGATAAGACAAAGATGGTTGCTATCAATAAAGATGCAGTGCATTTACAGTTTTCTTATACTGGCGATGTGTGGGCTGGTAGAGGCCAGTGAGACTAATCCAAATCATATCTCAAAGACTTTTTGTATTCCTGGATGGAATTTCTAACAAAAAGGAAACATTGCCATGGGGAAGAAAAGTCTCCCCTAAAAACCATTTGGTGAAATCATCTTGCAATTTAGAGAAAGAGAAAATGTTTGAATGGGAAGGCTGGGACCTGGTGGGTTACTGCTGTGGGCCTTTCTGGTTGGAGAGAAAATAATGGGTTAATAGAATTCCTGTAGGCTGTATGAATTGGTAAAATGTATTGATTGATCCAAAGTGACCCAAATCAAACAATATACTTTTCAATGCCATCAAGTGCAAGATCAAATAGCAATGAAGATTAGGAAGCACTAATGGGCTCCAGGAGGTTATATTTAGATATATCTTTCTAAAAGGAGGCAGCGAATTTGAAGGGATTTTTGAATTTGAAGGGATTTTTTTTGTCCTTCCTTTTGCTGTCTCGAGACAGGGAGTGTTTTGTGACACCTGGCAGAGTGATTTGGAGCAAATAAGGGATATTATCACCACTAATGGAGCTGGGATGATCCTTGTTGGGAGGCAGGACTCAGATGTGGTCTACACACACTATAAGGGGGCATAAGTGCATCAAAAGCTGTGGGTTCAGCAAATACCTGCAAATGAGATGGAGTCAGGAAGCTCTAGAGGGTAATTTGACTGTAGTATCTCAATGTCAACACCTGCACCACTTACTAGAGACATCTTTGCTCAAATATACCCAGCACTTCCCCCTGAACTCCTGGAACAGAGAGCTCCTAATGGGAGCACTTGATTGGGCTGAAGTATGATAAATTCCCAAGGAAAGTAAGATTCTGACAGTGAGAGCAATTAACTGCTGGAGCAGCCTCTCCTGAATCCCTCAGGACTGTTTGCCTCTTAATTCACAAGGAAAGGGCTCTCTGAAAAGTTCCCTCCCTCAGCCACTGCCAGGGAACAGGCTCCAAGGCTCTGAAGGAAGTGGAAATCCTTCTGCTGCTACACTTGGGAGTTGAAACTCTGTGATCCTCATGGCCAGCACAGCCTTCTCCAGGCTTGGCTCCCACTCACTCCAGGTAATGCATTCAGGCACAAACCCATGCTCCTCTTCACAAATGCCTTTGGCACAGCTGCTTCCCTGGAACTGGAAAGGAAAATCTCATGAAGCCACTGTGATTTATTGCAAAAGGATATTCCAGATCTCAGACCCACCAGAATTCCTGCGTACAAGATGCCCCTGTTGCATTTTAAAATAAGTGTGACACAAGGGTGTTTTAATGCCTGACTGGCCCTGAGATTTGTGAACACCCTGGGCTGCTTATTGGGATTGGAAACTTGTCTCCAGCTAGGAGAAGATATATCCAGCCATGGGAAGCCATACTCTTCCAACACCACTGTTACACTCACTGTGCCTCAGCCTGGCTTTGAGACAAGTGTTTTAAGTTCCTTTCCTAAAATTGGAGGGGTTTTCCTGCCCTTGGGATGAATTCTGCTGAAGATAATAAAAGCAGATTTCACTTTCTGACCTTAATCCATCGGTCTCTTCCTGGCAGCTGGAGCAGGTGGTGCCCAGGAGCTGGCAGAGGAACCCTTGGCTGTGACAAAACAGGCACGAGGTGTGAAAGGTGTTAAGAATGAGGCATGTATATATGATAACAACTTGTTAGTACTTTCTTTACAATTATTTAATTTCCATTTTCACCTCACTCATCTCCTCTTTTACATTTATTTTGCTTTTTCTCTTTCTGCTTCTCTCTCCCAGTCTTGTTTTTCCTTCTCTCTATTATCTCTTGCATGTATCAGCCTTTCCTGCCACAAATCAACCCTATTAGAAGCTCCAAAGGGATCCTTTCCAATGGCCTCCCTTTGTGAACTCTGCCTTTTTTTTTTCTTTTTAATCTGCAGTGTTCCACATTACATTGCCATTGATTTAATAGACCACCATGAATTTTACTGCCTGTCAAACAACAGCACAATTATTTTGAATTCTATTGTGGCAGAGCTTGACACCCAGCTCTGGATCACCTTACACTTTTCACCCTTGCTAGAGTGCACTTGAAAATCCAGGATGATGTTATGTGTGATTCCAGGATGGCATTTTGCAGCGTTGTTTTAATTCAGCATTTTAGGGATGGAATGATTTGGCAGCAGATGGATAAAGACTCCCACTTATCTGAATCTGGAAATGACACATGGAATGTGGAAGTTATTACAGGGTGTTAAAAACCCAAACTGGTTCTGTTCTTCCCTCTCACTGCTCCCAGCCCTGAATAAATGAGATGAGAAGAAGACCCATCGTAACTCTTGGTTCATTGGGCATGGGCTGATTCCAAAAGCTTCCCAAGCAGGATGCTGAATCCTCTCTTGCTGGGCATTAGTGGGTTGCTCTGTGTGGCAAAGAGGCTGGATCCATGTGCCTGGAGGCGCATTCCCTATGGAGAGGCAGAAACTGTCGAGTACTTTGAGAGCTGATGTTGCCACTCACCAGTGTACAGCAGATTTCTTACATGGAACGAGTGGATTACAGCTGTATCCAAATAAAGAAAGGATTGGTTCATTCAGGATGAATCAACTCTTTGTATCCCTGTTTAAAGAGCTCTTTCTATCATCTTGCATGCCCAGGATAAATTGTTTTCCTGATGACAGGGATAACAGGTTGGGTCTGTGCTGTCCCAGGGACTGCACTTGCAGAAAAGCTCCAACTCTGAATATACTGAGGAATGATATCCTGTGAATATATTAAGGAATAGAAACAGGTTTATTGGTGGGAGTTTGGACTCAGAAGAATAAATGACTTACCCAGGGCAAGAGTGAGTCTGAGTTGTGCCTGGGACTTGTTTCCAGTGTCCTGAAGTTTTATTCCAAGATGTTTTCCTATCCCTGCTGAACATGTGGTTCTTCCCACAAATAAATGTTCTCCTCAGGGTCTGAGGCAGATGGATTTGGATTGTGAGTGATCACAGAAAGCTGTTTTGATAATCTAGATTGATTATGTGCTTTTCCTTTCACAGAACTTCCCTGTTCCCAGGAGAGCTCCTGGTTGTGTTAAGGGTGTAATGTCAGGGTGTGGGGATGCTCATCCCTGCCCATCCCTGAGCTAGGACTTTGGGAGAGGTTTGCTCCACCTGTTCTCTGCAGAGGAGAAGGTTTATTGTCTCCTCTCAGGAAGCTGGTGGATGGTACCCACATCTCACTGGTCTCCATCATATACAGGGCTTGAATTTGTCCTGTTACGGACAAAATTTGTCCTGTTTTTGGTTCAGGGTGGGAAATTCATGGGCTGAATAAATCTCCCAGGGAACTCATGCAAGATGTGGTGGCTCTGCAGTGCATATGTTGGGAACCTGGCAGAGCAGGCAGGTCTCTTTGCTTTATGGCCTGGGCAGAAGTAGGATTGAGCCCAGGTCCCAAAAATTTAAAGTTTAAAAGGGCCAGGGCCCTCCTTCCCCAGCCTTGTGACAAATATGCCTTGTGATCCATTGTGGAGATCCCAGTCAGCCAGAATAATTAGGTGGCAACTCGATTTATTGCCTGCAGCCCTCTAAAGCTCAGGAAATGCTCTTTCAGCCCTCAGCTGGTATTTAATCAACATATCGTAACTTTTATTAAGCCTAAATGCAATGCTCCTGAAATACTAAATTTAAAGTGCTCCTGAAAACCAGGGCTGCTTTTATTTGATTTACATATCACAACATCATGCAGAAGGGGACCAGGGTGACAAGGAGCCTGCATTATAGACTCAGGAAGCCCCAGAGAGTCTTGTTGTGCTCTGACACCTCTGATACATCACTAGGTGCCAAGAAGGTGGGAGAGGGGTTGGAGCCTTTTTGAGGCTGTTAATTACAGACGAAGAAATTGAGTTGCAGGGACAGCAGCTTCACCTGAGCATCAAAGGCCACCCCAGGGTCCTTGCAGAGGTGTTTCCTGCAGGCCCACAGGCAGGGAAAAATGCTCACACCCCTCTCAGGGAGAAGAAAAGAAATGCTGTGTCCCTATGCTGAGCTCTCCTGGGCATCCCATGGCTTCTCCCTGGGAGCACTGTCCAGGGCCATGGTGGAGTCCCCGTCCCTGCAGGGACTGGAAAGCCATGTGGATGTGGCACCTGGGGACATGGATCAGTGGGGCCTTGGCAGTGCTGGGGGAATTGTTTGACTCTGAACCTGGAGGTCTTTTCCAACCCAAAGAGTTCTATGGTTTGGACATCTCCTTTGCTTTCCCACATCCTGGTCCAGTCTCCCCAGTGCTCCTCAAAGAGGACTCCACCCCTCAGTCCCCTGCACCTGCACATGGGCAGAGAAGCTCTGCTGGTATCTCTCTGCTGAGCTGCCTTTGCCAGCTTCTGAGCTGGGCAATTCCAGAGGCATCCAAATGCCCAGGACAGGTGGTTGCAGTTTGGTTTGGCCAATTTGTGCTCAGATCACACCGGTTCCTGCATTGGCCAAAAACCCCTCTGTAACTGGTGCCACAAACTTCCCTGGGGTGAGCAATGGGACACCCATGTCCAGCTGGGAGGGATGGGGAGGGTGAGGGAAAGAGAATCACACCCTGGTTTCTGACTCTACAAGATTCCCAGGAGGTTTGCCAGGAACTGTAAAACTTTGGCAAGTGTTGGAGATTGGCTTAAAGCACCAAAGACAATATTTAAACACCATGGAAATTCTAAAACAAGGGTGTTATTAGAGTGGAATTAAGGACAAAGGAGTTGCTAATATCTACAAGAAAAGAGAGAATTAAGAATGTTTGGGTTTAAAATAGTATTAGAATATTAGCTGAAACCTAGAAATAAGGTTTATCTGTAAAACATTGTCTCTGAGAAGGTTTCAATTCATGGAAGAGATAATAATTTGATTTCAGACATCTCATAACATATTCTCTTGTTCCAGGGCCATCCTGGAGGTGGGAGGGCAGGGTACTGCGTGTTAGTCTAAATTGTAAGAGCCACTCAAATGGCAAGGGACAGGATAAAATCCCAGCACAAATACCCTTTGGAAAGAATATGAATCCTTGTGCCTAAGAGAAAAGCCAAATTCAAGTGAGAATAGGAAATTTTGGAAGGAAAAGCTCCACTTTGAATAGGGAATTTTTAACCAGTGTAAAATTTTGTTATTGCCTGGCTGGTTTCTAACCAGGGAGGGCATAGAGGAACTATTTTTTAATCTCAAAAAATCAAGATTTTCAGAGCATAGTATTCCCTACTCACTGTGTTCTGAATGTGAGTTAGTTATGAATGTTTTTGCAGTTATCAGACTTTCCCTTTGTTTGCTTTTTTTGTTTTATTTTTTTTTAAACACTGATGTAGTGGTAAAATTAGGAACATGAGCAGGATAGAGTTGTATTCTAGGCTTGCCTGGAGGCTGATGGCCTTACATACAGGTCTGGCTCTTGGCCACAATTTAGTTTTTAAGACACAAAAGCTGTGAGTCCCAGGACATTGCCATGGCCAGCAGGTCAAGAGAAGGGATGTTTCTTCAACAGTGTGAGGACACATCTGGAATACTGTGGGGAGTTTGTGGAACCCAGTACAAAAGATGCTGCCAAACCAGAGCAAGACTAGTGGAGACCAATAAAATGGTTGTGGGGTTTGACCCCAGAACAAATGGATGGTGCTGGGACAGGGACAGAGGTCTGGGAGGATTTTGTTCTTTGGAGACATTGACTATTTGGCATTTTCCTCTTTGAGATTCATAGAATCCCAGAATGGGTTGGAAGGCTTAAATCCTTAAAGCTCATCCATTTACACCCCCTGCCATGGGCAGGGCCACCTTCTATAATCCCAGGTTGCTCCAAGCCCTGTCCAACCTGACCTGGAACACTCCCAGGGTTGAGGCGGCCACAGCTTCTCTGGGCAACCTGTGCCAGGGCCCCATCACCCTCACAGGGAAGAGTTTCTCCCTGATATCTAATCTGCAACTGCCTCATTCAGGTTCCTCCAGATGGTGAGGACTCCAACCTGCTTTCAGTGCCTCACATGGCTCTGTGGTTTTCAGGCTGAGGTTGCTGAGCTGGCTGGGGGATACCCCCTTGGGCCAGGGCCATCAAAATTAGCAGAGTTGGCTTCCAGGGTCTGGTGCTCCATGAATCAGGAGACACCTGGCAGCTGGGGAAGGGGTGAGGAGCCACGCAGGGGCAGGTTCAGCTCTCAGCCAGAGCCTTCCAGTGGGAGAATGGTTGTCATGTGCAAAAAGCACCAAAGTTTGAATGGAGATGTTGGAATTCGTGTACACACAGAAAATTTCTTGTGTCTGAAGCTGCCTGGCTCCACTGGAAGGCTGTGGAGCAGAGAGAGAGAGACTGTGTTGTTTACTGTCTCTGAATCCATTGCAGAAGATTCAAGAGACTTCTCAGAATCTTAATGAAGATTCAAGAGACTTTCTTGCTAGTTGTCCATGGGGAATACAGGCATCACATTATATATAAAGATAAAATGTGTTCTCCCTCTGCCTGGGGCAGGTTTGAGATGGAAGGGAACCAAAGCATCCTTGAGGCTTGTCAAAAATACCCCATGGAGCACCTCCCTGTGGCTCAGGCAGAGGGTCTGGAGGGAAACAGGCAGTGCAAGGTCATTCCTGCATCCCATGGCTGTCTCCTAGCTGGTTGGAAGTTGAATATCACTGGCAAATGCTCTTGTCATTAAATATATTCTTTAGCACACAGATGATTGCTAAACTAAGCTATAATTATTGGTGGAGCTGGCAGTGGTGCCTGCAATTCAGGTTGCCAAACATTTCCCATTAAAAGATTCTCTTTCCCAATGCTAAATCCTTGCCAACATGGAGCAGTTCAGGCTGAAATTTTCAGTTGCAGGCCGTTGGCTCGGGCTGGTCTTTGTGTATATGAATATGTGTGTGGGGAAGCAGGAGGGAAATAGAGTTTAACCAGATCCAAGAGTGTGATATGAGTAAAAAGGCATTGTTTTGCAGTTATTTAAGGGGAAAAAAAAATCCAACACCCACGTTATTCAGAAATTCTGTCGCTTTCATTCTTTATTTTTATTTTCACAGGGACTTGAAATTTGGCTTTGGTACCGATCTGGGACTTTTAACTTCTTCAAACTCCTTGGTTTTGGCCAAGTCAGATGCCTCTGCAGATGTGCTGAGAAGGTGTGTCCTGAAATTTGTCTGGAGTTTGTGCAGCCCAGGGTTTCAGGAAGGAAGGAGGATTCCTCCTTCCCAGGGCAGGTTGGCAGCCTGGTATGTGTTTTGGCCCTGGAATAATGAGAATGCAGGTCCTACACCCAAAACATTTCTCACACGATAGGGAGGCAAACACACTGATAGTGTGGGATAAGGGATTTCTGAGCAGAGGTGGGAGGGGGATGCACAATGGGTCATCCCAGGAGATGAATGGGGAAAGGGTGACTGTCTATACAGTGAGGTGTGTAAATCCTTGGAAGGTCTTACAGCTTTCAGTCTGCTCATCCCAACTGGTTGCAGGACCAGTCCATAGCCCTTTGTGGTCACATCTCCTTCCCTGGGATCAGAGGTGGGTTGAGGCGAGAGTCCTGAGAGTGGGAATTTTCAGAAACCATCATTACAAGCATCATTTTTACCCTGTCTCCAAGGCTGGGTAGATCTTTCCTCTGAATCTTTTCTGCCCCAAAGCCCATCAACTGGTGCAAAATTTGCTGAGCTCTTTTGCTTGTACTGTCAAAAATTGTTCCCAGCTAGAACACCTGGTGTAGGTGTTTTGGTTTGGTTCAGCTCTGCAAACAAAGGCACCTCACTGGAAATGATTGGGGTTTAGAGAGTGCAGGATCTGAACATGGTGCAAGCACAGATGGTGCACCTCTGATGCAGCTAAAACTTAGAAGAATATCCAGGAGCTGCTGATGGAAGGAGCAGTGTTGAGTGTGCTGAGTGAGGCACAGACCC
>JANPWX010000363.1:74598-201099 GCA_024734555.1 Trochalopteron elliotii
CATGCTCACCATTCTCTTCCCCTCTGAATGAGCAAATTGATCTTTTTGTGAGTGCATGGAGATGACAAAGTGCATCAACAATTGAAAAAATTTTAGAAAGGGTTTGCAAAGCTGATTTGGATGTAGGGAGGTTGCTGGCCTTCATGGCCTGTCCTTGTAGGAACAGATAACGGCAGCTTACAAGAGCAACATCCTGTTTTGTGATGTGCCATTATCAGCTGCTATTTCCCAGGGGGTTTTGATGGGATCATGATTATTATTTTTTTTTACTGGATGATGGAACATGAAAGAGTCTTGACCCTCTTCACAGATTCAGTTTGTTGGGTGAATAATTCTTCTTGGCTCCAATTAATTTTGACACTGGAGTAAATCTGTCAACAGTGGAAACATCTGCAAGGAATCGTGATGGAGCCAGGTTTTCAAATGAAGGGGACACCTGCAAGAGGTCCCTGTTGCCTTCAGGCTTCCTTTTCCTGTGTGGATCAGCCATGAAATGGGTTGTATGTCCTTGTTATGGAAATAAATCCATAATATGGAGTCAAGAAAGTGTGCATTTAATGTCTGCTTCTCACGCGGTGGAAATTAGGGTTTCCTTTCAGCTCTTTGCCCTTATTTGGGCACAATTCCTCTTCTTCTCTTCTCCACTACTTTCCATCTTGTGGGCATTGTGGTTAAAACGTTGGACTTTATAATCCTGGAAGTCTTTCCAACCTTAAGGATTCCATGATTCTACACTTGTGCTGAAAGCCTCCACCTACGAGGAGATTTTTCACGTATTTTGGGGACTCGAGGGTACTGCCTTGATCCCACTGGTGTCAGTGAACACCTTGGCGCTAGGACATGAGTTTGTGCTTCACTTTGACTCATCTGCAATACCTGAAAGCAGAAAGTGGAGCTCTGCAATGACTTTCTTGTTTGGTTACGAGCCAGGTGAAGATGGGCTTGAGTATCTCAGCTTCGTATTTACCATCATGGAGGCGTAGACCAAAAGTGGATTCTCCTGATCCCACCCTTAGGTCATATCAGAGTCTTTTAAATCCCCCTGGCTTGTGTCAGCTTTGAAGACACCAGATTCCATTTTGCTGGTGGCATTCAGACATGGGATCATCAGAAATCTGTTCTTTCCATGATTTTCTGTCCCTGAAACCGACTCAGCATTTGTGCCCTTGTGCAGACATTGTTATGACAGGGTGTTCTTTGTGCACAACCCCATCAATGGCAGCAATTTCAGAGCTCTAATCCCAATAAGTTTTTATGCTCAGCACTGGCTTGATATTTCCTTTGGTCATCCTTGTAGAATTACTTTCCCCAAACTGTTGTCAACTTGGGTCATTTTGTGTTACTTGTTTGAACTTGTCAAATTTCATTTCAGACATGGGTAGTACTTGACTCATATTTACTTCAAACTCCTCTTCCTGCAGTTCATTGCTTTCATTATTTATAGGTGTTCTTGAAAGCATATCTGCTAAGCTCCTTACTGGGCCTGTATTTCACATTTAATGAGTACTTTTGCAATTTCATTACATTTTTTTTCTCAAGTCCAGGTGGCTCATTGTACAATGGATTTTTCTCTATGGCTCCTGGTGCTTTCTGGTCTCCTTCAACCTTGATTGAATTCTTCCCACAAACATATTCATGAAAATACTTGCGACCTAAAACAATTGCCAGGATTCCAAGTGCAAGCTGAGCTTTTGGTGGGTTTTAGCCCATGGCTCAGATTGTCAATTTGCCAGAGGGCCAGAGCCAAAGTGACCTTGAATCACTTTGGGTCTTACACTCCCAGGTAACCTCAGAATGTTCCAGTGTTGATGCTTCTATGACAGCTCCGCTTTACACCAAACCTTATTCTATTTGCAGTTATCTTGGAGTTGTTCTGCACTGTCTGTGAGATCCAAGTGGCCCAGTGGGAAGGGACCTGGAGGTGCTGGTGACAGCGGCTGGACACGAGCCCAGGGGTGCCCAGGTGGGCAAGAGGCCAATGGCCCCTGGGCTGTCCCAGCCATGGTGTGTCCAGCAGGCCCAGGGCAGTGACTGTCCCTCTGTGCTGGCACCTGTGAGGCACCTCCAGTCCTGGGGACAGCTCTGGGCCCTCACAGCAACAGAGACCCTGAGGGGCTGGAGCATGGCCAGGGCAGGGAATGGAGCTGGGGAAGGGCTGGGGCACCAGGAGTGGCTGAGGGAGCTGGGAAAGGGGCTCAGCCTGGAGAAAAGGAGGCTCAGGGGGAACCTTCTGGCTCTGCACAACTCCCTGACAGGAGGGGACAGCCCGGGGGGTCGGGCTCTGCTCCCAGGAAACAGGGACAGGACAAGGGGAAACAGCCTCAAACTGTGCCAGGGCAGGTTCAGGCTGGACATCAGGAGGAGGTCCTTCATAGAAAGGGTTGCAGCAAGTCTTGCACAAGGAGTCTTGGTCAGGGAGTATCCCTCTGTCATTGCAATATTATTAGCAGGAAAAACAGTGCCTGTGCTCTCATGCATTCCCAAAAAAACTTCCTGGCCAGAGGTTACATAATCCCACCTGCCCTCACTTGACTAACTGCAAAGCTCTGCTAAAGAACATAAACATTTCTGTGTTCTCAGTGCTCGTGGTTATCCTAAACACGAGATTTAGGATATGCTGCTGCTTCAGTCTCAATGGTAATCCTCTGAGATTTGGGCATGATATGTTAGTGCTGAGATTACCCTACAGAGATGTTTGCTTGCATCTTCTAAAAGAATTACTGAGCAGAAGTAGGAATCTTTTCCATCAGCCTTACCCAGCTTTCTAATACAAAAATCCTCTGGAGTTTGGAAGTCTAGACTTGCACACATCAGACATGCCTGCAGGCTTCCTTCAGATGTTTCGTTGTGTTTTTTTTTAATTTGTTCAAATCCTTATTTTGCTTGTTTTAATGAAAGTGACTATTTTCTGTCGGATATGTTGATTGGTTTCTGTATGCACTCGGTGTGTCTTGTTTTGTCACCCACTCAGATTCAGCTGCTTTGCCTTTTGGTGTCTGTGTGACTTCATGGGGTTGATTTGGAGAAAAGGAGGGTCAGGGGGAACCCTCTGGCTCTGCACAACTCCTTGACAGGAGGGTGCAGCAAGGTGGGGGTCAAGCTCTGCTCCCAGGGAACAGGGACAGGATGAGAGGAAATGGCCTCAGGCTGTGCCAGGGAATCTGCAGGTTGGACATCAGGAGGAATTTCTTTCTGGAAGGGGTAGTCAGGCATGGAGGGGGATGCCCAGGGAGTTCCCATCCCTGGAGGTGTCCAAGGAATGCCTGGATGTGGTCCTCAGTGCTCTGGACGGGGTGACAAGGTGAGGATTGGTCACAGGTTGGACTCAATGACCTTGGAGAACGTTTCCAAACTGATCCTGTGTTATGCATAATTCTTATGGAACTACAATTGTAGTTGTCAGTGTTCTGGATGATGGCATGACTTGGGCCCCCCTTTGTCACCAAAAGCATTGAGACCCACAGCTACAGAGCTGGATATTTGTCATTCTCCCTCCACCATGCTGGACTCTATGTCCATCAATCCAATTCTGCTCAAATCAGTCACAGTCTGTAGCATTTTTATTGGTCTGTGGGGGCACGTGTTTCAGGCTCCCAGCAAAATTCACAGGGATTCAGAAAGACTGGTTTTGTACCTGATTTAATTTTGAGGTGAGATCGTGTTCCAAAGGGAGGATGTCTGGGAAGTCATGCATGCCGGAGCTGTAGAGGTGACACAGTGGCTCTTGCACAACCTCCACCTTGAACTTCCACGGAGAAGGGAAGAGCCTGCAGGACTGGAGCAGCTGGATGGATGATTTGACCTTGGAGAGGGCAGAAGGAACTTGCCTGAAGGACTGGGAATTCGCCTGAGGTCTCAGAGTAGTCTGGAGCCTGGGCTGACACCAGAACACACCTGGAGCCTCTGGAGGTGGATAAATTCTCCCGCTTTTGGGCAGCTCTTCACACCACATGGATTTGTTTGTTCTGTTGCTCCTCTTCCAGAAAAGACTTTTCCAGGTCTCCTTCCCTCAAAACCTGTGTCACCCTCCCATGCCAAACTCTCCCAACGAGAAAAGCAGAGCCACCAACACAAAGGTAAACCAGTTTGATGAAGATTTCTCCAGCAGACAGCCTCCTCCCCCAAAATCAGGATGCACCAAATAATGGAGTGAACAAATACTTAAAAAAAAAAGTCCCTATGTGTATCCTGAGCATTTAAAATGGCTGGGAAATTCTTGCTTTTTGGGAGTGACCAGTTCATTGCTTTGCTAAGTATCTTTCTAAGCCACCTCTTGTCAGAAGAAGAGAATAAATGAAAAGACAGAAAGAGAGAGAGAGAGAAAAAGACCTTTGCATAGCTTGAGCCTTTGTGCCGTGCATTCAGACTGATTTGTACCCTTTGTAGTCTTAATTATTTGTGAGAGCAGGATAACAGGAGTACCAAGCTCACCCATTATTTCCTGCATAAAAAAAGGCACACAGAAGCCGCTGATCGGTTTTGAATTAGCAAACATGATACTAAAAAAAAAAAAATATGCAGGGGGGGGAGAGAGGAGAGAGAGTGCATAAAAAAAATTCATTAATATCATCAGGGATTAGGAGGCTGATTAAAGTGTAGCTGTTAGCGTATGCAAATGAGCGATAGGCATTTATCAGAGCCTGTGCAAGCTGTCTCAGAGCTGTAAAGCCCACGTATGTTTTTCAGCTGATTAAAACAGTTTTAAGTTCTGGAGGATTTTTTTTTTTCTTTTTTTTTTTTTTTTTTTAGGAAAAAAAAAAAAGCCACCATCATCTATCCTTTTCCTTTTGGCTAAATTCCTCTAAGTGCACTCCAACCATTTCCACTTGAATACACTCACTCTCTTTCTTTCTCTTTCGGGTAATGAGAGTTTGGGAAGGAAATGAATGCAAACGAAGCACGAGGCTTGCAACAGCCTCCTTGGCTTCCAAGGAACTTCCAGAATGAGGCCATTGGAGGCTGAGCCCCGGGAACACCTCTGGAACATGGACATGGTGCAGCCTGGCCAGGCTTAGGCCCTGGGGGGAAGAAATGGGCTGGTGGCTCTTCCTCTTCAGCTTCGCTGTGCTTGGGGGTCACGTTTGGGGCCCCTGCCTCCCTCCGGGATGGAACTGGTGTCTCCATCCAAGCCTCTCACAAGCCTGGCTCCCTGTTACAAAAGATTTGTTATTTCCACCCAAGGGATATTTTTTCCTTGCTCTGAATGGGTTTGCCATGGATGGAGCTGCAGTGGATAACCAGGGGTCTGCAGGGGGGATATGGGATGGGATGCTCCATCCCCCGACCGGCTGGAGCACAAATCCTGTAACAAACCCCGCTACAAACCCCACTACAAAGCTTAGAGGAGGGACGTGTAAACCACAGCAGAGGAGCAAAGTCAGAGGGAGCTGCAGCTCTTCCATGCAGACATCTCCAGATTTCTTTTTCTGCATCCCACACCCCACTGGATTTGCTTGGCCTGGCCAAGGTTTGTTGAAGAGACTGGGCTTCGCTTTGTTCTGGAGTCCCCAAGTGAAATCCCCAGAGGGGAATTATTCAGAAAACAGTGGTGCTTTCTAGAATGGTTGTTTAACACAGACACCCAAATCTGTGCTTTCCACTAGTTCAGTCCATCTGCATCTCCAGCACTTCCAAGGAGAAGCCACAGTAAAATACATGGAAATGTCCCTCTGTTATCACTAATAGTAGGATTTTATGCACCCATTCATCAACACTACATTAAATTTCCCGTCCTTGGGGTATTGTCCGTAATCAAAACATTCTTTTTTTTTTGTTATTTATCACAGATAAATTTAAAGGCTATTTATGTTATTTAAAGGCTCTGAGCTCTGGTTACTCCTCTACATGTGGTTCAATTGGGAAAGGAATTTCACAGCCTTGGGAATCAACAAAAATGGTTTTGGCAGACTGAAATGAGGTGACTGGCTGAGGGGAGTGAACTCCTGGAAAAAGTTCTGGAATTGTTCTAGATCTGGGAAAATCATAAAGCAAGTGGATAAAGGACAGTTTTGTGTGGTTTATCACGTGAATCCAAAATGTATCACATGAACCCAAAATTTATCATGTGGCTCTTGAGCTTATCCCATACATGGAGTAAGCATCATGGTAAGCATTCCTTGGAAGAGCACTCTCAGCTATGAGCCTGCCAGGTTTTCCATTATAAACCAACAATGGTATTTAAAGTGTTTATAACTTCGCTGTAAAATTTTGCTCTGTTGAAACTTGGCAAACGAGGGCCCTGCCCAACAGCAATTTTTTTGTTGTTGTTGCTGTTACGTATTTGGAAGTAAATCAGCTTGGCCGTTTATGTTTTAAAAGATTATTTCTTTTGAGCCCCAGCCTCTCATTTCTCAGGCTGGCAAAGGCTCCCGGCGCTGCAGGGAAAATGCATCCAGCGTGGAGGACGGGCTTTGTGCCTGTCATTGAACAGCGACCCCTTCCAATAATTGGGGAAGCACTCTGGCAGCTCCTGGACTGCATCCCATCCCATTTCCCCCTGCAGAAGCGTGGATATTCACTGCTGTTTCATACCATTCATTACCAGCCCTTCCAAGGCCAGGGAGAAATATCGTGTCTGGGTGGAAAATCGAAGAGCAGTGGAAAGGGGCCAGGTCTGGAAGCAGCTTGTGAGTGACTCAGGAAACCACAGTGCTAGGAACATGGCTGGGCTCAGGACAACTGGTGGAGCATCAACCATGTTGGGTCCTTGTGGGGGCAGCTGGAGGGAACATGGCAGGGCTCAGCAGCAGGAGCACAGGCATATCTGTATGGCAGGATGGGCACAGCTGCCTCCAGCCCTGGCATCCCCAGCATGGGACAGGCATCAACCTGCTGGAGTGAATCCAGAGCAGACCATGGAGATGCTCCAAGGGCTGCAGCCCCTCTGGCCTGGAGCCAGGCTGGGAGAGCTGGGGATGTTCAGCTGGAGAAGAGAAAGCTCCAGGGAGAACTTAGAGCCCCTTCCAGTGCCTAAGGGGGTTCCAAGAGAGCTGGAGAGGGACCCTTGGACAAGATACAGACTGAGAGAATAAGGACGAATTGCTTTAACTTAAAAGAGAGTAGGTTTAAATGGGAAATTGGGAAGAAATTTTTCCCTCTGAGGGTGGTGAGGCCCTGGCACAGGTTGCCCAGAGAAGCTGTGGCTGCCCCTGGATCTCTGGAAGTGTCCAAGGCCAGGTTGGACAGGGTTTGGAGCAACCTAGGATAGTGGGAGGTGTCCCTGCCCATGACAGGGGGTGGAATCTGGTTGGATTTTTACAGTCCCTTCCAATCCAGGCCATTCTATTTGCTCTTTGCTTTGTTCACAGTTCCTTTTCCAGTGACAAAAAGGAGCAACGAACAATGGCTTGTTTAAATAAATATTTGGTGCCCAAACTGACATTTCTATGGCCAAGTGGGGCTCCCACCTTGAAGCTGGTGAGAAGTTCTGGTTGTGCCACATCCAAAATTAACAAAGAGACAACAAAGGCTTAGAGATGATACAAAGACTTCCAAGTGTGGCTGGAGTGACAATATTGTCTGGTTTCTTTTTTCCCAGGAAAGAATGACTAGAAAATTAAATGACTGCAATAAACGGTATAAAAGAGGTCAAGCAGGCAGTCAAATTTATTTTTTAGACAATTACAACAGTGTCTCATTCAAAGGGACACTGAATAAACTTGAAAGGCAACAGAACTGAAAACTGATAAAATGACATTTTTGTGAGTAATTCATCCATAGCCTTGGGCATTCATTGCCCCGAGATATTGCTGCAGCCAATTTCTCCTGTTATGCTACCCAGGAAAAAAGCTGTTAGAAAATACAGAAACAGACACGTTCCAGGACTTACAGGAGATTGTTGCACAGCAGCCTGTCCTGGGATTTTCTGCCTGTCCTGGCATTGGTGGGGGTGCAATGACACTGGTCTGGGACACTGGAGCTGCTCTGAGCAGGGCCAGCTGTTTGTATCCCCCAACATCTGGAGATTTCTATACTGCACCTGGCCCCTGAGAGATGGCACTGTGCACTGCTCTGGTGGGGCTGGCAGGAGAAGAAGGGGAAGAAGCAGGAGAATGAAAAAATTTCATTTTGTATAAATGAGAAAATTGGGAATGTTGATTTCCCCTGAGGATGGAGGCATGTTTCAGGACAGAGTGCTCCTCATGGCTGTTCCCATACTGGGAAAGGAGGAGCACTGGGAGGTGACCTGTGAAGCAGAGTTGGAGGTGGGAAGATCCGTGTTTTGTCCCTCCTGTGGGAAGCTGTGGATAGACAGGACACATCTCTCCAAAAGGGTGCCACAATCAAACAGAGAACTTGGGTTCTTTCAGCTTTTCTTTCAAATTAAAGCAGGTGAAGCCTTAGCTCAGTGACAAGGAATGGAGAATCCCACAGAGGGGCTCATGGAATGCCCTGCTCTGTGCAGCCAACTCAGATCCATGAGGAATGGTCTCCAGGCTGAAGAGGAGGAATTTCTGCATTGGGAATGAGCTGCAAAGAGGATGAATACACCAACAGAAACCACCTTCCTGTTCCCGACCCAGGCATCCCAAGTGCTGAGTGGAGCAGGGAAGATACCATGGAAATAGGGTGTCACCAGTGTCACCAGGGTCATGGGATCATTTAGGTTGGGAAAGCTCTCTGAGGTCATTGAGTCCTTCCAGCCTTTCCAAGGTCACTGCTAATCATGTCCCTAAATGCCACTGTCCGGGGTTTTTTGAATCCTGTGTCCTTCTTTCCAGCCTTGAGAAAACAAATACCCTGATTATGGCATTTAACAGCTCCTTGGTCTTCCATGTTATTATATTTTATTTTTTTGGGGTGTCTACCCTACATGGAGTCTTCAGGTGAGAAATCATCTGCACATAGATTTATAATTCTTTGCAAAAGGCTGCCCCCCCCACCCGGCTAGAGCTATGAAATTTTTGTGGTTTTACTCTAGACAAAAAGTTATAAAGCTGCTTTTTTCCTAAATAGCATAAATCAACCTATTCTGAAATGTGTCATTCCATGGAGCCTTTCAACAGCGAAGTCATGGTCCAGCCAGGTAAAGATTTCGTCATTCATCCGCCAAGGATGGTTCCTAAATTTTGAAAGAGGTTTGGGGCAAATTTTCCCCTGCTGCTCTCCTTGACAAGGCAGTTTGGAGACACGAGCAGCTGCCAAGACAGAGGAGCTGTACAAGAAGAAATACAGCCCGACTCCTAAGCATTTTTGGACCTCTCCAAAGGCTGGCTGCAGTCTTGTGGAGCTGGCAGATGAAATTGGAGTCCAAGATGTATTGCAGTAATTCTGCCAAGGAAGTGCTAACAACAGGAAACACAATGCAAATATAATCGAGGTCATCAGCCCCTTTTCCTTGCATAAGTACTTAAATATGTGCTGGTATTGCAGTTACTTAACTGTAATTGCTCAGGGCTTCACGGTCGCTGAGCTTGTATTCTTCCCTCAGGTGATGTATTGGTTTCTGACCCTCCTTGGGCACGCCCTGTAAATATTTACACACCTCCAGTCAACGGCTTTGTGTGTTTATTCAAAGAGGGGACAATTAACACGCAGGGGAAGGAGTGTTCCAAGCTCCTTACAGACGTGGTGTAGGGGACAACGATGGATGTGAGAAGCACATCCAAAATGTCTCACTTTTGAAAGGGTCCAGAGCAACTTTTTTCTTTGCTTCAGGTGGGGAAAAACCTTCTTTGAGCAACTGCTCGAAGTGATGCTTGAATTATCACCATTTAAAAGACACAGACTGCTCACAGATGCCACTAAACTTCCTCCCACACTACTGCCAGAGGGTCTCCTTGGTCCCTCCAACCCCCTGAGCTCTTTCCAGCTGGTCCAGCTGGCCAGGGAATGTCCATGTGTGGCACAGACAGAGTTAACCAGGATGAGGAGATCACTTTCACAGCTGACTGCTCTGCAATGGGACAACGGAGATGCTAAAGAATATTTACTAAAAGGCAGAACATTCATGAAAAAAAATAAATATATATCCAAGCACATATAATTACCACAGCATATCATGCTTTCATTTTTGCAGTTTTCTTGATAACTTCTGGCACAGCTCTCTGGCAGGGAGAGCGTGGGTTAGTGAACAAGCCATCCGTGCCTCCTTTCCCATCCTTGATGTGCCAAAGAATTGGATGCAGCCCCAGCTGAAGCTTTAGTCTTGGTTTAATGTGCACTTCCAACTGGCATATTTATGTTTTACCATCCAAACCAGGATAGAGGGACCTGGTACTGGAGGACAAAGTGGAGAGGACCTCCTTGGAGTAGATTATACCACTGCAAACCATACTGTGCACCTTCCACCTCCCTTGCATGTGCCTTGTTGGGGAGAGTTGCTCACCAGAGAAGAAAATGATGCCTAGGGCAGGTAAGACACTCACTTTTCCCACTCAGAGTGATGCACCTCAGCCAAAATGTTCTGAATGCTGCTAAATCCTTGTACTTGCTCAATTTCCTTTGCCTTTTTAAACAGGAAGTTTGTTGAGAGACATTCATGTCTCCATCCCACAATTTCCTGCATGGATTCTGCCTTATGTCCCCTGGTGCAGGTGAGGAAATCCTATGGCCTGGGTCTGGGTCTGGACCATAGTGCACAAAGGGAACACCTCCAGCACATCCATTTCTTGCCATTTTCATCTCTTTCTGGCACTGTTTTGCTGTGCAGGGTGAGGGTTGCAGGTGGCAACTCATCCTCATGAGAGATACCAGGGAGGGGACACTGGGTGCCTGCAAGATTCCCATGGTCCCAGACACATGGCAGAAGGGCATCCCCAGGGACCCATGGTGGTCTGGGAGCAGGTGGAGGTTGGATGGGATGTCCTCTGTGTTCAATGCCCCAGAGAGATCATTGGGTTGTGGCTGCTGAGTCCCTGGTGTGATAGATCCTTTTTCTCCAACCTGTTAGAGCTCAGATCACCATTTGTTTGGAGACACGTGTTCGCTTTTTAAATTGCAAAGGTATAAAACGACCCTTCCATGAAGGATTTCTGATCCCACTGAGGGCTGCCTTCAACAGCCTCTGAGCACTGTGGCTGCCTAAAGAGTTTCTTTCAGAAATGGGATCATCTTCAGGAGTGTTTGCAGGATCTGCTCCCATTGATGCCTTGGTGGTAGGGCTGGGGGTTGCAGGGGCAGCTTAACAAAGGTTTTCTCCATTTTTGTCTTACACTTTTGCAATATCCTATCTTATCCTATCCTATCCTATCCTATCCTAATCATGTCATGTCATATCATATTAATTGTATCATATCATGATTTGTGTTGGAAGGGACCTTAAAGCCCAACTCATTCCATCCCCTGCCATGGTCAGGGACACCTTCTGTTGGCCCAGATTGCTTCAAGCCCTGTCCAACCTGTCCTGGAACATTTCCAGGGATCCAGGGGCAGCCACAACTTCTCTGGGCAACCTGTGCCAGGGCTTCACCACTCTCCCAGGGAAGAATTTCTTCCCAAGATCCCATCTAGCCCTGCCCTCTGGCAGTGTGCAGCCATTCTCTTGTCCTGGCACTCCATCCCTTGTCCCCAGTCCCTCTCCAGCTCTCTTTTGAGGCCCTTTAGGCACTGGAAGACTCCCTTCTCTTCTCCAAGCTGAGCACCCTCAGCCTGCCCAGCCTGTTTCCAGAGCAGAGGGGCTCATGCCCTTGGAACATCTCTGTGGTCTGCTCTGGAATTGTTCCAACAGCTCCATGTCCTTCTCAATCCCGTCACAGCAGAGGAAGTTGGATGTGCATTGTCACCCTGGCGGGAGTCACCACAACCCAGAAAAGCCTGGGAAAAGGCCCAGCCTTCCCCCCACTCACAGGGAGGCAGCACAGTCCCAAGGACATGGTGGGAGCTGTGGGATTCCTGACTGGAGACAGGGAGCTCAGAAGCCTTTAGTGCCTCTCCCAGCAGATGATCCTCTCCTTTCTGCTTTGGAATGCCTCTCTCAGCTAACGGATGTCACAAGTAGTTTAGCTCTAGTTTTGCTGTATTGCCTTTTGCAAATTCAATTATAGAGCCTCTTGTCTTGCCACAGTCAGAATTGTTCTCAGACTAACATCATGTTTGTCAGGCTTTTGTTTTGTTCTCCTTGCAGCCCGAGATGTCCTTGTTGTGATCCCGAGCATCTCCTCCTCCTCACGGCCCTGCTACCTTTGCGTGCAGCACTTCTGCTGCTCTAAAGATACCAAAAGGTTTTAATTACGATTAAGCCAAGTCGTTTCTACAATTTCGGGCTGTAAATAAACAGCCTGTTTTGGATAATGGAGGTAATGGCTTGCATTTCAACTCTACTTCTAACCTCTGATTTTTGCTTGTAATATTTTATGTGGTTAAATCAATTTTTTCTGCCATTGAATGTAGCTTTTCTTTCTTTCTTTCTTTTTTTTTTTCCTTTCTAAACCCAGTTGTAAAGAGTGTGTTTCATCACATCCTTGTTACCCTAGGACACGCCTGCTGCAGTTAAACTTGCCTGTAGTCATGCTCCTTTTCAGAGGGGTCCGGAATGGAGAGGAGGAATTTTTGCTGTTTTCTCCTATTGCTGACAAAGGAACCAAATGCTTTCGCTTATTAAAAATCAGGTAAAAATTCAGGCTTTGGGATGTGGATGTATTTTCTGAATTCACGGTGTGGTTTTTTGTACAGGGGTGCACACACCTGCTTGGGGTCACAACCCTTCTGCACGGCCTGAGTCAACCCCAGGCTGCAATCAGACTATCACTGCATGATTGTTAAACACACTCTTCATTTCCAGAGCTGCTAAACATGCTTTACGAGGGCAAAGTGACTTTTCCAGGCAGGGAATTAATGGTGATTATTTCGGTGGACAGGAAATATAATATGTATCATCAGTGCAAACTGACTTAAGCCAGCCAAGGAGTTATCGCTGGAGTATTTTCATCTAGGTCACTTAAAGCCTTCATTAATTAAATACTGCTGTGTGACTTCTTTCTAAAGTTTAATCTACAATCTGGATTTTTGATTAAAATATGGGCAATTTCAGCCAGCTCCTCACAGTGACCACACCGTGGTTTTACAGAGTCCTCAGATGTCACTGCTGTTGCCTTGGATTTTTCTTCATTGTGCGCTGCTGAAATCGCCCTTTGGATCCTGCCTCAGCCCCTTCCCCAGCACCCTGCACTTTTAAATGTAAACCCTCTGTTTTTGATGGTCCTCCCTGCCACCACACCCTCCTGACTGCTGGTGTTTTGTGCATGAGAAAAGTCACATTTTGAGCCAGGGAAGAGGCTGGAGAAGGGGATGCTCTCCATCCAGTTTGGTGGTGGCATAGGAATTTCAGCCTGGAATTGCTTTATATAATTTCTATATTGTCTGTATTGCTGGCAGGTCAAGGAGTCCCAGGATGGTTTGGGTTGGAAGGGATCTTAAATCTCATCCAGTTCCTGCCTGTGTCTTGGGCAGGGACACCTTCCACTATCCCAGGTTGCTCCAAATCCTATCCAACCAGGCCTTGGACTCTTCCAAGGATGGGGCAAGTTGGTGATTTCCTCAGACTTGTGTCTCTGTAGGACCTTTAACTCCATAATGTTGGACCATCAGTTGCTTGTGGTTATCTCTGGTAACATTCAATTACTCCTGGGTCAGGTGGTAGCTGAGTGAAGCCATTTTCCCCCAAGACTGGGCTGCTCCATAGGCAGCATTTGCTGCTCCATGAAATGCAGCTCCTTGGCCCCTGGATGCTTCCCAAACACAGTGGTGGTCAGTGGCCCTTTCCCTATGGAGATGGCAGGGAACAAATGGCTTCAGCAGAGTTTTGCTTACAGAGTGTTGGTGTTACCTTTCAGCTGCCTGGACTGTCCTCTTGAGCAGGAGGGAATACGAAGAGCAAAGAGGAACAGGGAATAAAAGACACAGAGAATTCCTAAACACATTTTTCCAATTAAAACATAAAGTATTGTGTGTGTGCATCACTTTAAAGACCTGCCTAACCCCCTTCTCCAGACCACAACCATTAGCTATTTTTTTAAAAGCCAATAATCAATGTGGTTCTAATTTGTTACATTGACATTTTTGCTGGTTTCATCTGAAAGAATTAATTAACATCAAAATGTTTCCTTTCCAGGTGTAAGAGTGGGGGGTCTCAACGGTCAGATAAGTTTTGACCTTTGTTCAGAGAACATTTAAATGAGGTTAAGCCATGGGTCTCGTTGATTGAAGATCTGGTGTCTGCTCTGGCAGATCTGGAAATACATTACCTGGGCCTTCCAGGCAGTCTGGGCCCAGTGGTCTCGGCAGGGCAATTGGAAAGTGGCCAAAATGGGAAGTAGAGGATGTGAAAACAGAGCAAGCTCCGCCCTGGATCCTCTTTCCCAACTCCAAGGCATCCTTCTGTCTTATTCCCTGCAGCTGCATCTTGGCCAGGAGTCCCTGGGACCTGCACTCTGCTAATTGAAGTGCAGCTGGATCAAGGCTGTCTCAGCTTGAAGAGCAGCTTTTCTTTATGAAGCATCATCTCTAATGCACCTGTGTTGATTCCAGTGGGTGATAGGGCCCCGGGGAGAAGGGGAGAATAGGAATGTTATCCAGCTACACCTGGATCTACAGCACTTGTTTTAATTGCTTCTGGAGCTCTTCACCAGGGCCTCGTCAACAGGGCTAATACACAGGAGGACTCAATTTATTTCCCACAAGAGATGGTTGAGTTGTTTTCTCTTTGTTATAAAGATTGATAAGAGCAACTGGATAAAGCCTGGGCTGCTACTTAACCGCCTCAGATCTTCCTGGGACTGGGTGGAGCCTGGCTGCTGAGCTGGGATGCTGCAGTGCATCTCAGGAGGGATGTGGGAACCTGGGGCTTTTCCTCCTGTGCTGCAGTAGTAGCACTGGAAACTTTAATCAATAAAGTTAAGCTTTTAATACTTAATTTGGAAAACATGCAATGCAAAATGTTTTACAGGTTAGGATGGGAGGATCATGCAGAGATCTGCTGACATTACAGTGAGTCAAAGGAAAATTATCAAGGAGCAGGTACAGGTGTCCCCTGTGCTGCAAGGTCCCCTTCCTTCTCCTTTATTCTCTCATGTATCATTGACCCAAGAGACAGAAACCCTTACATCAGTAAAATAACCTTTTGGGGAACCTTCAGACCCCTGCCTGCCTGGCACAGCCCCTGACAGACTCTCCTTTAAGCACCACAGTGCTCCATGACCAGTTGCAGGCTCAGCTTGCATCCTGCAAACCTGGGTGCTCCATGCCCAGACGTGTTCCTGGTGTCAGCTGTCCTGTGGTGCCTCACTCATGGACCCCTCATGGGGCTGAGGATCCAGCCCAGCCCAGGTGTTGCTCCACCTTGGCCTCTTTGCTGGATTGTTTTACAAGAGAGTTGTCTGGAGCACAATAATTGCAGTGTTTGGGAGGGTGTTGGGATGAACACTGTCTGTTTTGTGGCAGATCCCACCTCTTCCTTGTTGTGTGCTCTCCTCAAGTCCTAACTAGTGCAACTTCAGTGAAAATTAATAATGGTATCCCTGAGAAAAATAAAATGGCATCTTGTTACCCATGTTCTGCCATGGTTTGGAATAAAGGAGTTTGAAAATGGTTGGAATAGCAAAGCCCATTGGTTGTGTCCACCACAGGTGGGAGAAGTGCCCTGGTGGATGCCTCTCATCCCAACTTCTGCCCTGGCAATTAGCAGGGAATAGACAGAATCCATTTGGGTTTCAAAATTTAAATTTAAAAATATCTGTTAAAGATAATCCATGCAGGGAACACGCTGGCTGCCACCTGCTGTGGCTGGTCAGGAGCTCTGGCAGAGGATGACATTGCCCCTGGAGGGATTGATCCCTGGTTAGGGCAGTCATGTCCTCTCACTGGAGGCAGCAACAGCTGGTAGCAAACCTGACCTTGTGCCCTGATCACATGAGGGACATTTTTGGAAGTGTCCCCTGGTGCTGTTCCCCACGAGGTGTTTGAGAGGACAGGTTACCTGTCTGAAGGGATGGCTTGCAAGTGGGCACATCCCTTCAGCATTCCTGGGAACTGTGGAAGCCCACGCCTCTCTGGGAATGCTGGAGCTTCCAAATCAGCCTGGAGTGCCCCATTCCCAGTGGCTTCAGCATGTAGGCAGCTCCAAGTGCAGGGCTCTGCTGGTGCCACATCCACAGCAGAATCCACTCCAGCTGTGACCACAGAGCACACACAGACCTGGGGTCCTTCCCACACTCTCCAGACAACCTCTCCTCTGAGTGAAACTGTCTTAGTTTGTTTTCACTGCCAGGGAAAAAACAGAGCTTCCCTTGGAATGGAGAGTGTAAAACCCCTCCTTCTGAATTATTATAATTTTGAAATTAAGGGGTTTTCAGGCAAAGATATGGGAATAGGAATAACAGTTCTTTACTAGGAATATTAAAAATGTAGGAGTACAAAAAAAAGCAAAATAACAAAACAGAAAAACACTGACAGGGTCAGAACCTGGCCTGACACCCTTTTTGTCAGGGTGCTGGGAGCAGTCCAATCAAGTCCTCCTGCAGTGACAGATGTGGCTCTGTGGGAGCAGAGATGATCCTGTAGAAGGGTCCAGTGAGATGGGTCCAATCTTCCTCTGGGAATCCAGTGCACACAGGCTGTGCTGGTGTTCTGAATGCCAGCTTTGATCCAGGTAGGAATGCTGGGCTCCTCCCCCTGGGTGGAGCATCTCCCAGTGGGATGATGTAATTCTATCAGCCCTGCAGTGAGCCTGGATGGCCCATGGACAGCAGAGATCCCCTGGAGGGAGGATGGGTCCTGGGAGAGATAAAGAACACTGCCCCAGCTGGTTTGAACAGCTGCCCATTAACAGAAGACACCCACCCCCTTCCCCCTGGAGTTATGAGGAATGGGTTATACAAGTGATAAAGAAAAAAAACACCTCCCCAACTGGTTTCAACAGATGGGAATAGAATACATCCTGCATTGAACCCAAGACAGAAACCCACACTCTGTCCCATCTCAATGCCCCCAGAGAGCTGTGTGCCAATTTGGCACAACCTGGTGCCACCACCAGTGTGATAAATGGGTCTCTCCTCATCATAGACTGTGGTCCCTGGGTGGCACAACCTCTCCATCGTTGTCCTTGGGGTTTATCCTTGTGCCCATGGATTAGCACCACTGGGAAAGCTTTTTTTTCATGCCTTCATCCTCATCTCCTGCCAGGCATTTCTGGTGTGCCTGCTTTTAAGTGTCGTGCACTGGTATACAGCTATTTACAGTGCCTGTTCCTGCTCTCCCAACAGCATAAATCAAGATTAATTCCACTGAAGTTTATGGAGTTACGCCAGTGTAAAACTGACTGATAAGAGATTCAGGCCATTTTCATCGGGTTTGTTCACTTGTTTGTTTGAAATTATATGTGTTGCTGTGGAATGATAAAATGTGGGGATTCAAAGGCAGGTTCACTGCAAAATACTATTCAAAAGGTTTTTGACTTCACATAATACAGCAAAACAATCACTTACAGCAGTTGTATTTTATTGTGGAGTAGGATCATGGAGTTTGGAGGAGGAGAGGATGAAAATGAGGCAGAGAAAGAGGAGGGGGAGAATGGAAGTTTCCCAACACAGCATCAAAGGCACCAGTGGAAAATTGGGGTGCTGTCACAAAATTTTACATGGATGGTAATTTAAGCAGGTATCCATAAGAATGAGGCTGAGTGGTTCCCAAAATCCCTTCAGAGGGGCACACACCAGCTCAGACCCCAAGTGGACAATGCAATTCCCTATTTTTTGGAAAGTCATCTTGCAAAAGAGCCCTGCTGCCAATGAGGGCAATAAAGCCTCTCCAAAAGAGCTGCTCTGTCACCTGTCCTTGTGTTTGCTCACAGATCCCCATCTCTGTTAACACACTGGAAGGTGAGGCAGTGCCCTGTGACTGAATCCACTGTGTGCTGGGGCATGTGGCATGGAAAACCCACTGCTTTGGGCCTTTAAGAGAGAGCAGGTGGCCAGTGGGTAAATAATTCAGGTTTCTTTCCATGCTGTTCCTAAGGAGACTTTGAGCTGACATCTGGTTTCATACACCTTGTATTGATGCAGTTTTCCCTTCTTTGTGGGAATTGTAGTTCCTGTTCTTTCACCTCTGGTATGACACAGATTCACCCCAGTGAGCTCCTCTCCCTCTTTCCAGGTGTCTGCTTGGAACAACCTGACCCTCAGCATCTGCTGGCTTTGCCAGGAGCTTTTCCCAGCTCCCTCAAGCCATCACAGTGGTTTTGGTTCCTTCAACACAGAGATACTTCTGAAGCATTCCAAGCTCCAGGTGGGTTTGCTCCTGCACACGTATTTTTTAGATCAAAATACTGGGATTCAGTTTCCTTTGGCTGCTAATAATGAATTCACTCTTTACATGCACGTGCTCCCTGCTGTAGTAATTTATGCTCATTTCAGAAGGCTGACACATTACACTCTGTGTTTCTGTTGGACAAGGTTGCTTTGCAAAGCTGAGGTCAGGGAAGGACAGATTTTGGGGTTGGTTGTGGTTTCCTGAGTGTAAGATTGTTACAGAGGGTTTAATTACACAACTTTATTTCCTTGGCTGGGAAAGGAGGAGGTGCTGAGGAAAGAATATCGTGGTTTGAGATTTCCTTCATCCTTCAGTGTGCGGCTCCACGAGTGTGTCCAGGGAAGGGAACAGAGCTGGGAAGGGGGCTGGAGCACCAGGAGCAGCTGAGGGAGCTGGGAAAGGGGCTCAGCCTGGAGAAAAGGAGGCTCAGGGGAATCTCACTCCACCAAAGCTGTTTTTGCTGGGTGCTGGCTGGAGGCATCCCAAGAAGGAGCTGTGCCAAGTGCAGGATCCCTGTGGGCTCAGGGCAGATCCACATCCAAAGGCTGAGGTCTCTGCAGTGATCCTTGCCTGGCAGAGGGAAACAAGCCTTGATTCACAGAGACAAAACCAACACCAGACCTTTGACAGCTCCAAGATGGATTTGTCCCAGTGTCCTCCCAAATAACCTTTATTTGGGGTGATATTTGGTGATATTTCCCTCCCTGGCTCTGAGCACACCCCATCTTTGTCCACGGGCCCCACACCCAGCCCCATGGAGAGTCCTCCACGTGCCAAGGAGAGGCTCCTGCATTATTCCAGAGCCTTCCCCCCGCCTCGGAGCTTGCCTATGTAATGTTCTTCCCTTACAAATTTCATCTTGCTGCACTGTGCATCCAAACGATCTGGTGATGGAGCGCACAGGGAAAAAAAATTATAATGCCATTAAAAGTTATCATAAATTTCAGATCAGCATCACTTTTAATCCGATACACAATTTTACTGCCTCTATAAAGTAGGTGATTTGCAGTGGTCTGAGGCGTCTCCTGGCGCGTTTTACTTCTTTTTAAATTAAACACACCAACTTTGTGCTGAATTCAGAGTGCGGACATAAAAAAGGGGGTAAAAAGGAGAGGGAAGGGACATCAGATGGGAATTGCAATTGAATCTTTATATATGCCATCTTGGTACTGTGGTACTAAATATAGTGCCAGGTAAATAGATGTGCTGAAATATTCAGAATAAAAAACAAATGTTCCAATAGCAGAGAAACTGAGCATGGAAAATGTTTCCCTCGCTGCTGTGCTTTAGAGGCTAAAATGCTGTTGTTTAAAACACTCTCTGCTGGAAGATCTCCTGTATCTCATGCATTAAATTATACACTGTGCACAAACATGGATTTTATATTTTGGATTGTATATTATGTGGTTTCTAACCCTCCCCCCTGCCAATGGAGCGAGCAGTAAACCCAGAATATCCAATTAATATAAATATAACATTATGCCATTTGCTGATATGAAATTTTTAGGACTGGGAAACAGACAACATTTCATGGAGAAATATTGGAAATTAAGATCAGAGATAAGGTAATTATGCACCAGTGATCAAGATTTCACCTGTTTGTAGGCCCAGAGGTGTCAGAGTCTGACAAAACCACTGTGACCACCTGAAGAGCTGGTCCCTCCCTCCACCTTTCTGCCCCAGTGACTCCCCCATTTTGGGCCAAGAGTTTGCAGCTGATCTCATCAATATCCTCTGGTTGTACCTCCAGTCTTTGCTCCAGATCCTAAAGGAGATCAAGAACTGACTGGTGGCTTTGCTGAGCTGCTCTCTGCCTTCAAAAAAGGCAAAATATTTCCCCAAGGTAATTCTGAAAAGGTTCATCCCTGTTGTGTCTCACTTGAGTTTTATAAAACGACGAAAGATAATTAGAGTCTGGTTTTAAAAATTCTCTTCCCAATCAGTTGTGGTTTTATTGGCTATTAAAGAAGATTCATGAGGCTCTGGAGATCTGTGAGGTCAAAAAAATAACCTAAAGGAAAAGCTTGTACAGTCCCAACCTTTTCCTCTCCTTCTCCCAGGCAGGGAGATTTTGGTTTGAATAAATTAACTTTTGCCAGTGATAGCAAGAAACCAAAGCAGCCACATTTCAGTGTAAGTCTGGCCCAGCAGCTCTCCTCTCCAGGTGACCACTGGTGTGACCAGTGCAACAATCATTTTCCATGTGGTTTGGATGGATTAGTTGTAAAATGAAACGAATGGAGAGATACAGCTCTAACTCCCCAGAAAGTAAAAGGTAAAGAAAGTGAAAACCTGTCCCTGAGGATGTGGCTGCAGGAGGGAAGCAAGCAGTTAAAGAGATTTTTAAAAAAAAGGTATAACAATTTATTTTTTGTTTTAATTTCCAGGTAAACAGTTTTCCCTGCTGGTCCCATGCAGGAGTGTGGATATTTGGGCTGTCTCCCTCCCTTGCAGCAGCAGCTGTTAAGTGCTTGCTTTACAGTCCTTCCTTGGAACACAGTGGGATCCTTGGGGTGTCCTGTGCAGGGGCAGGAGTTGGACTTGATGATCCTTTTGGGTCCTTTCCAACTCAGGGCAGTCTGTGATTTCCCAACCATTTCCCAACTATTTGCCTGTCTTTTTTTTTTTTTTTTTTTTTTTTTTTTTTTTTTTTTTTTTTTAGCTGAGACAATTTATTTCCCAGCTATGGGCTCTATCAGCAGCTTCCGATTCCCTCCCAACTTCCTGACAAATTCAGCTTTTCCTTCCTCCCCTCGGCCATACAGCACAAGGAGCTGCTGCTTCCCAAACCCACTCTGCCTCCCAGGGCTTTCCTATCAGGCACAGCACTCTGCAATGGGCTCCAGGGCGTGATATTTTATTTATTTTGATTTATATAATTAAAGGGATGTCTGTCCCTGAGAGGAGCCAGCCTGGCGCTGATGATGTGGTGAAAACGCCACTGGCGTGAAAATGATGGTTTATTTTAACCGGGGCTCAGACGGGGAGTCGCTGACACCATTTAGCGGCTTGTCGTTGTTGCTGGCAGGGAAAACATCTCCAGATCTCACGGAAATGGCAGTTTTCTCGGGAAAACTGTCTGGGGTGGGAGGGAAGAAGTTCCCTGTGTGGCTGCAGGCTCCCAGCTCTGAGCAGCACCTGGGCTGGGCTGGGCTCGGCTCGGAAGGGAGGAGGTGCCGGGAGCATCCCCAAAAATCCCCTCCTGGGCCTGGCATCAGCTGTTTCCTCCTCCCTGCTGTATTTGTAGGCACAGAGGATGGTTTGGTAAGATGTGCACCGCTCCATCTTTCCCTGTGACCGATCCCTGCTCAGTTTGCACATTCAGGGTTGGAATGAGATGAGCTTTAATGTCCCTTCCAACCCAAACCATCCTGTGGTTCTGTAATTCCATGACTCCCTCCTGTATTGTGGAAATCCTTCAGCCCCACCCTGTTTCACCGTGCTCTTCGTGCACAGTACATATCAGAAATAATAATTTTTGCTCCTTGAAGATGTAGCCAGCAGAGCATCACCCGGCTCTGGGCTGGGGGGCTGCCCCCCATGAGACACCTCCCGGCACGGCGAGTGGGAAAGCAAGACTTTCTCAGGTTTCTGAGCATTGCATTGTATTGATAACCCCCCAAACCACCCCTCCCCAAATCCTGGGAGCAGGCAGCTCGGCTGGAGCATCTCCTGACGGACTGGCACATCCCCTGCTCCCGTTGATTGCTGCCCGCGGGGCGCCCGCTCCGTGCGCGGATGGCCGTGTACCTCTCTCTCTCTCTCTCTCTTTATTGCTCCCGATTCAAATTCAAGGCTTGTTTAATCAGCAGACATTAGCAACTCGACAGAAGTCTGGCTGGAAGGGAAAGAAGGGGGTGGGCAGGGAGCGGGACTTGGGAATGAGCTGCTCTGGAGAGCAGGGGCTGCCTCTCCCGCATTGGATTCATTGCCCAGACGGGCAAGGCAGGAGCTGGGGGTGGCGTTGGAGTGGGACGCTGGAAGTCACCCAGGGAGAGGCGCTGGGAAGGACATGGGATCCAGGTGGATGTGCTGAGCACATCCCAGCAGGGCTCCAGGCTGCCGGCCCAGCACCAGCTCTCCTCCTCCGGGGCTCATGCTGTGGATTGCTGGGAATCTGGGGGGAAAGGTTTTCCGTTTTTGTTGCAAGATGTTGGTTTTCCGAGGTTGGCTTTTGTTTTCCCACACCTCTGGAGGACCTACATCCCTGGAGGACTTCTCTCCATCCATCCATCCATCCATCCATCCATCCATCCATCCATCCATCCATCCACCCATCCATCCATCCATGTCTCTGCTCAGCCTTCCAGCCCCTCTTTGCTGTGTGCACAGCGCTCTGGGGTGGAAGATCCTGGGAAACAGGGGCTGATTTTGCCATAGGAGACCCGTTGGCAGGGTGAGGTTGTGTTAATCACTGAGACACCTCCATGGGGTGATGCTGTGGGGGGCCGTGACCACCCATCCCTGGAGCACCACTGGCTTCTGTCACTTGCAATTGCTCACTGGTAGGATATGGGATCCACTGGGAGCGTGCTTGGAAGCAAATATTCCAGCAAATACCCTACAGCTAACTCCCCAGGTTCCTCTGTCAGGCAGAAATGCTGCATGAATTTGCGACATACAAATCATCAAGAGGGCTCTTTGCAGCTCAAAGGTATCCCAGCAAAAGGGCAATTCCTGTTGAAAACCATTCAGATTTCTCTCCAAATTCTCTCCCATTGCACTGGAAATGGGAGTCCTCCTTGAGCCCCCCAGTGATAACTTGCCCCCACCCCATGGGACCAGGACACACAGAAAGTGGCCTGCAGGGCACACATCTTCATTTTCTGTTCCTCATTAGCTGCCTAATTAGGAGGCTCTTTTTGCCTTTCATATCCAGTGCTTGCAGCACAGCCATCTTTCTATTGACTGAGCTACAAAAGTGGATAAAACCCACATAGTTCTGAAGGGAATGGCCAAATATTGATACTGGGAGAGACCTGATGCCTTATAAATAGTGAATTATGCTTCTAATTATGTAGGTGATCCTTTTCTGGTGCTGTAGGTGATTCCCTTCAATGTTCCGGGTCAGATCTTCAGCTGGAATTTATTTTAAAGATGGAAAACAAGGCCAAAAAATCCCACTTAGAAAAAATCTAAAGAACTAAATTTTTTAAAAAAGTTCTGTTAAGAAGGGAAGTCCTATGGGTGGGATTCATGTCTTGTAACTTGAGCCACCCATGGTGACCCCCCAAGTCCTCTGGCACAGCTTGTCCAGAGGGGCTGAGGCTGCCCCATCCCTGGAAGTGTTCCAGGCTAGATGGAGCATGGAGCAGCCTGGACTAGTGGGAGGGTGAAAAAAGATGGTGTTTAAGATCCCTTCCAAGCCAAACTATTCCATGATTCTCCACTGCCCTCCTGCTGGTGGACAAGCCCAGGAGAGGGAGCCAAACAGGGTTCACCCAACTGTGTCCACCAGCATAGAGAAAAACCCATTTCTTAGTGAATAAAAACCTGTTTAATTTTAATTTTCCTCTGATTCTCAGGGTTCAGGGAATGCAATGGAGACCCTGGGTCTGTTCCCACTCGGGGCTCCATTTTCCATCACTCTTGATTTGGTTTCAGCACGGTGTCCTGTTGTATAAAAAATATCCACAAAAATAGTTTGATACTCCTAAATTATTTTAATGATTGTTTGACTTACTGGCTACATCTTCACCCCACCCGTGTCAAAGAATCTTGTTTTTTAGTTTTTTCAGCTGCACTAAACCACTAAACCCATGAAGAGATCTTGCAGCAAACTGGAAGCAAAGTGATGGGTTTGAGTCAAATTAGGAGCAATTTATTTTGGGGTTGGCCAACAATTATTTCCCTTTAGCACTCCAACGATAAACAAAGAGTATCCTTGCAGTGGGAAGGGTTTCCAATGAGAGAAGCTGGAGATGCCTGGCTGTACCATCAGAGTGGTGGTGCCTCCTGGGCAGGAGGATGAGAACAAGCCTGCCCAGGACCCAAAAACCACCTAAGTCAAACATCTTCCTCCCCTCTGGTGCCTCTCCTCTCTTTGTTCAGCTTCACTGGTTCCAAACAGCACCAAAAATGAAGTGTATGGGTTTTGCCCCTTTCCTGTCATGGCCCTTAGAGGCTTTCCCCTGCTTTGCTGAGCTTTTTCAAACACAATTTGCACGATTTCCAGGTATTCTCAGAGGTCTAAATTGGTTCCGACTCTGCCTTAGAGTTTCAAGATGGAGAAAAACCTCCCAGTGTGCTCCCAATAACTCCAGTGACTTGTTGGCCAGTGAGCCAGTGCCCAGGATAAACTGGGATTTTGGATAAAAGCCAGAGTTTGAAAGGGATGGCCATGGTGGTGTGGGTGGTGGGAGTGCTGGGCTATGGGAATGCTTCCTGTGGTTCCAGGAAAAGCTTTGATTTGTGCGTGACACAGCTCCTGTTGTCCAAGCCCTTGATCTGGGCTGAGTTTTATTTCTCTCTTGGCTGCTGTTTTTGTTTGGCTCTGCTCTCTTACTTGGTACCAGCTGGTGCCACCCTGTCCTCGGTAGGACTGAGGACCAACATCTCACTTCTAGCAGGGAGGAGGAATCCTTGGTCTGATGGAGAAGAGCTCGGTGCCTCTTCCCAAAGCGCAGGTTCCAAAATGCTGCTGCTCTTTCATTTCAGAGTGACACAGACTCAGCTGGGATGTCTGATCCCCCTAAACTCTGGAGGAATGAAGTGGACCAGGCAGGACAGGCAAGACTGGACCTTCATGGAGAGAGGTGACCTCAGGAGCTCCATCTTTTCAGCATCCTCTGATCATAACCACAGCTGGGACCTTGAAATTCCAGGTAAGTTCTAGCCTGAGGATGCTCGAGGCGTGATGAGGATCAAGGAGTGATGAGGTTCATCAGGAACTGGAGTAACAGGACAAGGGGGATGGCTTCAGACATTATGGTTGGACTGGATATCAGGGAGAAATCCTTCCCTGTGAGGGTGATGAGGCCCTGGCACAGTTGCCCAGACAAGCTGTGGCTGCCCCTGGATCCTTGGGAGTGTTCAAGGCCAGGTTGGACACTGGGGCTTGGGGCACCCTGGGATAGTGGGAGGTGTCTCTGCCCATAGCAGGGGGTGGGATGAGATGATCTTTAAGGTCCTTTCCATCACTCACCATTCTGTGACTCTCTGTGGGAGTACTTGGGAAGGGAAGAAAAGATGGAAGCATGGTTAAATATTTTGGGGAATCCAGGATCCCACATGGATGGCGATGCATGACCTGCTCTGACCCACCTGAGCCCTTTGAGATCCTCAGCCCTGGGACTGCAGATGTGAGGGTCAGACCCCAAAATGACATCGGGGTGAGGACATCTGCCCACATCTGGAGCAGGCAGGGGAGTCTGGCCACATCCCAGCTGGCTGCAACAGGCAGAGCCAGCACAGAAACCAGTCAGCACCCAGAAGTTCCTGCCTCCCTGGGTGCTTTGGAGGGGCCTTCACATCTGGAGCACACCCAGAAAAGGAGCTGACACCCCCTCCTCCCCCTGTGTTGACACGTGGCCCCAAACAATCCCTTGGGATCTGCAGGCAGCCCTGTGGGGCTGGCAAGGCAGAGGATCAGGGGAGATGGGACCCCAGGACCCCTGTCCCCACCTCAGCACCGTGCCATGCGGCACTGCTCTGAGCCCTGTCTGGATTTCCGTGAGGGTGCGTGGGTTTAAATCAGGCCCTTAATGTTATTTGAGCATGGATTTGTTCTTTATTTTTTTCCATCCCTCCCCCCTGCCTTTTTTTTTTTTTTTTTTTTTTTTTTTTTTTTTTTTTTTGTGGTTTAGTTTCTCTCTTAACAGGAAAAAATGATCAAAAATAAGAAAACAATCACTGTTTGAAAGTGAATGAAGGGCGCTTTCTCCCCTTCCCCCATGCTTTTTTCCTACTTTGACATCTCAGTGGTTTTTTTTTCTTTTAGCCGCGGTTTCTGGGATAGGTGATAACTGCCAGTAATAGGATTAGCATTGATTTCTTTAGCAAGAACAGAGATGTGGCAGTTCCAGCCATTTACTGAACTGCCAGCTTTGAAATATCAAAAAAAAGAAAGAAAAAGAAATCTGCAGAAAAAAAGCTTCTTGCAGCATTTTAAAGAAAGGAAAGCCTATGTGAATTAAAATACACACATACACACACACATGCACACACACACACACTCACAGCCCAGCACAAGGGGTGTATAAATATATATATTATATGTATATTATATATATGGATCTCGCTCAGTGCTTTTTTTGTTATGGTGTGATAAAGGATCAAAAGAACTGTCTCTGTTCTAAGCTTCAAGAAAGCCTTTTTTAAATTCATTTGGCTTTCTTTAGCTTTCACTTGCTAACATATTTTAGGAGCTAATCTTACATATTTACTATTGTATCCTGACTTTTTTTAACCTTGAAATTCAAGCAAAGACAGAATGAGAAAGGGGGGAAAAAAATAAAGGATTCCAAAGAGAAAGAAGGAGGGATGAGCCCATGAAAGGCTGTACTGTCTCCTCTGCCTGGAGGCATAATGTGAAACCCACCCAGTGCTCACTTTGGCATGGCACATTTTCTCCTCTCTGCTGGTTGGGGGTCCTGGGAAGGATGTGGATTTGAGGTGCACCCACCAAAGGTTGAGTTCTACCCTCAATCAAACCCTGAATCCCCACCTTGGCCCTCTTAGCAAATGTCTTTGCTAAGAGCATTTCTCAAGGGCCAGTTTTGGGTTGGGCCAAATCTGCAGCAACTAAAAACCCAGAGTTTTAGGAGGCTGGAATGGTATTCCCTGTCCCTGCCAGGGTGCTGGAGGGTGTCAGGTATTCAGTGTCTGCCGATTCTGCTCTTTGACTTGCATTCAGAGAGACAAGAAGGTCCAGTGGCAGCACCTGAGCAGAAGCAGAAGGTCCTGGGACAGGACCAAGTGCTGGTTGGGAAGGTGTCTGCAGGTTCCATCTCAGGGTTGTTCTGAGCATAGTCCAGGCCTGAGGAGACACCCTTTCCCCACTGGATCCTCAACAATCCAAAGGCTGTGCCATTCAGGAGAGGTCTCAGATCTCATTATGGATGTCTTTTTTTGTCTCGTGGAGTATAGCTGATGAACCACTTTCATGAGAGCTTATGCTCATGTAAGGGATGTCTGCAGTGACTCATTGTCCTCACACACACCACGGAGCTCAGAGCAGGATGGAGTTAGAGCTCATTTTTCAGCCTGGAAACCCAAAACAACAGAGCAACACAAATCATGGTCAGCAAGAAGAAAACCCTCACTGCAGGAGGAGCCTGTGTATCACTTCCAGCTTGGCTTTCTCCTCTAGCAGCAACTCAGCTCCATAAAGAGTTTGGGATGGATTCCTGTGCAAAACCAAGTAAAAAGCAGAGGAAGGAGACAACAGAATCTGTTATTTGTAGTTACAGTAAGGATTAATTAAATTACATGCAAATTGCTTGTTGTCACATGCAAGGGAATCTTCAGTGGACCTACACATGGTGGCCAAGTGCTTCCAAAGAGGATATTCATGGACCCAGCCAAGCTTAGATTGGATCACTTCCCTTTATCTTTGTACATGAAGAGACCCTGGTCTTGCTCCTGTGAGGGACCTCTTGCTGTCCACCAGCTGGAGATGAGACCTCTGTGCCAGAACAAACATCACCAGCCACGTGCCTTTTCCCATCCTGGTGTGCCTCTCCCATAATTTGCTTGGAGTCACATGTGGATTTGTAGGCACACAGGCTGGTAGCTCACCAGCTCTGGGAGATTTGCATTTCTGTGTTCTTATTAACAATCGCCCAAAGATCCGTGATGCTCATTTCACAGCCTCACCTTCATTGTGCCCTCTAATCCACGTCCCTGGGGTCTGCTTCTGACATTCAAGCTTCAGAGCAGCTTACAAGCCTCTATTTTTTTTTTAACATCAAACTGCTGAAGGAATTATTGTTCCCTCTTTTTCTCCAAACACGGACCTCCTTTCTCTGCCACCCCCCTCCCTAAAATGCTTAAAGACTTGCCACGATTACACCACGGGAATGCTGGGGCTGGTGGGGTGGGTGTGCTCCAAATCTTCAAGTGTTGAGGCTTTGGGGATGGCTCCTGGCAAAACCAGTGAGGCAAATCTCCCAGTTACTCTGCAGAGGGATGGAGGAGGGAAGGGGTTATTTGATGTAGTGGTCAAACAGCATGGAAATACACTAATCCTGTGTTCCTGGATGAGATGGAAGAGCCAGGAAAGGAGATGTGGAAGCTGGAAGCACAGTTATCATCTCACCTTTTGAGAAGTTTGGTGGTAAATCATAGAATCATGGAGTTGCCTGGTTTGGTAGGGACCTTAAAGATCATCTTCTGCCATGGGCAGGGACACCTTCCATTATCCCAGGTTGCTCCAAATTGCATCCAACCTGGCCTTGAACACTTTCAGGGATGGGGCATCCCCAGCTGCTCTGGGCAATGTGTGCCAGGGCCTCAGCTTCCTCACAGGGAAGAATTTCTTCCCAATATACCTTGTAGGAAGAATGTTTCCCAAATGCTGGAAAGAGGAGTTCCAAGGATGTGCTTGGACTAATGAAAGAGTTGTCAGAAAAAGACCAGGTCTTTTTGTGTATCCAGCCTGGCTGGTTTTGTTGGACGGTGTGACCAACATGGTCATAATTCTACATTTTTATGTCCTTGAGCATCCAGTGTGACTGTATGGATACCTGTTCCAGGCCTGATGGTGTTTGGACCTGCTCAGCTCTGCCTAGCACAGACTCTCCCGGGTGAAGCTCCTGCCCTGGGACATTTGGGTTAAGGACAGGCTCTATTCTGCCACAGGCTCCCATTGCTGTCACTCCAGCCTAGACCACATTAAATTTCTTTTCTGGTAATCTACAAATACTTAATGACTCAAAAATACATTTCAAAGAAATAGGCCTTTTCCTGCCTCATAGGAAAGGCTTTTCCCTTCCAGTCCCACTTTCTAGGGGTCTAACTGCAGTGGTGGCATTGCAGAACACCCACAGTCTTTCCCAGGACTCTCTCTGCTCAGGAATCTCTATCTCTTTCACTTTAATTTCCTGTAATTAGCAATGCCATAACTTCTGTGCACAGCAGGGAGACTTGGAGAAGGGAGCAGAGCCAAACTCCCTGAAGGATCCCACCTTCCTCCTCTCCCCGTGCCAGGGCTCCGGGCTCTCCTGGGGAGGGTTTGCCTGGAACGCTGCTCCTGGCAGCTTCCAGCTTCATGGATCCTGCTGGTGTTCAGTGCCTGTGTCTTTCATGTTCGTGATAATGTTTTTATAGAAACCTGCTTCTCAGCACTTCTTCCTGCTGGGACAGTGCCTGGCACAGCAGCTCTGCTCAGGGCAGACTTGGAGACCAAGCAGATCTTCTGAGATGTTCCTCCCCAAATCCACCAAACCCCACAGTGCTGGAGAAGCACTGTAGCACCCCAAAAACTATTTAACTGGCAGACTGGGGGTTGCTAGGACAGCTGGGTCAGTGAAATCCTAGGAAAAGGGAGGTGGAAGGGACCTTGGGATGGCCTTTGCAGCAGCACCAGGCTGGATCATGCTGCTGCAGGTGGGTGAAAAGGCCCCTCCATCAATGTAGGCACAACCTGCTCCCCCAGAGCCTGGCCCTGCACTTCAGCAGCCTCAGCCCCTCGGCCCCAGCCTCAGCCTCTCCTGCTGTGGTTTAAGCTCACTACTTATCTTACCTACCAGGAAGAAAAGCTATCCCTTCCTCTTTCCATAAACCTCCTCTGAAGTCGGAGATTAGAGCAACGTCCCACCTCTCCTCCAGCTGAGCAACCCAAACTTCTTCAATCTTTCCTCAGAGGCATTGTTTTCTGCTCTCATGATATTTCCTATCTCTGTTTCAGGGACTTGCTACTGAAAAAACATCATGTATGAGAAAATGTGGAGTGAAACATAGCAAAATTATTGTATGAATTTGTTACAATTTCAGGAAAGGGCTTCATTTTAGGGTGTTCTGAATTTAATGGAATTGGAGTGTATGTTTGCTTATTTTAAAATGCAGTGCTTTGATTCTTCCAGATGAAATGATGATTCATTAAAAAGAGTACAGCATTTTATTTTTTTTTCCCACTTTTTAAGCGCTGTTACCTATTTGGAATGAAGATATTCCACTCACAAAAATCAGGAGACCTGGAGGACCAGTGTGGCTCTTGAGCACTTTGGTCTCACCCACTGGTATTGCACAGCAGTATGAACAAATAAATCAAAAAGTAAAGCAAATAACCCCAATTACGATTCAGAAGTTTCACAGAGACCCTGGAAAAATCCATCCAGACTGTTGGATTGCTCCAGATGATGGTTGCTCTAATAATTAAAGCCTCACTTGAACTTCCTGTCTTGCTCCTTGGAAAACCTGTGACCTTGGGTTTTTAAACAAGAGTTGGCTCTGAAAAGGATTTGTGGTTTGGGAGAGATTTTTTTTTCCCCTTCTAGATGGGGACATTTATTCGAGACCTTGTGGTGACAAGGTGTGAAACTCCCCTTTCCAGCCTGACCTGGTGCCTCCGTGGCCAGGTGTGAACCAGGTGCACCAGGGAGTTAAATCCAGAGGGGTGACAAAAGGCCAGAAAATGCTGGAATAGCCCCATGGAGTGGGACATGCCACAGTTCATGTGGAAATAAATGGAAGGAGAAGTAGCATCCAATGTGGCATAACAAAGCACCAGGGAAAGATAGGACGGTAAAGAAAGAACCTATAGTGCAAACTGGAGAAAGGGAAGAGAACTAAACAAGAATATACAGTCAGTTAAGGCTTGCAGGGAAAAGATAAGGCCAGCTCAGAGAGCAGAAAGGCTTAAGGGGAATAAAAAGAGCTTTTACAATTATATCAGGGAAAAGGGAATACTAGAGAGAAAGTAGTTCCATTAATAAATGAAGAGGGAGACAAAATCAATGGTGTTGCTAAAATGGTAGAGCTACTGAACTCCTTTGCTCCAGCAGTATTTAACAAGGTGAGAAGAGAACAGGGGCAGAGAAGTTATAAAATAATGAGGGTTTTGACTAGGTGATTCTTCAGGGGAAATGCAGTTTGAGGGAGAAGGCACCTTGGAAGGGCCAGGATGCAGCACCACAAATAGTTGGGCACACCCACACCTTTGGGGAACTGCTCTGTTAAATCCTAGGCAATTGCTTCTGGAGAATGATAGGAAAACAGGTAAGGATGGCCAAGTGTGATATGGATGTTTTTTATTTTCAATGACCAACCCTGGGAAATAAACCTATCCACTGAGTTTATTATTCCACTCGGCAGTGAAATCATTCCCATGTAAAACATGTTAATGTTTAGCAGTGGAAAACGGCTGAGCCTTGAGGAGAAAATCCCAGTGCTATGGACACTGGTGGGAGTTTGTCCTGGCTTAGTTTGGAGGCAGCAAAGAGCTGTGAATTAACATTGTTGCTTCCTTAATATCCCATTCCTGGGAGCGAAGCTGCAAAGCTCTAGCAGGGTCCAAGGAGGGGCTGGGGCTGGCTGCAGGATGGAGCTCAAGGTACCTCATGGACTGGCAAATGCCATAACTTGTGGCTGTGAGATGAGAAATGCCACCTCCCCTTCCTTCGCATAAGGAGTGACAAGAGATTACCTGGAAATTCAGGAAGGGATGGGGCAATCAAAGGGAATAAAGGAAAAACTTGGTGTGTGAAAAGTTTCAGAGAACAGCAAAATGCTGAAAGCAAGCAGTGTTGGCCAAGCCCTGCACTGGTCATGTCACTGTGGAGCCTTCCAGGGAATTTAGTGAAAAGGAAACAAAGTCCTGCAAAAAGCTTCTGAGAATTCAATTTCTGAGGAAGAAAACCACATTATTTGGATTTTTTTTCTCTGCTTGCCAGGGAGTCTGAAAATAGAGAAACGTGTGAAGAATGGTGCTTACAAAAAATCAGGGTTTTTTTCCCTTAACAGAATATGGGTATTAAATGGCTATTTTTAACTACGGTAATTTATTCAATTTATATTCCAAATGTACCAATCCTTGTGGTTTGTCATTTAGCCACCTCCTGCAGAAATGCATCATGATAGTGGTGAAATTAGAAAATGGTGCTCAGATAAAATGCAACCAGGAGTGACTGGCAGGTGTAGGGGAAAGCAGCTGAGCTGCTTTAGTTCCACATGCCAAAAAAATCGGAGACATCCTTCCCATCAAGTGGTCGGCCAGAGGCAGCTTTCCCAGAAGTCTGAGGCATTTCAGCTGATAAATTCAGCTGATAAATGCAGTGTTTCAGAGGGTAAATTTTGGAAAGACAATCTTATAATGCAAGGCTTGTGTTCTGCTGTCTGCAAGTGCCTGCCAGTCATTCCCATCTGAGGAACTGGGACTCCAGACCAAGGCATGTTCAGCTGGTCACTCCTGGAGCAACACTCCTGGCCAGAGTCATGGTGTGGTTGATTATCTGGGGCCACCAGGCTGATTTTTTCCCCATTCTCCATCTCTGTTTATTTATTTTGCAATTATATTCCTCCCACAGGGAGAGGGGGAGGTTGCAGACTCCCCATCCCTGGTAGTGTCCAAGGCCAGGCTGGACATGGCCTGGAGCAACCTGGGACAGTGAGAGGTGTCCCTGCCCACGGCAGGGGGTGGGACTGGATGAACTTTAAGGTCCCTCTCAACCCAAATCATTCCCTGATTTTATGGTTCTTAGGGATCCTGAATAGGAATGGTGGTGGTCAGCACTTCCCTCAAACTCGCCTTCACACAAAGTCCATCCCAGTGAAGTGTGACCCTTCTTGCAACCACAGCTGCTCAGATGTTTTTGGATTGAAGCAGTTCCCAATCACAAACAGGCTTTTTGTCAAATATCAACATTTCCTGTGGGAAGATTGATTTTCATGGAATTTCTTTCCAGGGAAATGAAATGAAACGAAATGCTTTCTCTGGTGACAAAGTTTATCTCTGTATCTGCCTGAGTGTATCACGGGCTTCCCAGGAAGCCCATGCAGTAGTTCAGTAGAATATGTCCATCCCAGTGCATAATGGGTGGGATTTTGGAGTCACCCCTATTGAAGACCAGATGGGTTGGGATGGAGGGCACTTGTAGGTCATGGAATCACAGAATCATGGAATGGTGTGGGTGTGAAGTGACCTTAAAGCCCATCTCAATCCCTGGGCAGGGACACCTTCCACTGTCCCAGGCTGCTCCAAGCCCTGTCCAATCTGGCCTTGGACACTTCCAGGGATCCAGGGGCAGCCACAGCTGCTCTGGCCACCGTGTGCCAGGCCTCACCACCCTCACAGGGAAGGATTTCCTCCATATATCTCACTTAAATATCCCACTGAACCCATTACCACTTTTCCTATCCTTCCAGTTCCTGATGAAGGTCAAGCTGGAATTGACCCAGGACATCATTCCAAAGTGCAATGTCCTGCTTTGGATGTTTTTCTCAACTTTATCTTCCGAGGAAAGTCTTCAGGGTTTTGCCATTCAGCCTGGCCTTACCGTAAACCAGACTTAAACTGTTGGAGCTTCCTTCAGGAAGAAGATCTGTGCTTTTTAGTCATCTTTGTTTACAACAACCTTCCTTAACAGGAGAGAAATGAAAGGGTTTTCCTGCCAGTAGTCCCGTAGGATTAGTAAAACCAGCTGAACATGGTGGAGAACCTTTCTGCTGTCTTTTATGGAGGCTGTGGGATGCTGAGCCTCAGGTGTGGTGTTGGGAATCTTTTTGGCCGTGACCTAATTTTTGTGCTGGAGGACCTTGGGGGAGCAGTCCCCAAGCCGAGAGGAGCAATGGAAATCAGAAAGGACCAATAAATCAGGAATGAGCATCAGCTCCAAGTGGCTGAGGAGCAAGGGGGATGTTTCCTCCAGCTGTATCTGCAAGAGGCTGTGTCATCCCCAAAATAAGGTTTAACTCCCCTCACTTCCCTGTCAGACACAGTGTTCCTGCTGGTGCTCTGTGTGACATTCCCTTCTTCTCCCCTGTTTAATTCCCCTTGCACAAGATCCATGCAGCAAGGGATGAATTTCAGCCATAAAGATTGCCAGACAGCTCCTGACTTTCAAACCACGGGGAAAGGAGCAGCCTCCCGAAATGCTATTCCGGGTTGCTGCAATCTCTCATCCCACACATCCCAAACCCCACGACCCCCTAAAACAATGTCAGCCTTCCCCTGCCAGGTCGCCTCCAAACGTGCCCTTCGATAAAAAGCCCTGCCTGGTGCTGTCATTAAGAAACTATTCCAGCAATGCCTGGGCTCCCACTCAGCTGCCTCAACGCACAAAACCATATTTCCCATTTATTTGTTCCGTTTGTTTATTTTACTGGACCACCCCATGAACCTGGGAGAAACACGCTGGAAAAAAAATTATAGCAACGCCAACTATTCTGGGAGATACACGAGCCCCTCCATGTTTATCAGGTTGAGGGCACTGTATTTTGATGTCAATAAGCAATTTTTCCAGCCCGGTCTCCTGCCCGACCCTTTTAATCCATCAATATATTATTAGAGATAAAGTTGGTGGAAGCCTGCTGCAGTTAGAAGATAAATGACATCTCTGAAGTCAGGCATTAAAGACTAGATTAAGGCCTTGTGACACCGTTTTCAGTGCTCATCTGTGCACTTCTGTTCAACCTATCACACTGAGTGACAAGAAAGAAAAATAATGAACTGGGCCAAGGAAAGAAGAAGGGAAAAAAAAGGCAGAAAGAGAGAGAGATTTTTTTTCCCCCTAACACACAAACTACATCAGTTCACACTCAGGATTAGACTGTATTTAAAAAAAGGGGAAGGGGGAGGCTGGAACTGGATGGTACTATACAGATTAAAATAGGAGAAAGGGGAATCTGAATGAGGAATTTCAGTTTGGTTTTGTCCTGGGTTTATTTTATTTTTATATTTTATTTAATTTCCCTTCATTTAATTCTTTTAATAAAATGTCTCTTTTTTTCATTTCAGCCTTTAATTTCCTTTCCTTTCTTTCTTTCATTTTATTTTTTTCCTTGCAGGAGTGACCTAGTTGAGTTTACTGGATCCCAAGGGTTTTGTCTGGAGCTAAAGCAAATCCCATTTAGGACCAAGGAAATACATCCTTTCCAGAGACCAAGTTAAAATGTCCACAGACAGAGACCTCCCCTCCCTCTCTCCATTATCCTTTGTCTTGGTGCAGTCCTGGTGTTGTTTTATTTGAGTGGGTCAATGCTGTTTTTAGAAACACACCTGCACATCCAGGTTTTGTGTTTCAGAATTGCTAACCCCACCCTTTCCCTCACAGGCACAGCCCCTCCAACAAAAATATTCCCAATGATTTTTCTAGAGTGGCCAAATCCTGCTGAAGATGGGTGCAACTCTTCTGTGGCCTGACCCATTCCCTTTGTCCTCCCAAAATCCAGGCTCCTTCCAGCTGTCCCAGGCTTTGAGCAGCACCCATGTCTTGGCTGAGCATCCTCAGCACTGGCACCAGATTTATTTCCACCCCCACGCTGTGATGGGGAAGTCTTTGTCCTGCCCGTGTTGGACAGCAGATGACAAGCCAACCCAAGCATCATTCTATGCACTGGGCCAAATCCAAGGCTGTTCCAGGCTCTAGAAGAACTTGATGATCACACTTGGTGACCCGAGGCTGCCTTGGAAAGGGCTGTTGTTGTTGTTTGGGGTGTGTCTGCCCACTGTTGTCCCATTGTGGTGACAGAGACTCAGCTGTGGAGGCACAGCTGGTCAGGAAGGCTCTGAGAGATCTGCAGAAAACAGGGCTGGGATGTCACAGTCAGGGATGGAGGGGACCAGAGCTGGGTCTAACCTCTCCCTGCAGCATAAGGGAAGGGAAAAGTTATGTGTGGCAATGGACATGGGTCCCTCTGTGGATCTCTTCACCCCGACCCATTGGCTCCCATTGTCCTTGGCTTCTTCTTTGGCCAAGCCAAAGATGCTCAGCCTTTGGCAGAGCGGGTGGTTTGGGTGGGCTGCCACACCAGTGGGAAATTAGGGAGAGACACCTTGCAAGGGGTCTTGTCCCACCGTTTGGGACAGTGGGAGACCCTCAATGGTGGCAGAGCAAAGCAGCTGGATCTCTCCTGGGATCTCTCCCGGCCCGCCGGGGTCTCCGTTCCCTACAGTCTGCACATTGCTGCCGTCTTCTCCTTTTGAAGATATTTTTTAATGTCTTAAAAAAAAAAAGATTACTTTGTTACAATCATTCAGCAAAGGGTTTCTGTGCCTGTAGAAAATATTAATAGACTATTATGAGGTCCTACAACTAATTTTTCCACACATATCATCTGTCTTTGCATGGTTATTAAACTCCAACAATATTTCATGCAATGCTTTCCTGCTAAATTAATTTGGTTTCTTCTTCTCCTGCTTCTTTTTTTTTTCCTCCTTCCACAACCTTTAAAATTAAATTGAATCTTCATAATTATGGCTTTTTTTGTTGTTCCTCATATCTTTTTCTTTTCAATTTTCCTATCAAAGTGGCTATACAGTTTAATAAAGATGTAAAGAAACAGAAATGAAAGTGTAAGGGACAGGAAGGGCTGTGTTGGGATCAGAGACAGGGGGCTCTGGGAGAGCTGGGGAATTCTGGAAAGGATGGGATGGAGGTGAGCAAGGAGCTGAACAGCACCTTTCTGGGCTGGCTCCAGCCTTCACAGAAAATGATGTGGGAGAAGGCATTGCTAGGAATGACTCATCAGATGGGAACATGGAGAAAGAGTGTTCCCAGCAGGACTCATCCTGATTCATCCATGAATTTGGGCAACCTGGGGTCATGTGCTGCTCCTTGGAAGCCAAGGTGGGAACAGGAGGCATCCTTAGGGCAATGCCCCTGGATTGCACCAGGGAATGCCCTGTATGCCAGCAGATCCTGTAGGATTGCTGGGTACAGGGCTCTGGGGCTCTCCTGGGGTTATCTGCACCACAAATTCTCCCTCTATCTCCCTCTCCTGTGACCACTTCCCAAAAGTCTGGTGACAAACTCAGCAAGGAGAACAGAGCTGAGGAAACAAACACTTTGCTTGAACTGGAGGATAATCTGGAACAGGGGCCTGGCCCAGGGATTGTCAACGTCCCTGGATATCCTGCTGGGATCTGACTTCTAATCTTTTCCAAGTCTAAGCTGGGCAGAGAAGTTACCTGTGCCTGTGGAAAGGTCTGCCTGGCAAAGTTTGGTGAGAGTCCAGCTGAGTTTCATTCTCTTTCCCAAAGATGCCCAATGGATCTTCTGGGAGATGCTCTCCAGGGAGATAAAGTGGCCCATCTGCGTTATTTATTATCTTCATAAATCAGGGGTTTTTCCTTTATTTTTCTTCCTTCCTTTTGACTTCCTTTCTTTTTGAGTTCTTCCTAAGGAAAACCTGGTCAATGGAGAAAGAGAATAGAGTTATCTTTGATAAAGAATAACTGTTCAACTGGAACGTCAAAATAAATCACATAAACCAGGATTTTTCCTATTTCCTGAAAGTAACATTAACAAACTCCCCCTGGGAACGTGTCCCATGGATGGATACCCAGCACTAAGAGCATCACACCAATGCTTTGGTGGCCAAATCACTGTGTCACACATATATGGAACCAAGGAGAGTTTTTGTGAAGGTCAGATCCACCTACAGCTGGGCAGACTCCAAGGGGCACCATGTCCTTTGTGGGACAGATGAGCCACTGATCTTTTCCAGAGGACAAAAGTGGTGGCCAGGCCAAGCAGAATCCAGCTGTAGGGTTTTCCACTCAATTTAGCTGCACCAAGAGGTTTGACTGAAGGTCCATGGGAACTAAACTTGGTGGAAAACGGTCAGTGGAGATGAGACCAAAGGAGACCAAAGAAGTTTGGTCTCCTCCTGCCCCAGATGTCATGACCACAGCTGGCCATCTTTGGTGAGAGGCCTATGTCCCTGTCACGGCTCCTCCAAGGAAATGACTGTTTCCATGGAATGACATGTGCACTTACCAATAGGTGGCACCAATGGAACAGAAATGGGAAACTCTATGCAGATTTTCTTGGAGCAGAGGGTGCTGGGAATTCTCTCTTACATGGCTATAGACTTTTCTGCAAAGGAGGTATTGATTCCATCCCACTTTTACAGTTGGAGCCTGCTGGAATCTGGGAGGATGTGAACAGAAATGGGACAATGGGAATCAACCCGAACTGCTGGTGATACTGCTAAATCTCTGGAATTCAGAGTCACGTGCACAGAGAAGTGATAAATATTTAACATTTAATATTCGCTCAATAATTAAATGATCTATTGTTATTCATAACTCAGAGGTAAGTTGTTATTCAGATATGGTTCCCACGACCATAGAAAGTGAAAGGAATAGACTGTTTTCTAGCAGAATCTCTGGAATCTCTGGGCACTGGACACCCAGTAGAGATGTGGTCCCATTCAGGAGGGACTGAACCTCCTGCTCCAAATTACTTCAGATGGAGCAGCAAGGAGCCAAATGTGAGGCAGATACTTTAGACAACTCTGGTTTTGCCTCATGGCCTAATCCCACCACCACATTTCAGCCCTCTTCTCCAAACTGGGGACATCTACAGTGTTTTGAAACTTCTGTGCAGGAAGGGCAGGACTGTGGGTCAAAACCCCCCACAGATTGCACCATCACTCCAGGCCATTCCAATCACCACTGTGATCCCTTCTGGATATTAACATTTGGTTTATGCTGTGAAATTTTTACAATTTAAAAGCAGTAGCCCTGTTTCTTAATGTTTTAAAGATGATAAACATTATCCTTCACATCCCTTTGCTCATCAGCCATGTGTTTATGTACCAAGCATCTGGCTACATTATTATTTATATTGCAGGAGACTGTACCAAAAAAACCCTCAACAACCTCCAAGGAAATCAAAACACATTTCGGCCAAACGGAAGCAAAATGCTGATTTTTCCCCTATGAACCATTGCCATGGCAAAATATTTACTGTTTATGATTATTCAAGCTTCTCCTGCTGAGTTTTTACAGTGAGATTTACAGGCATGTTTGCATTTATAATATGTCAAAAGTTCCTCAAATTGCGACAATAGTCCATTAAGGAATAATTTAGTGGTGAGAAACGAAAAACATGGAAAACTAAGAGCTTTGGTAGTTTAAGGCTTGTAAAGCAATGCCAAAATGAATTGATTGTTCCCTGTTTTTCCCACTGCTGCTGCCAGTGCCTGTGTTGCAAGGTGCAGGGTGGATGGGATGACAGCAGGGGGGTGGTTTTGTTAAGTTAGGTCAGGCTACTCTAAATTCTGTGTAAAATCTGGTATGAGTGGACCTTGAACATCTGCAGGTACTGCCTGAGGAGGTGACGGAGGAAATCCTGTTTGTCATTTTGGGGAGAAGGTGGTTTCCTCCTGGATCCAACTGGTCTGTCAGAGTGGAGGTGGCACAGAATACAGCCCAGATCTCACGACTGGACAGGTAATCGTGGCTGGTCCTGGAGCTTTGTTCCTGCAGTTTTCCTCTCTTCTGGTTGCAGGTCTTAGCCAAGGTCATTTGTTCATCTCAACCCTGTCCAGCCATGCATGGAATCTGGGATGCTCCAGTGGCGCAACCCTTTGCATGTGCAAAATTAATTCCCTCCTGATCATGCTGAATTTAGCCCTGGCTTTGAAAGACTTTTCTTAAAGAAACCATGGAAATTAAACACATATTCAGAAACCTCTTTTTCTTTTGGTGTGTGGATTCCTCCTGCACCCCAGCATGGTCTCTCCCCTTCCCACAGCACTGGGATGTGCTGTGCTTCCCTCTGGCAAACACCCATCCCATCCTGCCAACAGCCCGCAGGCACCATGTGAGAGAGCCCTCTGGATAAAATGTCATCAGGAAAACAAACCACATAATCAACTTCTGCAAAAGCTGGTCCATCACAGAGAGAAAAAAATAGAGGCTCTCTTCAAACATAATACAGAATCCTGGGAGAGAGCATGTTGTGTCTGCTGAGGGGGAAGAGCAGGCGTGGGGTCGGAATGTTTGCAATCAGGTTCTCATCAGGCTTTGGATCTAGCTCCATTTTCTCCTCAGCATTTAACAAATCAAGGAAGAAATGCCCCTGCCTGGGGTCAGAGATAAATCTTGTACCCTGGACAAAGGGTAGATCTCCTTGTCAGTGCACTGATTTATTGTGACCTTATAGTCAGACTCTCTAATTTCTGCAGGTGGCTATAGGTGCCACTGGTGATTTGTTTCCTCTCTCAATACTCTGTTACTGCTCAGCACCGGGGACCATGGTGACCTCACTGCCATCTCTCTGGGGACGAGGCTGGGGTGGCAGGATCTCCACCTGGGTCAGGTCTGCAGGATAGCTTGGGTGGAAAAGGGGTTTGCCATGTGTGAGGGTTGGGTCCCCCAAGGCAGACACCACCCCTAAGGCCAAAACAGACATGGAAAGAGCTGGACGGGTCTTGAACAGGTCCATGGGGAAGACACAGCCCAAACTTGACCTTTGAGGGCTTGGAGGAACCACCCTTTGGTTTTGTTCCCACTGCTGGTTTGTCCAGCACATGCTGTAGAGGAACACTGTTGACCTGCCAAAAGTGAAGGAGCCAAATCCCACACTGTTGCTCAAGCCACCTGCAGGTAAAAATTAATTTAATGGTGAACTTAGGTTTAGTCTCTACTCACCAGCCTTTCAGCCTTTCCCTGTTCTTCAACCGGAAGGTGGCCCCAAGAGCTGAAATCTTGCTTTTCTTTCTGACAGAGTGATGGGGTTGTGTCTCCCCAGCCCTCAAGCCACCCTGATGCCTTTGTGTCCTCAGCAGCTGCTCTATGTCCTTGGTGAAGCTGAACTCAGAGCTGGACATTGTCCTGCCCCGTGGCCCAACCCTGAGTTAAATCCCTTCCTTGGCCATCAACACTCACTCGCTCCCCCAGGCTCTCTGCTGGCACTTTTCATCCAAAAAGTGGCACCCAAGTTTTCAGGGCGAATTTGGAAACGAGACTTTTAGTTTGCCCTCACTGGGTGTCTAAAGAGATTCAGGCACCAGCCTCTCCTCATGGATGTTCCTTTCCCAGTGTGGTGGGTGTGGAAACAGGCAGATGTTACAGCCGCTGAAAGTCTGGATCTCCTTAAACTGGCACAGCTTTTCTGTCCATGCATAAATTGCCTGGTACCTAAGCTACCTAAAATATATTTTCAGAGAGCTTGGTACAGCAGAGCCCTGATCTCTGTTGGAACTCTCCTCGTGAATAATGGTGAGAATTTATTATATTATATTCATTTTTGGAGGGGAAAAAGTCAGGGGGAAGGCTATTTATCTGTATTTTACACAGTGCCTTTAAAACACAGATCCTGGCAATGCAAATTCACGTTTCAGGCAAAACTCTTCCAGAGCTCATTGCTTTGTGCAGCAACCCCCAAGCCCAGCACTCCCCTATCTCTTTCCTCTATACAAACATACAAAGGGATAATAAAATAGCTAAGAAGCAAGAGCAGTAAAATTTTGTGCCCTGAGGGGAAAAATGGCATATATTGCCCTGAGCCTTTAGCTGAGGCCAAAATTTATATAGAGAGACTTGGGAACTATTTTCTTTCCTAGTGCAATATTTTACCTCTATTGCCCTCAGATCCAGTCAATATTTGTATAATATATATATAAAAATAACCTCAGATAGATGGATAAAACCGAAGCAAAATTCACCTCGGAAAGCCTTTTATTCCAACTGGAAAATTGCCCTGCAAATGTACTCCACACAATACCCACTACTTCACTTGGAGGTGACAGTTGCAGCTGTTAACGCAGCTACATTATCTCATCTTGGGAGACAAATTCCGGGCCATATTTCACTGTAGCCTCATAATGTATATATGCCCTAAAGACTGCTCCAGCCAGATCTGTCTTGCTGTATAGATTTCAGATAGGGATGTATACTTCCCAGGGTTTTTCCCTTCCCCCGGGTTACTCAGGGAGTTCGGGTGGTTCATAAAACACTGCAGCGTTGCCGTCACCACGCCGGTTTTGGCACAGGGGTGAGAAGCAGAAAGGAGAGGAGCCAACCACATCCTACTCCAACAAGGAGAGACTCCTTGGAGTTGTGCTTCACCTACACTCAGTGGTACCACGGGCACTGAGGTGAGGGAGAAAATGGCAGGGATTTGTTAATTCCTGGCTTTTCCATGCCCCTGCCCTCACCAACCTCGGTGTCTGACTGCTCCGGATCACAGCTGGCTCTCGGTGGGATTTCCAGAGCTGTTCCTCCTTGTTAACCCCACATCCTATTGCAAATCACAGCTGAGGTTTGAAATGAGGAATTCTGGGACTGTCAGGAAAGAAAATATGTAAGTAGGGGGGAAAAAAATCATCTATTAGGATTTTAAATAGTCTCATGAGTCTTGCCATTATTTGAGACACTTAAGATCACTTGACAAAGCCCCGGAGAATACACAGAAAGCTAGACAGGGACCTTTGATGGATTTTTTAAACTATCTAATGCGCCTTTTCCAACTCTATCCACTAAAAAAATGACTAATCGGTTGCTGTTCTTCATTACCATGATTATCAGAGTGTCCTGAAAACGCCCGGCGCTCCCGCGTGCGAGACGGCGTCTCTTCATCCCCAGCTGAGCAGCCCTTCCCACTTTCTGCCATTAATTTTCCAGGCAAACATCTGTGCCACGCGCTGCTGGAGAGCATCCTGCCTGAGGAGCCCCTGTGTTTCTGCACTGGGTAATTCCAGACCTCTCCATATGGAGCTCAGGGGCTGGGAATTACTTCCCAGCTCCAAGAAAATCGCCTTGTAGGAGCCCTAGCAGCTCGCTGTGCTGCAGCTGGGGCAAAACTGCCTGCTGTGGATATGGGATAACGTGGACAAGGAAGGCTGACTCTGACAGGAGGTCACTTCTTCATGCAAATGTAGAATTTAGCCCTCCATGATTTTGTGAAGGTTTTGGGAAGGGGTGAAGTGGAAAGAAGTCTTTCTGGCTAGCAGAAGGTGCATAATTTCAGTGATTTTTCAGCCCATGGGCCTTCCAGCATGGCTTTGTAGCACCAAAAATTAACCCTCACACGGAGATGGAGAAGACCTGTAATTATTGAGGAGCTGCCTCATCCCTGGAAATGTCCAAGGCCAGGTTGGACAGGGCTTGGAGCAACCTGGGATAGTGGAAGGTGCCCCTGTCCACAGCAGAAGCTGAGATCTTTAAGGTCACTTCTGACTCAAACAATGCTGTGATTTCATGAAAACCCATGGGAGGACCCAGGGCAGTTGCCATGGAGGGGTTGAACCAGGGAAAACCAAAGCTGATGAGCAGCTGTACTCACACAGCTCCTGCTCTTTGAGGTGAACACAGAAGAAGTTTACAGGTGACTCTGAGGAAAGTTAAAAAAAAAAAAAAAAGAAAAATCAAGGAGGCATTTTTATCTGGCTAATTTTCTTTACTGGAATTAGTTGTGTGAATGGAGAAACCTGCTGGAGCAAGAAGGGAGAAAAGCCTTGGACAGAGTGGCTGCGCCTCCCAGGCCCTGAAATTTAAGATCTTTATAAATGATCTGTTAAAACTATAGTGACGATAAGCTTATGAATCATGATCTATATTAATCAGGGCTGCTGATACGGAAAGATTAATTGAAACGTGCAGTTCTACACAAATGATAAAGTGGTAACAATTTAATATCAGACAAGGAGAGTGAAGAAATTACACTCCAAGCTTCATGCATCATTACTATGGATATTAATATTTTACACAGCGCAACAGCATCGGGAATCATAATGAAAATCCATAACTAGTGCACAGACATGATTAAATACAACAGTCTTTAGGTGCTGTTTGGTGACGGGGGCTTAGCCATATTTCACTCCTGCTGCCGGTGATTCGAGTGATAGAGTCTAGACGTGGGTGATTAAAAAGTGTTCCTCCTAAAGGCTGTTAACCTTTTACTACTGAAATGAATTTCTTTGATTTTTAAATTATGCCGCTCACTCTGTGGTGTGGGTTGTGTGTTTTTTTTTTTTCTCCCCCAAATCAAAACCTTGTCCGGAATATCAATGGAGTGGGTTCCCCAGGTAGTTGACAAAGCAGAAGTGGAGCACCAGGAAGCGGCCGCGGAGGGGTATTTAAGGGTGGGAAGGAGAAAGGCAGATGATGGGGGGAAGAAAACAGGTTAAAAAAGCAGGTTTTCAGTGCTCATCATTATGGTGGTGCATATATTAGATGCAATACCCAGAGCTGTGGAGGGTCATAAAGGTTTTATCCGCGGAGTGCGGAATGGGCGCATCACTCATGACTGGCACCGCGGCGCTGAGTTATGCGCCTCATTCCCCACCTGCACCCATAAAAACTTTATGCTGCACCATGCCGTGACGTCTGTGCTCACTGGGGATTCATCAGCTCTAACGGAGCTGGATCAGGCCCTGAGGGAAGTGCAAACAGAGGAGGGAAGTGACAACTGACTCAGCACCGGGGGAAAAAATCCTCTTTATCTGAGTAACGCTCAGGCACCAGTTTGAACCCCCCAAACTCAGAGCTGGAAGAAATGACATCATTGAAGAAATGTCATTTGGACTTTCTGGAGAGATTAGGAGGGTCCAACCCAACCTATGCATCATTTTAGCTGTTAAAAATCATGGAATCATATAAGAGTTAGAAGGAACCTTAAAGATCATCCAGTCCCAGCCTGGTGCCGTGGACAGGGACATCTCCCACTATAACAGGTTGCTCATGGTCTTATCCAACCTGGCCTTGGACACTTCCAGGCAGATTTTAAGTCCAGCAGCTCATGATCTTGCCATCTTGGACTACACTGGGGATGTTTTGAGGTGTCCCACCCATTGTGCCTCATCCATGGCGCGGGAAAGGGAATGTTCTGTGGGGTGTCAACATGAAACCCTACAGTTCCCAGGCTGTTGGTGCTGAGAGCAACCCATGAGAGGACGTCCCACATATCAGAGAGGGTTTGGAGATGCCATGTGGCTCAGGCTGGTTCAGGTGGCATCTGCCTGAAAGCAATTGTAGATCTGAGACTGGTAACAGTGCAAGGAAATGTAAATCCACTCAAATTTCCAGCTTATGCCACTGGAAGATTGACTTCTTATGGGTCAAATAAAGAGTGAGAAGTTACCAGCAATCACACCATGATCCAATATTGCACATTCCAGTGGACATCTAGAGCGCAATACCTCAAAATTCTTCCTTGTGTTTTGTAGAAAGAAGATGTTTCACACATTCTGAGAATCTCGATTGAAGGCTGGTAGGTCCAGTCTTAGGTGCTGTGTCAGAGCTCAGAGGTCACGAATTTCAGAGATGGACCTTGTTTGGCCCATTCCTCAAAGCCCCGTTGCTGGATGAGATGCTCCCTGGTGTTCTGCATGTTAAAAAAAAAACAGAAGGAAAAAGGAAAAAAGAAATAGAAAGGAAAGGAAGAAAGAAAAAAAAAAGGAAGGAAAAGGAAAAAAAGTAAAACTAAAATATATGAAAAAAGAAAAAAAATTTAAAGACAAAAAGGTAGAAGAAAAGAAAGAAAAGGTAATGCAAAATAAAAAGAAAAAAAGAAATTTCTACTTTCCATAGCTGAAAAAGAATTCATCTGTCTCTCCAGCTGTGGTACAAACATTTGTGGACGTGGTACTTTGGTTCCTTAGAACGAGCCCCAAAGCTGTTCTTGTTTTGTCAGGAGAAAGGAGAAGAAATCAGCATTTCTCAGATAGCATAAAACTCTCTCCTTGGTTAACCCCCAACATGTGAGCATGGCTGGAATTTGGATGTCCTTTCTTCTGTGGCATTCATGACAAGTCACACACTCACTCAGGAGTGTCAACATCCAGAACCAAGGAACACAATCCCAGGAGAAGCCTGCAGGCACAGATCAAAGGGTTCTGGGGACACTTCATCTCAGTTGTCATGTCTTGGAAAAGACATGGAAAACCCTGGGATTTAGAAAGGCTTCCACTGGCCACTAACTGAGTGTTAACTTTGGTTTGCTGACAAATTTCAGTAGATGGTGCCCAAGTCATGGACTGGAATAACCACAAAGGGTAGGGCAGGCCGTAGGACCCATAAATAATGTGGGTGCAAACCCTTTCCTGGCACAGGAGAATTCCTGAAGGCCATCAGAAGATGCTTTGCTTTGGGGAAAGAGAAGCAGGTGGCCAAAGCTAAGGTGATGGGCACAGCACACGTGCCAGGCAAAGAGGACATGTGACAGCACACAAGGACATGGTGAGGGGCTGCGAGGAGAGGGGAGGGTAGCAAAGCTTTGGTGCTTCCCTTGGCACTTGAATTTGGGATCCTTTGGATGCACCTCACCTCCCCCACTCCCTCCAGAGGTCTGCAAACATAAGGCTGAGGGGGAGCAGCTCCTAATCAATGACATTAATTAATAGATGAATGGCAGAGAGGCGTGAGTATTGCCCCACAAATGAAAAGGAAATCCCAGCCAAGGGAAAAAACCAGCAAAACTGTAGCAATTTCTACTCTGTTACCCTTGAGATTTGGCTCCAGATTCAAAGGATAGGCAGGCGGAGAGGGAGGTTGGGAGGAGGCGGGCGGGGGGGAGTTGGCTCATATTCTGCTGTGACCCAATTCCATACAAAGCATCCTGTAACAAAACACGTCTCTATCTACAAAGTACAAGTAATCTTTGTTTTCAGTACAATACTTATCTGCATTTAGACCGACGATGGCAGTGCTTGGCTTATTTTCATGGATCCAGTTATCCTTTTTATCCCTGTGAGCATGTGTGTGTGTGTGTGTGTGTCTGTCTCCTCCTCTCCGTCCTCCTCGCTGTCTCCTGTGCCTGTGCCAAGCCAGCAGCACTTGTAGGGTGCTGTCACACATCAGCAGAGGTGCAAATACTGAAGGTCTGTGCCAGTCTGGGGCTTTTGGGCTGCCCAAATTCTTTGGTGCCTCGGGAAAGGGTGATTTTGGGATCTAGACCTGACCTCGCCTAACCGCATCCTGAGGAGCCCTTGAAGTGACATCATGGAATGGGAAATACTGGAGAGAAAAGACAACCCTGAGGGGTGTTTCAGAGCAGTGCCCCAGACGCCCAAGGTCACAGAGGGTGCTCTCACACCAAATCCAACTGTCCCAGTTGTGTTGGCTTCTTTGGCTGTGCCAAAGGGTGGTGATATGTCACCAACATGGTTTCCAGGTTTTCCAGCCATAGACCCTGGACAGGTCTCACCTCTTAAACTGGTGGGAGAGAGTTTAAGAGAAGAATTTTTCTCTCCAGGTCACAAAAGAAAAGGGTTTCCAGTCTTGAAGATGCCCCACAATTTCAAGAATCACCAGGGTGACAACCTTAATGACGCAGGAAGGAAGAGCCGCTTCCCACTGGAAGAGCATTCCCTGGTCTTGGTAGTGACACAAATGAGGTTGGAGAATTGTAAAAACCCTTCAAAGCTTCTAAAGCCAATGAACCAATACAACTTGTGAATGCTTGGATGCAGAGGCATCATCCAGCTGGACTTCCCCTCCAGGAGGTGCCTCCATGGGAACTCATCCCTCTGCTCACCAGCCATCCATCCTTCATGGAGCATTTCCTCCTCCTCCTGCTTACCTCTGCTGTTCTAGAGCACTCACACAGTCCCCAGCAGCAGGTCTATGGATAGTTCAGGAGTGTTTCCCATATTTCACAGGTGGGTAGAGGTGTCCTGCCCAAGGTCACCATAGGAATGAGCAATTGAGCGAAATTTTCCTGTGAAACCAAAAGCGATATCAACAAGGCTCACCAGAGGTTTGGGAACCCCAATCTGTGCAGGGTGCACAATTACTTAATCAAATGTACACACTGGCTTGAGAAACATCTTCTGTGGGAGGGTTAGCCCAGCTTAGTGATATTGATTCACCTCCATTCTTTAGATCGTGTCCTTGATTTTAGTTCAGACCCTCCGCTTGCTTACTTTAGTATTTCCTCTATTCAGCTGCTACTGAATTCCAGGTTTGCTTCTTACGTTTCCTCCTCGGTTTTCTGTGAGTCCAGCCCTGGAGAGTATCTCTATATTAAATAAGAATCAGGATAAACACAGAATGTAATACATGTAATTCCATGATAATAGTGTGTTTTACAGGCGGTTGACAAATTTGCTCAGCTGGAAGTAAATACACTCCTCCCCCTCCCCTCCTACCCATGGCCACTGTTTGTTTGTCATCAGTGCCACCTCCTCCCCTGAGAGCCACCTGAGCTGCTGCTGATAGGCAGATGACTCCCTTGTTCTGCTTTTCCCATGTATTTATGCATTTCCACCTGGTCATTCTTCACCCCTGGAAATCCCTTGAATTGCCTGTCAGCTTTTGGGACAGGATCTCCAGGCTCTTCTTTGCTCCATCATGGAAATAAAAATGTTTTTGCACCTCTGCTCATGCCTGGGTAGGCACAAAAGTGGTGGGGGGAGTTAAAGCTGAACATGATTTTCAGCTTAAAGCTTTCCACTAAAAATGAACCTTTACTGGAAATAAACTGTGATTTTCAGTGCATTATAATGGTGTACTCTGGTCAGATTTTTGAGGTGGTCTAATGAAGCAATTCCTCATCCAATTCTGGAAAAATCAGCTTCTCATATCCACATTGGGGCTTTACTTTATTATTTTTCATGTATAAATCTCACATAAATATATGTATAACAACATGGAATGTGTCTGCTTTAAAGTTCAGCTGAAAGGTGGATGTCCTTGTGAGGGTAAATGTGGCAAGGTGTTATGGTTGCCATCAGAATTCTGGGTCTTCTACCCTGTTTGAAGGGGTGAGACCTGCCAATGCAGCAAGGTCTGAGTTTTTGGGTGGAAAAGGTTTTCTCTTGGAAAGGAATTTTGCTAGGGTAGTTCCAGTCTGGTGTTGATAATTCTGGTGTCAGGCTCATCTTTCCAACATGTCCAGATGGATATGAAGGCTCCTTCATTACTTCACAAGTATCAGCAAGGAGATGTTGGTATTCATTAATGAAGGAAGAGAAAAGGGATTTAAAGACTTCTAAAAATGATTAAAGGTTGATAAAACATTTTAAAATCTATACTTTTTGGTGGAAAGCAGTGTAACGCAAAATGTTGAAGGAAAATGACAGTTTAAAACCCCATTTTGATATGATTTTTGTCTTCTACTATATTTAAAGTGTCCCAACAAGTTTTTCAGGATATAAAATTTTTTTCTCTTACTAGTGCAGTCCAAAATACAGTTAGAAATCTTGAAACCATTCTCAGCCTGGTAAAACTGTCATCAATACATGATTTCTTTTTAATCTTCACAGGTTCATTGACCATGGGGAAAAAAGTGCTGGCAGAAGGAAGAAATTTTTTTGTTCCTGAGGCCCACAGTGTTATGGGACATCTGTACTCATCCCTCCAGGCTGCACTATGCAATTTTAATGGACATTAAAACTGATTGAATTGTCACTTTTAAGGAAAACTCAAACTGAAAGTGCCCAAGGCCAGGTTGGATGGGGCTTGGAGCAACCTAGAATAGTGGAAGGTGTCCCTGCCCATGGCACTGGATTAGTTTAAAGGTCCCTCCCACCCCAAACCATCCCATGATTCTGTGGTCTCTAAATACTACATTTCATCATGGTTATATTTATGCATTTTTCATTTTATAACATGGTTCTCAAAATGAAATAATTCCTGCCTGTGACATATGTGGACAGATCTGGGGGAACATCCATGGGACAACAACCCAACCTGGATGTTGGGTAAATAGAGAGCAAAAAGTTGACACCACATCCTTTATAATCCATTCAATAAGGTGAAACAGCAAAGCAGTTTTCTTCTGCTGGGCAAAGAGTGAAGAAATTAATTTAAATGGCCATAAGATGCAAAAGAGATGAAACATGGAAAAAATCAGAGAGGAAAATTTCCTTGAAGGTTGCCAGAGCAAGTAGGTTTTGGGGTTTTTTTTGTTTAAAAAAAAGAAGGTTGGATGGGGTTTGGAGAAACCTGGTCCAGTGGAGGGTGTCCCTGGCTGTGGCTGGGGGTGGAACAAGATCATATTTAAGGCCCCTTCCAACCCAAACCATTCGGGGAATGCAGCATGGAAGATTTAAGTCACATGCTCAGAAAAACCCACTGGTGCTAAAGATAGAGAAACACTGGGATAAATTTCCTTGGGAGGTGGCAGAGTGACCAGTGTGGGATGTTTTCAGGAAGGCTGAACATTTCCCAGGGCTGCTTTAGGTCTGCATGATCCCACCCTGGGCAGGGGGAAGGTATTAAATGGTACCTCATGTCCCTCTGAGCCCTGAATCCTGCACCTCCAAAGCCTTCCCAGGAATTTGTTGCCACATTGGAGCAAGTCCTGGTTAGGCTGAGCCATGGCAGGGTGGGAGCTGCTGGCAGAGGGAGCTCTCAGAGGGAGCTGGCAGAGGAAAGAGGGAATGCCAAGACTACCCATGTGGAACTGAAAGCCCCTGGACGCAGGATCAGGGTCACAGCAGCATGTCCCAGAGCCCTGGGACCTCCAGTTTTGGGCTGGGTCCTGCCTCCAGGAGCCCCAGGGCCACCAGAGTTCCCAAGAGCAAGAATGAGGTCACCAGAACTGACCACACGTGGGTGGAGATGACCTCCTGTAGTGGCTGCACTTCTTTACAAGAGGACGTCAAGAAGAGGTTTGTGGGTGGAGAAGACGATTCCAAAGACCAGATCCCCCTTTCATCCATGGATTTCATCACCAAAAAACCCCGGGAAAGAGCCCCAGCTCTGGTCGACCTAAACCCAGTGCTGGATTTCATCTCTCTTCCTCCAGCAAGTTACTCAAGAGTGTTTCAATGTGGGGACAGAGAGCTGGAACAACAATCCCTAAAAATTCACCATATATTTGGATATGGAATGGTGCCAAGCTGTGATTCCATGTGCGAGAGGGACCAAGAAGTTCTGAGTTGCTTCTCCCTGCCACACTGGGGTTAGCAGCTTGGGACTTTGGCAGAGCTCTGGGATGCTGGGAATAAAGAGATGGAGCACTTTTCCAAGGGGACAGAGAAAAAGAGACAGAGGGAGGCAGGGAAAGGAGGGGCCGGGGAGAAAATGGGAGAGAGAAAGAGAGAGAGAGAGAGTGCAGGGAGGAGGGGAAATGAAAGGATATTATTTTTTTTTGTATCTGTCATTTCCCTGCTATCTCCCATATGACTTCTTAATCCATCAGAATGCTGGGAAGATAATGTTTTGGGCGAAATAACATGAGAGAGAGGATAGACTCCCAAGGACCAATATCTTTATTGCTCGGAGGATAAACGGATTATGTCAGCCATTTTCTGTTGCTGACAGCTTTTCTTATTAACCGATTTTATTTTTTAATCTTCCAGGGAAGAAATATGGTTTTATGTCACAATAAAACGCCGGTCACATCTAATTCTGCCCTCAAACAAACAGATTTCTGAAAGCCTTGCAGAGAAATTTGAAATAACTTTAAAGAGGGGGTTTTTGGATAAAGTCTTTATCCAGAGGCTTGTTCAACCGCAGTGTAAAAGGTTTAGAGAGAGTGAGAGAGGGAGTGAGAGAGAGAGAGGGAGGGAGGGAGAGGGAGAGAAAAGTCCCTCACAGTTGTTTTTCCTGGTTGATCCCTATTAAAAGAAACTCTTCATTGTGGTGTACTCAAGGAAATACAGCTCAGACGAAAGAGTCACATGAATGTTAACAAATATGGCTATTTGTGTGGCTTACGCACCGCGCCGGGCTTAGGGATGTTGTGCGTGACACTCAGAGAATGAGGGAAGCAATCATTAGCATCCCAGCAACCTGCTTAGCCGCCCGCTTTCAGACTCCCCCTTTTGATCTGACACTTTTTTTTCCCCTCAGTTTTGCTGGGATTACCGGGGAAGATGCTAATAAAGTATCAGCCCCGTTGTAGGCAGAGCGATAAGGAAGTCTGCTCCGGCGAAACTTCCCGCTTGCGAGGCAAGCAGCCCTTGGACTTGTTGCTGGGCTCCCAGTGCAGACCTGGAAATTGGGAAGGCTTCATTTCATTCCCTTTTTCCTTTCCCTGAGCCCCCCAAAACTCCCTTCTGGAGGTGGATCCTGTGTATTTCATGTGCATCCCCTGCAGGGATTTAGAGCAGGCTCCGTGGAGCTGATCATATCCCAGCTGCTCTTGGACATTTCCTTTCTCCTTTGGCTAAGGGAAAGACAGGGGACCCCAGCCATGCCCATCCATTCCCCAGAGAGGGGCTGCTCCTCTGCCTTTCCCGCTCTGGTTTTCTTTTTTAGGAAACACATCTGCTACTTGGAAATACTGGCTTTCACACAGCAAAGGTTTAGAAAGTCTTAATATAGACAGAAAAACGAACACCTTGGCTCTCAGCATCCTTTTGTTGGCACACTGAGGACCCCAAAACACCAGCTACCATCCTAAGGAGCACTCACAAGGAATTAAATCTCAGAAACATCTATTGGTGTTGTTCTCTTATTGGGTTTTTGGTTTTTTTGACTGTAAATTCCTGCTGTGCTGGGCCCTACCCCAATATGTCTTGGCAAGCTCTCCCCCTTCTAAAGAGCTTAGAGCTGGACAAAGACCAGAGGCTTTCAAAGCTTTAGTTGCACTGGTGACATGCTGGGACACCCAAAAAGAAATACCCTGCCTTCTCTAGGAGGGGCTTTCCCAGCATGGCAGTGGGCTGTGTAAGGAATGCAGAGATAAGGAATGTAAGGAAACACATCCCTGTGCAAGGATGACCCACCGACGAGGGGTGGTGTGCAGGTTCCCCACTGCTTTGCTGCTCCACAGGGTTTGCCAAACTGCTTCTGCTGGCAGAGCTCTGCTGGGCACCGTCTCCTGTGTGCTCTCTGCATTTTCAACATCTTCCTGCTGCACCTCATCCACATCCCAGACTCTCTTGGCCCAAAATATTGGGTGTTCCAAGCCAGAATGACTTTGCCTGGATATGCCAGCACCATCAGGCTCCATTGCTCCATTCACCACACCCAGCGAGGTTCAAGACAAAACTGCCCCTGGTGGAGACCACAGGGCAGAAGGTGTGAACCCAAATCTCTGAGCTATAATCCTCTAAAGGCAGATGGAAAACCCCAACAATTGGAATCCCAATCCATGGGATTTCCTCTTGGGAGTGGATGCACAAATAACCCCCTCAAAAACTAGTGAAATACCATCCTCCTCCTCAAAGAGCTTTTAGGTTGATAAGGAAACGATGAGGAAGTTCATGCAGCCTCTCCCTCACCTGGCTCATATTGTGCTGGAATGGATCCCAGGAGCTGTGCCAACTTCTGGGATGCTGCTTAGCTCCCTGCTGTGGGAATGGGATCAGCCCTGTCCCAGGCAATAGCAATAGACCAGTGCTGCAAAGGGGTCACAGCCAGCCCAGTTTCTTGCTAGGGATGCCCCCTTCCCTCTTCACATCTTGGATTTTAGGATGGATTGTCCTTAAGGGCAGTTGAAGTTTAAGATGTCCCTAAAAAGTAATTTTGGTTGCTGTGTCTTTTCTCCTGGCGGGGAATTCCCCAGGTGCAGAGCAGACAGCACTTTTTTTTCCCCCCACAGAATCCCAGAATCACTGAGGTTGGAAAAGACCTCCAAGATCACAGAGTCCAACTTTTGTCTAATTGATGCCTTGTCACCCAGCCCAGAGCACTGAGGGCCACCTCCAAGTGTTCCTTGGACACCTCCAGGGATGGGGACTCCATCACCCCCCTGGGCAGCCTCTTCCAATGCCTGGTCACCCTTTCCATGAAGAAATCCCTCCCGATGTCCAATCTGAAGATCCCCTGGTACAGCCTGAGGCCATTTTCCTTGTCCTGTCCCTTGTTCCCTGGAAGCAGAGCTCAACCACCACCTAGCTACAACCTGTCCCCATCAGTGTGGTGGTGGATCCAGCAGGAAAGATGGGCAGATATTCTCCTGAGCTCCCACACCCTCATGGCCTCATGAGAGACAGCTCCACTTTTTGTCAAAACAAAAACATATCCCATTACAAAAAAGCATTTTTATGGATAAAATCTGGTATTTACTGAAGAAAATGGCTTTCCCACATGAACAAAATTTACCTTCCTAACAAAAAAAATGGTGGGCAGTGTAAGGGAGTGAAGGAGTAAGGATGTTTTGGTCCATTGTTTTCCGGGATAAAAAGAAAGGAGGAGGAAACTGGATTTACCCACCATAAATGATCCCACTAAATATTTGGAAATTGTTCCCTGTGAGGGTGGTGACGCCCTGGCACAGGTTGCCCAGAGCAGCTGTGACTGCCCCATGCCTGGAAGTGTCCAAGGCCAGGTTGGATGGGGCTTGGAGCACCCTGGCATAGTGGAAGGTGTCCCTCTCATGGCATGGAGTAGAATGGGGTGAGCCTTAAGGTCCCTCCCAAACCAAACCATTCTGGTATTCCATGATTTTGTGATCTCTTCTTCCCTCCAGAACTTGGGACGTGATGGGATGGAGTCTTTGGACCAGGCAGAACCCAAAGCATAGGGATAGAGAGCATCAAAGTGAAATGAGTATTCTGTGTGGGTGCACCAAGGTCGAAAGATTTTCTGATGACCTTGACCCCTGGCTGGGAATACACTGAGGAATTTGGTGCTGGGCTCCTGCAATCCTGCTGGTGACCATCCTTCCCTGGGCTGCAGCGGGTCCCTTCACAAGCCAAAAGCACAAGGCAAGCAGAGACCAAATAAAGCCACATTAATCCCAGCTCCATTAGAAACACAGAAAATAAATAAATGCTGTTTTCAAATGTGAAAAAAGAAAAAAAAATCAATAGAGAAAGAAATATTATTTTTAATCTTCTAAGAGGTTTTTACAAACAACAGGGAGGGGAAAAATTGAAAGCCATGAAAAAAGACTTGCCAATGTCCTTTTAACCTTTATTTATTATCACTCAGTCCACATCAGCCCCTGACTGCAAGATAATTTGGAATTTCATTTTAATTTCAATGTATCACATAATTCAACACAGCTTTCCACTTTTTTTTTTTTTTTTTTTTTTTTGGTACTGGAAACTTTAAAAATCTCTCTATAAGAAATGCATCTTAAAAAAAAGGCACCCCACAACATAACCCTTCTGCAGCAGTTACTTAATTTATAACATGAAAAGGGTTTGTGCTAAAATATGATAAAAATAAAATCAACAAACTTCAAAAAAGGAATATTCCTTAATAACATGCTTTAGCTTGAAGGGTGCCTGCTCCTCTGCTTTTCTTTGCCTTTGTCTGCTGCTTGCATTAGAGTGGAGTTATTTTGAGCCTGGCTTTTTGGAAGCCTTGTTCTGAGCCTTGTAGGGATGTGTTGAATGGCTGGGTCTGGCTGTGCTGAGGGAACTCAGGAGGAGCCTGGGACAGGCTGGGAGATGAAGAATTATTGGTATCACCAACAAGGAACAAGCAGAGACAGCCTGGCTATTCCCACGGGCATTGTGCTCCAGAATGCTCTACGTCCCATAAGATCTCCCATGGGAGAAGCCTCTGCTTTCCCAGCTCCAGCTTTTGTGTTGTCCTCAATGTGGCTTGTCCAGGATGGCAGTGAGGTCTGTCCTTCCCTCCCAGTGCCTCCAGGAATCAAGGAACAGGCTGCAGGTCCCTGGATGCTGCTCCTGTTAGAGTCATGGAATATCCTGAGTTGGAAGAGGTCCATGAGGATCATCCCGTCCAATTCCTGCACAGACATCTCAACAATCCCACCCTGTGTACCCCTGTGAGCATTGTCCAAAGGCTCCTGGAGCTCTGGCAGCCTCTGAGCCATGCCCATTCCCTGGGGAGCTGTTCCAGTGCCCCAGGACCTTCTGGGGGAAGAACCCTTTCCCAAACCTGACACAGCTCCAGCTGTTTCCTTGGGACACGTCCCTGGTCCCAGAGAGTAGGGAATGGAGCTACCCCTTGGGACGACCTGCAGATCAGGGTGAGGTCTGACCTCCATCTCCTCTTCACCTGAACAAGACAAAGGGACTCATCCACTCCTCATAGGGCTGCCCCTGGAGACCTTCCACCATCTTCATATCCCTCCTTTGGATACTCTCCAACAGCTTTAGGCCCTTCTGGTATTGTGGTGCCCCAACCTGCTCCCAGGCCTCAAGGTAAGGCTAGAGCAGAGCAGGACAATCCCCTCCCTGGCCCCTCTGGCAATGCTGGGCCTGATGCCCCCCAGAACAGGGACGTCCCTCCTGGTTCCAGGGCACTCCTGACTCAGATCCAACTGGCCATGGACCAGGACACTCAAGTCCCTTCCCTCAGCTGCTCTCCAGCCCCTCCTTCCCCACTCTGCATTTCCAGGGTAGCCTAGTCCCAGGAGCAGGATCCAGCACTTGTCTCTGTTCAGTTTCATTCAGCTGGTGACTGCCCAGCTGTCTCACTTGTCCAGGTCTCTCTGCAGGACCTCTCTGCTTTCCAGGGAACCAACAGCCCCTCCCAGGTCAGTACCAGTGGCAAATATCCTCAGCATATCCCTCAGGTACCACTGCCTCCCCCTGGCTTCAAGATCAGGGTCCAGGACAGCCAGGAGAACGTTCAGGGATTGTGTGCATCCATATCTCAATCCATTCCCAAATAAAACTCAAAAGAGGAGATTGAGATGAGGTGGGAGAGAAGAAACTTCTTGATACAAATTGTCCCATTAATGGATGTCTTGGCCTTGGGCTCATTTAATGTCCTGGAACTCCTTCAATTGCATCATTTTTCTTGCAAATTGTGACTAATTTGCAAAATAACTTCCTTGGGCTCATTCTCTTTTTACCACTTTCTTATTTTTTAGAAATTCCAGAGCAATAATTTATTTAATAGGGCCTGATGCAGATGGTGTGTTTTGTCTGGGATCTTGGCACTGGCTGTGGGCAGGAGGAATCTCATATTTTTATGTCAGCTCCCCTCCTGAGCCTTGTTTATCAGGGGGCTCCTGAAGTCACAGGCACAATAAGACTGTTTGTACTCCAAATTATCTGCAGGGAAGGTGGCAGAGACCTGGCAATGAGCAGAGGAACAATAAATTCCCTTCTAAAGAAAGCTCCACCCCAGCCCTGGAATCCGCCCCCAGCAGTGCTCTGAAATGTGATGGTTTTTCCAGTGCAACCTGGAAAAAGGCAGGAATTAAAATGCTGTTTGACAGCATTGCCATTGATGCCTTGCTACAGGAACCACATGGTGTCACCCAGGAAGTGTCACCAAGGGATCAAGTGATATTGTTTGTGATGTTCCAGCTGGGGAGGAGAAACCCAGGCTAGACCTGCTTTTATAAAGCATGGATAGAGTGAAGCCAGACAAGCGTGGTGGGAATGAAACATCCACAGATCTGTGTTCCACTCTGCATAAAATCCAACAGGGGCTCAGCTCCTGCCCTGACATTCTGGTGTGACTCCCACTCCTGCTCACCTCTCTGTGCTTCTCTCTTGGCTGTGCAAGGAGCTGCAGCAACTCTGCCTTGGAATTGGTGCTTGTCCAGGCTCAGAGCTCCAAGGACTCAGAGAAACATTTAGGTTGGAAAAGCCCTTTGAGATCATCCATCGTCAGAACCAAGGCTGACATCCTGAAGCAGCATTTCCCTCTGCCCTTGCCTGGCTCAAAGGGGAGACACAGAGACCAAGAGCAGGTTTGTCATCAGTGGAGGTGGACAGAGCCTTACCCCACCTGGGTGATCTGCCCAAAGAGCTCTGGGATGTTCAGGCTCACACACAAGAACTCCTAAATGCAAAGGGACAGGAGGTTCAGGGGACTCCTGTACCAGTGGGGACTCCAGCTCCCCACTGGGGAAAATGAAAAATTAAAAATGGAAAATGGAAAATGAAAAATGGTGAAAACAACTCTAACCCAAAGAGAGTGCTCTGGGTCCAGACCCAGGGTCAAGGAAAATAATTCTGCCAAAAATTAAAATACTGCCCTTGACTCTCTAATAGGTGGAAATTGGCTTCACCTCTCTTCTCTAACACATATTTCTTTGTTTACTACTCTCAAAAATATTCCTGGGAAAGCAGGCCTGGACAAGAGGTAACATAAAGAGATGCTAAAAAACCCAGCACGGCTCTGAAGGACAGCAATTCCCAAGCCCCATCACCAGCATGTCCCACACAGTCCCGTTTCTGCCCAACTCATGCCTGTGTCACATCTAAATCAATAGGAATGCAATGAGATTTGGCTGAAAATGCCGATTTCTGAGACAGAAATGCAGCTTTTGGAATCAGCAGAATTATCCATGAGAAAATCCCCTTTTTATTGCATCAGAAACCTGTAGGAAAATGAATACTTTTGTAGGGATCAAATAAAATAATTTCAGTGTTCAGATCTCTGTGGTGCCCCCGATGAGTGAGACAATGAAGATCTGCAGAAGCTGAACTTTTTTATTCATTTTCTCCGGATTATTTTTTGTTGTCAAGGCAGAAGTGTTTGTTAGCGAGGTCTGTGAAACGAGGTCTGTGAAATGAAGAAGAATCCTTTGAGCTCAGGAGCTGTTACACTTTGGAGAGCTCAACCTGCCCCAGCCCCGGCAGAGATGGTGATTTCATGCAATTATCACCCCCCACGCCACACAAGCCTGAGCGCCCAGTCTGGGAGCAGAACAGCAAACTCATCATGCCCTATTTAGCAAAACGTTCAGTGCCAACGTGAAATTCTGACCCTCACATTTTATTAAAAGGATTATATCTTAAAGCAAACTATTTCGGTCCTTCGCTAGGCTTCTCCCTGGGAAAACTTTCAAGACAATTTTGAGGACCGTGGCAGGATCAAGATGAAACAGTTCTGCCTTTCCATCTCATTTCTTCCAGCTCAGATCCCTTCCTTCCTCCGGTGTGTCCTACCCTGTGGTGTAAGCCTCGATTTGCAGAGGAAGCATCCTTTCCCATGAGCTCATCTTGCTTTTAAATTAATGTGGGCATTTAAACAGCTTTGGGGAGAGTTCTGTGCTGGAGATGGACTCGAGCACGGAGCTGGGAGGTGTCCAGCAGGTGGAAAGTGCTCCCAGTAGGTCACCTGCATAGCTTGGGGAACCAGAAAAACCTCTTCAAGGCACTGGGAAGGCAATTTTACTCCAGTTTGAGTTTGTCTCCATTCTGGTTAATCATAAAAATATACTGTTCCTATTGTATAGGATTGCATATGGATGTAGCAGGGAAGGGCGGGGGGGCCCCATGTTGGGGTAGATTTGATAGAACAGCTTTGTGTCAAATGAATAGGTAGGTTTATTATAGACTTCCCTTGCTCCAAGCTTCAGATGAGAGAAATCCTATAATCCCGCCCTGCTTTAATACTGGATTAATGTGGATTTGTTAATAAAATGCTAGTGAAATCGAGAATAATTTGTAATTAACTCAAACTTCTACTCCCAGCATCATTTTGAATATTTTTTAATAGAGATGAGGGACAGTTTCTGTGGCTCCATGCACTCCAACAGAGCAGGGCGAGTGGGAATCCTGCTGGAAAAACCCAGAAACCACTGCACCAGCTGGAGTTCATTGCAGTGGAAACTCTACCCAGGCAACACAGCTCACCAGCCACAGCTCTGCTGACCTCAGGGACCAAATTCTGTTCCCAAGAGCTGCTCAGATCCAAGGTGTTAACACTTCTGGGGATAAAATCCAAAGCATTAACCACAAAACAAGGATTGCACAAGCACAAGTGTAACAAAAAGCAAGTGCCATATGAACAGTGCAGGAACTACTGAGCAGGTGTGGCAGATGGAGAACTGCAGCATTAACACTGCCCAGTGGTACCCCCTCAAAGCATGGAGAGACCCTGCTCTGTGAGAATGGATTTCAGACAAGATCCTTTTCTGATCTGAAATCAGAAATGGAGGATTTGTCCCAACAGCTGGAGTGGAAGACCATCCACCTCCAAATCCTGCCTTTTGCAATGGTTCAAAAATGAACTAAAATGACTCATTTGTTCAAAGATGACCATGCCATGAGGTAGGAGAACAGTAGGAGAGTGAGACATGGAAAAGGCCACCCTGGGTAATTTTGGGGAAGGTTTGCATCCACTCAAGTTAATCACAAAAATGTCTTGGTTATCCTATTATACAGGATTGCACAGGCCTGCTCCCTCATGGAGCAGCAGGTCAGGAGAGGGATCAGAGGTGGAGATGGGATGGTCTTCACAGAACCACTTGGAGGATTTGTCTTCATTAGACAGAGACAGCCATGTCCCTGTATGGAGAACCCTGTATCCAGAACATCCCTGGTCTGGATTCATGGGACAAGGACAACGGGTTGAGGGTCAAAAAGGTCAAGTGCTGGGTCTGCACTTGGATCACAGCACCCCCACGGAGTGCTCCAGGTTTGGGACAGTGTGGCTGAAAGTGCCTGTCAGGAAAGGCCCTGGAGGTGCTGGTGACAGCGGCTGGACACGAGCCCAGGGGTGCCCAGGTGGGCAAGAGGCCAATGGCCCCTGGGCTGTCCCAGCCATGGTGTGTCCAGCAGGCCCAGGGCAATGACTGTCCCTCTGTGCTGGCACCTGTGAGGCACCTCCAGTCCTGGGGACAGCTCTGGGCCCTCACAGCAACAGAGACCCTGAGGGGCTGGAGCATGGCCAGGGCAGGGAATGGAGCTGGGGAAGGGCTGGGGCACCAGGAGTGGCTGAGGGAGCTGGGAAAGGGGCTCAGCCTGGAGAAAAGGAGGCTCAGGGGGAACCTTCTGGCTCTGCACAATTCCCTGACAGGAGGGGACAGCCCGGGGGGTCGGGCTCTGCTCCCAGGGAACAGGACAGGACGAGGGGAAACAGCTTCAAATTGTGCCAGGGCAGGTTCAGGTTGGACATCAGGAGGAATTTCTTCATAGAAAGGGTGGTCAGGCACTGGAAGGGGCTGCCCAGGGAGGTTCAGAGTTCCCATCCCTGGAGGTGTCCAAGATGGGCATCAGGCACAGGCTGGATTTGATGATCTTGGAAGTCTTTTCCAGTCTCAGTGATTCTGGGATTCTGTGAGAAGAAGCCATTTATTTTTCCTTCCAAAACCAACTCCCATGAATCTGACAGGGAGCCAGACACACCCAGCATGAGTGACACCCCAAGAGGTGCAGCAAAGGGAGGGTGCTCCAGAGAAAACCAAGGAGAATCCCTTTCCCACTCTAAGCCCGACAGACTCAACTGGTGTCTCTGGTTGGAACTTACAGTGTTAACTATCACTGGCTCTCATTTCAGCCTGGCTTTGACCACTTCACTTTGAGCCAGCCCTTGCCTGCAGAGTGGCACTGTGGAAACTTCCCAATCACTGACCCTCTTCTTGGATCAGGGTCACTTACAGTCAGGTCAGTGGTGAAAAACCCCAGGAGAGCAGCATCTGCCCTTCATCATCCTCAGCTCTGGGGACAGCCAGCTGCCAGTGGTGGATAAGTCCAATAAAGAGGACTTTTATCCTCTAGGAAAAGTCTTTTAAAGGACTCCTAACCTATAGTCAAGACTTGATGCTCAAGGGAAGATTTGTTTAATTTTGGGTTCTGTCTCTCTGTTTCTTCCCCAGCTTTTTTTCACTCTGGACACATTTTACAGCCCAGCAGAAATGTTTTAAGAGGAATGATGTGCAGTGCAAAACTCAGTGATACCCAGCAGCTCCTTCTCCACTTGGTTTATAAACTCTTAGCCAGATGACCTGCTGCTTTGGGCACTGTCTCACTTCACTTATGTCCTTACCCTGCTCCAGCTGCTATTTCAGCAACTTTGCTCCTTCTTTAGGGGAGAATCCATTCAACTTGATGTGTCTTTCTTTAAGCTGTTGAGAAAGGTCTGCATTTTCTGCTGTGACATTCCTTGATGGTCTCCTAAACTGCTTGGAGCTAGAATCAATAAGGAAATACCAGCCAATCCCAAAAGACCATGTGTGCTCCAGCTTGTCCACAGGGCCTGTCTGAGATCCTTCTGCCCCAGGCTTTGCTTCCAAATTTCCCTGGGGACCCCAGAGGATGTTGCTAGATACCACACAGTTCTGTACAGCTGCTTCCATGACTCCAAGGCCATTCATTAATTAATTGGCGACATCAAAATCTGAATTTTTTGCTACATGGGAAAAAGATGCCTTGAGAAACTGTACCCTATGTTCAGACCTGCACACACCCATCAACTATTCAGAAAGGTCAAAAAGTCCTCGACTTTTTAATTCTGGACCTTGGCAGGACCTGAAGTGGATAGAAACCATTCTGTCAAGTGCTGTAGAGCTCTCTCCTCCTCAGGCAACTTGAGAACAAACCACTTGGCACCCAGCTGATCTCTGCTTTCATTTCTGTCCCCGGCGACTCATTGTGCCTTGAGGTTAAATGAGGTATTTGTGTCTCTCGAGTCCATCTGCAGTCTCACCATTTAATTTGGACCATTCTTCCATGCACCTTTGTTGTCTGTATTCTTCATACTTTTGTTGTGTGCTAGGTTGGGGTTTTATTCCCCTTTCCCTTCTGGCCCATGGATGGAAGTCTTTGTCTGAGACTACAGTTTGAAAGATTTGGAGTTTGGACAGCATCGTGAGTGCCAGAAGTGCTTCCTCTTGAAAAGAGAGACTTTCTATAGAGAGACCTTAATAACCTTTTATTAGACCAACAGCTGGGAGAAATGGACAAGTGTTCAGGAGTATGAGCCCCTTTGTACCTCTCCAAAATTCACATTCTCTTTAGAACACCTTGCTTGAAACAGCATTTACACAAAGCCCTCTCACTCTGCTGAGAGACAATTTCATAAAATCACAGAATTATTTCGTTTGGAAAAGCTCTCAAAGATCATCGAGTCAAACCATTCTCACAACACTGCCAAGCCCAGGACCAACACTTGTTCCCAAGTGCCACATCCACATGACTTTTGAATCCCTCCAGGGATAGGGACTCCACCACGGCCCTGGGGAGCTGTGTCAAGGCTGGAGAGCATTTTTGGGGAAGAAATTTTTCCTAATATCCAACCTGAACCTCCCCTGGCACAGCTTGAGGCTGTTTCCCCTTGTCCTGTCTCTTGTTCCCTGGGAGCAGACTCTGACCCACACCTTGACAGAACTGGGTCTCCAGGGAAATGGTGGAGTCACCATCCCTGGAATTGTTCAAGAAATGAGTAGATGTGGCACTTCATGATAGGGTTTAAAGGTGGGATTCAGTTGAGGGTTGGATTTGATGATCTTGGAGGTCTTTTCCCACCTTAAGGATTCTGTGATCCTGTTCCTCAGAGATTCTTCCTTTATCCAAAGGCTGTTCCATCCAGTGCCAGAAGGACATTTCTTTAAGAGACTCATTTGGAATCTCAAATAGTATTCCCTACTCCAGGCTCTTGGAATGTGTGCTCCAGCTTGATGATGCTTGTTTTACTGTTTGCCAAACCCATCTGATGCCTGTGTGCATCTGAAGGAAAACCAGTGCAGGCTGAGCTCACAAAAGCTCTGCAAACCAGAAAAAAAAAGGCAAATTATTTTCTATATCTCTGTCATGGCTTCTCTTATTCATGTCGGCTCTAAATTATGTGGCCATGATCTTTCTAATCTCTCTTTGCATGGACGTCTTTCCATGCCCTTAATAATTTCCTTTGCCCTCCCCTAGACCTTTCCCGTGTCTGCATTCCGAGGCAGGGAGGTCGGAATAGGGAACATTATTCCAAGTGAATGTGTATCATACAGTTCTGTAATTCCATTATTCCATTACAGAGTTTTCAGTATTATTCCCTCCTTTTTGAACACAGCCTGGCATTTCCTTGGTTTTCTGGATCACCAACGCATTTCGAGGTTGCACTGGGCTCTTGGCAAAGGCAACCAGGGTTTGCAAAAACAATGTGCAGTTTTTGTAGTTTTGGTTTTTATTCTATGTATTTTTTTCACGAAGATTCTCTGCTTGGGGCCCAATTTTCAAAACATGGATCCTCAGTGCTAGAAAGGGCAGGTCCTTTCCCAAGGATCTTGCTGAGCTCTCTGCTATGGGGTGGGAGAAAGTCAGACACTTTTGTGGATTTCCTTCTCTCCCTCTGAAAGACTTGGTCTGGTTAAAGATTTTCTGAGGGAATTTAAAGGTGGAGCCACCCTCTTTTTTGGCATTCCTTTGACTGCCTGAGGCAAAGCAATTTGGAGGAGGTTTCTGTGAGTGATGAAAAGGCAGGTGAAAAGCCAAATGACATTAAAAATCACTATTCTAAATGCAAAATTCTCTCCTCTAATTATTGTCAACATAAACTGAGTCATTCCCATCTTATAGCAGCCTAAGGAAAAACTCTTTCCTGATGGAAAGGTGCAGGGAAGGAGTCATGTATCCAGTGGGAGGTTTGCTTTGTTTAAGGCTGTCTTCTCTTCTTCATCAGGATAGGAGAGGGAAAATTCAGCTGGCATCCTCAGCTTCTCTTCCTTATTTTGTGCTAAGAATTAAACAGCTGGGGGTGGATGTGAGAGGGAGCTCAGGGAAAAGAAAATCCGAGCTTCCAAGAGCTCCAGGAAGCCCTCTGCCCTCCCAGCCACATAACCAGTGGCTCTGAGGAGGAACTGGATGTTTCAAGAGGCTCTCAGTGAGATTTTAATGCCCTTAAATGCAAGGAAAGACATGGCACCATTGAATCAATGAGGTTGGAAAAGACCTCCCAGATCATGGAATCCAACCTGTGCCTGCTCCCCACCTTGTCACCCAGGCCAGAGCACTGAGTGGCACATCCAAGTGTTTCTTGAACACTTCTGGGGATGGGGACTCCACCACTTCCTTGGGCCTATTTCAGTTGCCTGACCACCCTTTCCATGAAGAATTCCTTCCTGATGCCCAGCCTGAACCTCCCCTGGCACAGCTTGAGGCTGTTTCCTCCTCTCCTGACAAATGATACTCTATGCCTTTGTGGCTCAAGGGCCAGCTCTTCAGGCACATGTGAGAGTTTTTGTTTGCTCAGGTCCAGCATTCATCAAGAGTTTGGAGTTCTCATGACCTTAATTTAGTTGCAGTTGAGAAGACAGACACCTACAGCAGGGCTTTGAGTAACAGCAAGAAAACTAAACCCAAATATCTTCAGCATGAAAGATGCGTTGTGGTTTGTGGTGAGGAGCAGATTAGATCTCCTGCTCCAGCCTCCATGGGAGGGGATTCCCAGTGCTGGCTGTGGAGGTCCTGGGACAGGAGGCAAATCTCACATGAAACACTGAAAACAGTAAAATGGCCATGGAAGAAATGCACTCTTCATATCTCAACATCTCTGAGATGACAAGTTAAAGAACTTGAAGATACTGGTGTGCAGAACAGCTCTGGTTTGAGCTGTTGAGCCTCCATGGGCAGGAGAGCACCCCAGTGGAATTGGCTGCCTTGGGACACCCCTTTCCAGGTCCTGCCCAGGCTGTTGGGGAGCATTTAGTTCATCCTAAGTCCTGCTGCTTCAAAGGCTGAGCCTCTGAACAGGCAATGACTTTGTCTCCTGGGTCTAACGATCAAGAGACTCAACATTCAATTAGGCAGAGCTCCCAGGAGTGTCTGACCAGTCTGCAATGCTGTAGGAGGAGTCCTTAGGACCTTAGATCAGACCATCAGCACGACCAATTAATGCTAACGCTACTGGCCTTGTTAATTGTGATGGAGCTCCCCAAGGGGACCAGGACTAAATGAGCAATACATATCAAAGAGGAACTGAAAAGTCATTATGTATTATTGTCTCTTTGTTGATTTGAGGAGGATGTGATGAACTAGGTACTAATTACATTAAAAAACACTGTATTCTAAACCAATCTCTCCTCTAATTAATGTCAACATAAACTGAGTCATTCGCATTTTATAGCAGATGAAGCCATTCAGTCACTGTGGGTAACACACGCAGGGCAGCTCTGGGATGAGCACTATTAACATGTTTTGGCCAGGGAGATGGAAATTTCCAGTCCCAAAGCACTGAACAGAGGTGCAGGTAAGATCAGGGTCTGTCAGCAGCATTCCGTGGAGTCCCATGTCATCCCACACACGTCCCTGTGCCCACAGACGCTCCCATGTACGCCTGTCGCACAAAGCAATTTTCCCCCAGCACCTTAAATGGCTTTTCCCCTTTCCACTTAAATGGCTTTTTTTTCCTGATTCATTTTTACTTTATTTTATTTTATTTTTTTATTTATTTCCCTTCTGTATCCTTTTCAATCTGGAAAGTGACTTGGCCTCTCTTCCCCCCATCTATTTTCCTCCTGCCACTATTCAGTTTAGGCATGAAACACAGAACTAGATTGAAAGCATTCAATGGCCATTCAATCGGAGAAGAAAAGAGCCCCTCAGAGCTTTATTAGATATGAAGATCCACAATAAAAATCAATTTCTGCCTCTTTATGCAGTTTAAATGACAAAGCACCCACCCATTCTGCAGCCTTTGTGCCCAGGAAATGTAATTCAGTGCCGGAGCCGGGCCCAGAACAGCCCGGACTCGCTGACCTGCGCCGGCAGATTCCGATATGATACAGCCCTTCCAGATAATGACAGCCACTTCATCTCCTCGCAGGAAAGAGAAACTTATCTGATATCTTGGAGGGTTAAAAGGCTATGTGGGCAGCATTTTTAATGGCACTCTAAATCAGCATCTTAAAAACACCTCTGCTTTTTTTTTTCCAGCGTCCCATTCCCCACTTTTCCCACTTGTCCACTGGAAACTCCAGCTGAGATCCTGTAAAGTCTTTGGGGAAGAGTTCCTTCCTGGATGCCTGGCTGGAAGTGAGCACATTAAAGTGCAGACTTGACTGCAAACATTCCCTCCATTGACATGACATGCAGGAATTTGATTAGGGAGTGTCTGTGGTTCGTGGGATGAGTGAGGGCTGTGAGGCAGAGCTGCCAGATCCCACAGCTGAGGTGTTCTGGGCAGGGAATGAGCAGCATCTGGGTGATCGAGCTGTGTTGGGAGGGAGTTGGGTTGGAAATCAGGAAAAGGTTCTTCCCCCAGAGGGTGCTGGGGTGCTGAACAAGCCCCCCAGAGAATGGGCACAGCCCCAAGGCTGCCAAAACTCCAGGAGTGTTTGCACTCCCAGGGACAGGGTGGGATTATTGGGGTATCTGTGTAGGGCCAGGAGCTAGAGTTTGATCTCTGTGTGTTCCTTCCAACTCAGGATATTCTATGATCCCATCCTCATCCCCATGGATTTCCTTAAATCACTATTGCAATAGCATGTTCCCCATGGCAAAGACTATTTTTTATTTGAATTCCAGTAAAACCTTGGCCTAACTTTTGTCTAACAGCAATGAGTTTCTTGAAAAAAACAAAGGAATCCTGTGTGCAAGTGCTTTTTGAATTTTTTTGAGCTTTTTTTCTGCCCATATATTCTGGAAAAGGGTCAGCAGCACTGTCAAATCAAACTTCTCTGTTATCTATATTCTATGGGATGGAACATATTTGATGTACGTTCCATACCAAATATATATACTCTACATATTATATAAATTAATATATTTTTATGTTCTATATATAATAACTGTAGTATCAATTTACTTACATAGAATTTTTATACCAACAATTCTGTTGACTCCAATACTCACAGACTTTGAAAGTCACACTCATTTTATCAAAAATTAAAGTAGGAGAGGGAAAGACAGAAGGAAAATGAAGTTATGACAATCCCATAAGGTCCTGCTTGTTCATTTGAAGAAGGAAACCCTTCCACTTTACATCCCAAACCCCTTTATTTTCCCATATTTTAAGAATTCCCATGCAGATAACACCACTGAATGATGTCACAGTGGAAACGAAAAGCTTTGATCTGTCTCAGATGAGTTCGAATCCTTCAGTGATTGACTTCAAAACTTTGCTTTTGTTTGTTTGTAGGAGGAGGAGTTCTGGATGTCGGAGTGAATCCGTGTCCTCCATCACTCACGTCTTTCAGCATCTCTGGCCAAAACTCCTCCCCGTGCAGCACTGAGTGTTTGGAGTGAATTGTAATTCTGGCTATTCCCCCTTGGCCTCGTGGCAGCTTTATCTTAATGAAGATGTGCTGTGTGCCTTTTCCAAAGCTTTTGGGCCACCCCGGGATAACAGTTCTAAGTAGGAGGAATGAGTTCATTGGAATCTGCTTTTCACGATTATCATTTTAAAATGTTTCAATGCGTTTACCAAATAACTCAGAGACTTTATCTCCCTGGAAATGCATCTGTGCATGTCCCCCCTAGGAAGCACTGTCCTTCCAGCCAGTGGATGGAGACCAGATCTGCTGGGAGCCATTGCTTGGTCCTGTGTCTGGAGCACCCAGAGCCTCTGACCACTGAGGAAGTGTTTAATGAGAAAGGTAAGGCTGTGAAACCACCATGTCCCCAAAAGCAGATCCCTCAGATAGACTAGGGCACAAACCATCCATGTCAGACAGATGCAGCTCCTGAATAAAGGCTGAGGGCTTCCCAGAGGTTGGCGGGCATTTCCCTGGCTCAGCGTGGAGAGGCATCACCAGTCCTGGTGGGAGGACATCCCTTTCCTTTTCAGGATGTCCTGAGATCTTCTCAGGTCCCTCCAACAAAAGGCCCACATGTCTTGATGTGACAATGGCTGGAGGTCACCCCAACCAGCTGAATTACTGTGGAAATGGCACTGCTGGGTGTACAGTCCTTGTCCAGCTACCCAGGGAAGCCAATAAGCTGGACATCGACATCTCCTGCACACATGGAAGAGCAGAGACATGTTATTAAGGGTTTCCCACTTTGAGGAGGACATGGAAATCCCACTGCTGTGACCAAGTGGTTTAGTGATTCCTTTCTCTGCAGATGTTATCTCCTGGAACTCTCTCTGCTGCACTTGGCAACCCAAAGCATCTGTGCTGAGAAATTGTGAAATAAGGAAATAAGGAGAAAAAACCACAACAGCTTATCTGGAGACAAAAGGCAGCTGTGTAGTCCCTGTGGGGTGTCACCTTGGTGTCCCAGGAGATATGTCAGAGGCTGTGCGAAGAATGCCAGAACCTGTAATCATTCATTTCTTCATCCAGCTGTAGCGAGGTGGGGAAAAACCTCTCTAAGATTCACATGAAAGAGGAGAAGTTCCAGCATAGCTGAGTCAGGACAACCTTGTGACAATTTGTCTTGGGATGAGCAGGAAATAGTGTGGGCAGATGTGGCACAGGAAACTTGTAGGATGCAGGATCAGTCAAAAGGATGGAGCACTGAGAGCCAGGATTACAGCTGAGCAAGGGCCAGAGTCAGGATGTGCTGGTCCAGACCTGAGGGAAGAGGATGGAGGATGTCCAAGGATATAAAAAATGCAGAAGACTCAGGCCTGGGTCACAGGTGTTTTCCTGGCTTGTGCCCAGGGAAGGAGGGAAAGCCAAGGATGGTGGGATGTCTGAGGAAAGGTGTTTCCAGTGGAGAGAGGGAGGTGTTGAGATGTCTGTGCTCTGCACTGCCGATTCCAGAACTGCGGAAACTCCCAATTCTCCCAGTCATCCCCTGCTGGGGAAAGATGGGGTCCTCAGTAACCATGGCAGGCTAAGGGAAACATGTCCCACACATGAGGCAGAAAGAGCTTGGCTTGGTTTCTCCCATAAAAGGGAAACTGAGGAAATATTCAGGAAATCTACTGGGGGATTACAAGTGAGGGAGAGGAAGGGGTTTCTCCCATCAAAGGGCAGTGTTGGCAACTGAGCAAATGAGATAAAGCAGCCATGAGTAAATCAGCCAAGTGACCATGAGAAGATCCCCACTCCGGAAAAGCCTCCCAGAAAAGCTGGAAACTTATGGAAGGAAAAAGACCCAAACCCACAGAAACAGAGATTATAAAAGGATATAATGAAGAGATGCCAACACAGCGGATGGAAAGGGTCCCTTTCAACCCCACATGCCTGTGTGACAAAGGCCAAGTAAGATAAAAAAAGGCTCTTTTTTTTTGCATGCATATATATATATATATATATAAAATGTATGTATGTATATACAATGTACACTTAGAGTGTGTTTGCAGATGGATTATTATCAATGTAATCAAGGTCAAAACCATCACACACTCCCAGCCCTGGAATGCTACCGTGACAGAAAGCTGGCAGTGAGGTTGAAGACAGTCCCGTTTTTTTTTTAGCAGACTTTTCTCACATTTGTCATCTGTCACCAGTTCAAAACCTGCTGGGAACCCACGGCAATAGACAAAAACAGACCTGTGGGTAAATGGTGTGGTTGGGAACGATCATGGGAGCAGATACAGCTGGTTTTGGCAGAGCCAGGGATCTGGTGCAGCAATGGAAATCTTTTCCAGTCACAGCTTGCTCACCAAAGCCATGGGAGAGGGATGCACCTGGACTGCCAGGAAAGGCTGGGAGCAGTTTGCCTGCTCTCCTCCATGGGTTGAGCAGGCTGTAAACTCTCCTTGCTGCTGCCAAAGAGAGAATCCCAGAGAGATCCGTGTCTCAGCATTCCCAACCTGTGGAGTTATGTGCCAGGCTGGATGCCAGGCGTGGCAGGTACCAGGGAAAAGATTTGCCTAAAAACAACACAGCTTTGTAGGCAGCTCTCTGTGCCCAGCAGAAGAACACCACAACACACCCAAAGAGGTGAAGTTGCTTGGGGCATTGGCACATCATTTGATGTCAAATGATAAACTGAGGGACAATAAGGAAAATAACACAGGATGGTAACTGTCTACACATGGCAGCAAGCAAAGGGTCAGACACAGTGTGGATAAATTCACTAGGCTCCTAAGAGAGTAAGGACCTGTGGCAAAGGCTTGGAAGTAAGGGAGTATTCACTTGATGAAGAGGAGGGCAAGCTGCTTCACCTCCTTGACCCTCAAGTCACCAAGAGCTAATAAGTCCCAGTGTAAGCCCGACACCAGCAGTGAAGCTGCAGTTTATTGACAGTGTCACTAATAGCTCACAGATGTTTGGTCTGGGGGTCACTGGCTGACCCTGTGCTTAGACAGGGTGATCCAGTGACTGTCAGGACCATCCCAACATCCTGGTGACCTCTTCTCTCCATGACAAGGGACAGGACCCCAGGGAATGGCTGGAGCTGTGTCAGGGGGGTTGGGTTGGATATCAGGGGAAAGTTCTTCCCCCAGAGGGTGCTCAGGCACTGCCCAGGCTCCTCAGGGAATAGGCACAGCCCCAAGGCTGCCAGAGCTCCAGGAGCCTGTGGACAACACTCTCAGGGAGGCACAGGGTGGGACTGTTGGGGTGTCTGTGCAGGGCCAGGAGTTGGACTGGATGATCCTTGTGGGTCCCTTCCAGCTCAGGATATCCTGTGATCCTGCCATCCTCCATCTGTGTGCTCCTGTATTTGTCTCATAATGTACATGTCTGATCTCCAGGAGAAGAAGGATTCCTGGTGCACATAACCAGAGGGATCTGGACAAATCCCTTCTTGCTCTTTTGCATGAGACCAACCCCTCCAAATATAAGAACAAATAGCACAGACAGACAGTGGCACTTCCAAAGTTGTTTCAGATCCAGCAGCACGATACTGAGCAAAACTGAAAGCACAGCAGGGTGCTCACCTGGTGAAGGGCAGTCCTTTTTTCCCAGTGGTAGCCTCAAGGCTTTATTTGGTGAAGAGGCCATGCTGGAAGGCAGCCAGATCTGGTTCAACCAACCCCACTGTTCAAAAATACCCCCGGACAATTCTACATCCTGCTCTTGCTGCCTCATGTCCCAGGAGCTGTCTTGTCTCTGCTTGGCTCCTGGTGCTACTCTTCCTCCCAAACCCTCCAGGCTTGAGCCCAGAAATCCCAAACATTGTATGACAGGCTCAATCCATCCTGGCTCTGTGCCCCTGGCCTCATCCCAGGACCAGTCATCTGGCAGAGAATCCCGGTAGACGACGTTGATTCAGCCTTATATAAACCAGAAAAAGGCAGAGGTAGTGAGTGACAGAGCATCAGGAAAGACAGGGAAGCATCAGGATTGACTCCAAGTGCCAGATGGGGGTTCTAAGGAACATCAGGTTTATGACTTGAACTGCATGTGGTGTTTTTCCAGGAAACAGAAGTGCTGGGTGTTGCCTTAAGACCATGGAAGGAGTTGCAGAATATCTTAGGGCAGAAGGGAAATCAGAGAATCATGGGATGGTCTGGGTTGAAAGGTACGATAAAATCATCCAGTCCCACCCCTGCCATGGGCAGGGACACCTCCCACTAGCCCAGGTTGCTCCAAGCCCTGCTCAACCTGGCCTTGAACACTTCAAGGATGGGGCTGCCACAGCTTCTCTGTGCCACCCACACAAGGAAGGATTTCTTCCCAGTATCCCATCTAACCCTGCCCTCAGGCAGTGGGAAGCCATTCCCCCTCGGCCTGCCACTCCAGGCCTTCGGAAATTGCTCTCTCCATCTTTTTTGTTGGCTCCTTCAGATACTGGAAGGCCACAATTAAGTCAGTCAGAAGACTTCTCCTCTCCAGGCTGAACAATCCCAGCTCTCCCAGCCTTTCCCCACAGCAGAGCTGCTCCATCCCTCTGTTCACCCTGGCGCCTCCCTCCTCTGGACTCTCTCCAGCAGCTCCATGTCCCCCCTGTGCTGGGCCCCAGGGCTGGGGCAGCTCTGCAGGTGGGCTCTCACCTGAGTGGGGCTGAGGGGCAGAATCCCAATCCCTTTCCTGCTGCCCACTCTGGGGGATCAGCCCAGCACAGGGGGGTCCTGGGATGGGGCATGGCCAGCCCTCACCACCTGCACCCCCAAGTCCTTCTCCAGGGGCTGCTCTTCACCCATCCAGTGTGACCTTCTCACATCAGTTCCTTCAGCTTGTTTATCAAAGATTGCAGTTTTTCTTTGGCTTTTGGAGTTCATCCTTAGCCAGGCAGGTATTTTTTGTGCAGATGTTTCAAAGAATATTGGATTAAAATGAGCAGGATGCTTGTGCTATTGTGTTGGAAATTGGTTGAGCCTGGTCCTCATCTGGTGTCCTTGCTGGGCAGACCAGGAGCAGGTCAAGAGCTGGTCCATTATTACTGCTGACGTCTATTGCAGATCCCAATCCCAAAATACAATAGAGTGGTCTTTGCCATTTTTTTTTCCAATGTGAGCAGTGCCTGAGGTCTTATTTCCTTTGAGAAGATTTAAAAAAACAACTGCTAGAACAAATCTATTCTTCTTCCTGGGGTTTTAGCTCTAACATGGAGGGGTATAAAACGGTAAGAATTGTTTAATAAAAATAAAAAGAAACAAGGAAGAAGCAATGAATCAGTTTCAAACAGGAATATCTGCCTGTCTAGAACAGAAGAAATTTAAAGATTAATGGATCTTAGGAGCAGATCTCCCTGGCAGGCTGGCCGCAGAGATGGGGAGCCCAAAACATATACAAAGGGATTAAAGCAAATGCAGGGAAAATGTTGTTGACTTAATTATTCCCAAACTGATGTTCAAGTGGAAAAAAACCCTTTGAACTGGGGCAAGAGCAGAATTTGGCTGGGTGAGGTGTGTGAAGGGAGCAGCACCTCACAGTGTTTGTCCATCCAGCTCCAAGAGTTTGAGATCTTTCTGATTTTCCCTGATCCCATTGGTCCAAACCCAACAACCCATTGGGGTTTTATTTTGTTGTGCTAGTTGGGGTTGGAGTTGAGTTAATTTCCTTCAGAGTAGCTGGGATGGGGCTGTGTTTGTCATGCTCAGTGTGGAAAGCTGGGGACAAAAGCAGGAAGGGAGGGCATTGGGAGTGATGTGTTTGTCAGTGGTTAATGTTGGCCAAAATGCCTTTATTTTAAAGAAACGTGTGAGTCGAGTTCTGCTTTGCCAAGAGCCACACCAGGCATCTTCCTAATCTGGTGTGTGTTTGAAACAAACCAGTATGAAGAGGATGAATTCATGTAAGTGATGTTGGTTTTGGGTCATTTATGGTGTTTATGCATAAGCACAACTCCTGAGACTGCTCCGGTGGGATTTCTGGCTCTGTGTTTCCCCCAGATCCCATGGGGTGTAGGATCAGGAAAGAGGGAAGACTGGTGAGCAAGGCAGAGCTGCCCAAACCTGGTTCAAGTGTGGAATCTTGCAGGGATGGACACAATGTAAGGAAGAGTTTTGGCTGCCACAAATCCAAGGGAGCTCCACTGGCCTGGATTTGTCCAAGACAGGAGCTGGATAACAGCTGAATTGCTTTTCTTCTGCTTTCAAAGACCTGTCAGATGAAAACGGGAGTTAAAGCACACAATTCCCCAGGTCTGAGGCATTTTGTGCCCAGGTTTGGGTTAGCCCTACTTGCAAACACAGGCTGAAGCATCCCCAAAACTGGGTTTCTGAGCCACCACACAAAGGCACACCCATTCCTGTCCTGGGCTGAATCCAGACCTCTGCACCTCATCCTGGGACATGCAGATTTCCACGTGCTCTTCCTCCTGTAAATGAGTTTTCTAATATCCTCATCCACCCTCCCCAGGGAAGGAGAAGTGGGGAAGGGTTTATTTATTTAGACCACTTTACTGCCTGATCAGAATTACCCGTCTGAGAGGGGGATTTGAATGGCACCTTATCTGAGGTCTTTCTCCCTCTATTTAATGCTTGAAATCAGAGGCTTTGCCGCATTTCTTTATTTTTTTTTTTAAATTACAATGGAAAAAGAAAAGGATTGAACAGGAAAGTTAAAATAAAATTAAAAAAAAAAAACTTTAAAAGTACAATGTGAATGAAAAATGATGGTTTTACTCTTTGCCTTAAAGTAAAATAGCCTTTATCTTTTTTCCCCCCTTACAACAGCCTCCTCTACCTAGATAATGCATTTGGTTAGATTTATTTGCTCAGCCCAGAAAACTTGACACTAAGGGGATTATTTAGTTTTAGATTCGCTGTAGTCCATAGTAATAGCCAACAGGGAAAGGAATGAAGCAGCGATATTAGCAGGGAGATGGGAGGGGAGGGTGGACGGGGGAGGGGGTGGCAGGGACTGCAGCTAAGCAAAACTGCTTGCATAAACACCATTAAGAAGATTTAGACATTGCTTTTCTTATCATCAGCACTCCTGGAAGAAATAAAAAAAAAAAAAAGAGAGAGAGAGGGAGAGAGAGGGAGAGAGAAAGGAGAAAGGAAAAGGGACAGGCCCTGACTTGCTGTGCATGCGTTTCCATCAAGGTTCAATAGAAAAATAAAACCAGCCCAGGGTCCATGTGCAGCAATTCTGCCGACCTCTCCAAGTTACCCCATCACGCTCCAAAGGAGACATTTGTTCCACGTGTTAAGAGGAGGAAGGAGCAAGTCCAAAGAGGAGGAAATACACAGTTTCCCTGCAAAGACTTGGCCAGTTATATACATATCCATGAGAGACATTTCTTTTCCTGTAAAACACTTGAATTTTTTTTGTGGACATCCAAGGAGTGGAATGTGCACAGCAGAGGAGGAGGGAGAGGTTCCTGAGAGTTAAAAATCAAACTTCACAGGCAGAGCACTTGGCAGCCCAACTTTTGGAAATCTGTCCCACACTCACCAGCCACTGACTCTGTGAAGGGACACAGCCAGAAGTAGCAACAGAGCACAGGCAGGAGAAGGCTCTGGGAATGTTTTTGGTCAGCAGAATCATGGGATGATGGAATGGTTTGGGTTGGAAGGGAGAATAAAAATCATCCAGTCCCACCCCTCTCATAGGCAGGGACACCTTCCACTATCCCAGATTGCTCCAAGCCCTGTCCAGCCTGGCCTTGGACACATCCAGGGATGGGGCAGCCACAGCTTCTCTGTGCCAGGGTCTCACCACCCACACAAGGAAGGATTTCTTTCCCATATCCCATTTAACCCTGCCCTCTGGCAGTGGGAAGCCATTCCCCCTTGGTGTGTCAGTTCAGGCCCTTGGAAATTGTCTCTCTCCATCTTTTTTGTTGGCTCCTTCAGATACTGGAAGGCCACAATTAAGTCAGTCAGAAGACTTCTCCTCTCCAGGCTGAACAATCCCAGCTCTCCCAGCCTTTCCCCACAGCAGAGCTGCTTCATCCCTCTGATCACCCTGGTGCCTCCTCTGGACTCTCTCCAGCAGCTCCATGTCCTCCCTGTGCTGGGCCCCAGGGCTGGGGCAGCTCTGCAGGTCTTGGAAAAAAAAATGTAGGAATTCCCAAGGACTAGAAGGACTTTCCATGGGTCTGGATCAAGCCACAGAACAGAAATTATCCCTTCAGGACACAGGTTTCCCCCCAACAAGCTCTTTCTGGTGCCCTTGTGCCAGCATGGAACACATCCAGCCAGGGAAAGAGGGACATCCAGCTGCCCGTCTTGCCTCGGGGCAGGAGTTGAAACTGCTTTTCTCTGGTGCCACCAGGACTGGTTGTGACAACCTCTAAGCCTGGCAGATGCCTCCACAAAGGACTATGGAGCTGTGGAGTCATTAAGATAGGAAGAGACCTCCAAGGTGAGCAAGTCCAACCACCAAACATCTCAGTAGAGCAGGTACTAAATTAAAGGTTATTCAGTGAGCACCATGGGGGGGCACAGGAGCAGCTCCTCAACACCCTGGTCTGGTGTTGGGGACCCTGTGAGGACACCAGGGTCCATGGGCTCCCTTGTGTGAACATGGTGTGTCCTAGGGGAGGGACAGCCTGGTCACTCAACATTCTTCCCTCCCTGCTCCTGTTGAAAGGAGGCACGAACACTCATCTGCCTCTCCATGAGCTCTTCCACCCTGGTGTAATTCCTGTGTAAAGTGTAGCTGCCAAAGCACCCGAGTCAGCAGATCCCAGCTGCTGAGGCACCCACAGGAAGGAAATGCAGATGCTGTTTAGAAGTTTCAATGCTCTGAATTTTAAACAAAACATCCAGCTCTGTGGAAGAGACAGAAACCATCCTGCTCCAGGGCATGAAAATCTTCCCGTCACCAGGCATTAGGAGGAAAAATGTCCTTGGGGGCACTTGGGTTTTTTACAGCTGCCAATGAGACTTCCTATCATAGAATCATGAAATTCCAGAATAGTTTGGGTTGGAAGAAACCTTAAACCTCACCCAGTTCCACCTTCTGCCATGGGCAGGAACACCTTTCACTATCCCGGGTTGCTCCAAGCTCCATCCAACCTGGCCTTGGACACTTCCAGGGATGGAGCATCTTCTTGCCTTTCACTCTCTGGAAACTGCTTTAATCAGTAGGGGCAGGTCAACTGAATTAACTCTTGCATTTAAAGTTAGGAGGTGACTTCTCCACTATTTATCCAGCTATCTCTCACCATGGCAAATATATTATTTGATAATCAGCTTGTGCTTCTCTGCTTTTACTTGGCTTGCAAAGGGAGCTTCTAAAGCAGGGAGAAGAAAACTGGGGAATTGGCTGTGAAGTTTTTTGGGACCTGTGATCATTGTGGAAAGGGTGGAAGAGCTTAAAACCAAAGGAAAACACAATTCATTAATCCTTTAACTTCAGGATATTACATCTTTCCCTATGGATAATGCTCATGAGAACTTAACAGCTCTTGGATCAAAACAAAGGGAACATCTCCTTCACTGAATTTCTAATATTCCTGCTATTTCACCCATCACACTCATTCTCCTTGGCCCTTCCAGATGTATAGAAAATTCTGTGTCTCAAAGCTGGTTCCTGGCTGGGAAAGGAGAGAAAATCTGCTCCAACTCGTGGGCATCCTCTGTTTTTTGCAACTCACCTCGATCTGCTGGTGCCAGCCACATCTTGGAGCAGAGGCGTTCAGACCTGCTTTGATGAAGTCCTGTGCCTTGCCAGGGTTCACAGAACGACAGAGAAAAGCAGGAGAGGATCCCAGGTGCCCAGAGGATGCTTGTGACTATCACAGGCTGAGCCTTAAGGAGCAAGTGCAGTCTCAGTCCACTGGTGTCCTCCCTGTGCAGGGGGGACAACAGCTTCAGCATTTCTTAGGAAATGCCTGAATCACACCTTTTTTCTTTTTTTCCTAGAAGCATCACTTCCATCTTGCCTGGGCTTGAGCTTCAGCCAGCTGCTTTTCATGCTGGAGCTTATCTCTGGCAGGCACAGTGACATTGTGCTGTGGTGTCTGCCGAGAGGACGCAAAGCTGGGCCCAGCAGCTGACCCAGAACACAAGAGCCCCTGGTCTTTGTTATCTCCTTCCAGGGCCCAGTTCTGTGCTCTGCTCCAAGATTAGCTGCTCTCCCCCAACGTGCCATTGTGTGTGCAGGGAATGGGTGAATTCCTTTTTCCCAGAGCAGCTGTTTTCCGTCCCCAGCCGGTGTCGTTCTGTTTCAAGTGAATTTTCTCTGTCTTCTGTAGAGCCTTCAGAAAAGCCCATCCCCGAGCAGTTGATGTATTCAGCTCCTTCCCACCATGACTAAAGCCTCCTGCATCTGCAGCCTGAACTTCTCTCCCTCGCCATCAAGAGCTGCGCCTGTTCACAATTTCGTGGTGGCAAACTTGTTATCTCCTACCACAGAGGAGAATATATAAACTCCCAAAAACCTCCTGGTCCCACTCACTCAGAGCTGTCATCCACCTCACAGATGCTTTTGGCTGCAGCCCTGCAATGTGTTAGGGATTTAATGGATGCCATTGCAGCAGATCCCAGAGTGGCCATGCAAGAACATTTAAATTAGCAAGATTTTTGAGTGAAATATAAAAGTCCTGCTGGAGAGATGGGAACAACTCATGTCCTGGTGGTTACCAGGAGGGGAAGACACCAGGGGAGTAAAATCTGGCAAGCAGGTGAGCCTGATATGATTGGGTTCAGAGCAGGGCACTGCAAGCAGGTGTTGGCTGTAGCCACAGTAACAGCCTGGCTCAGATGGCAGGACACACCTGGAGGGCAGCAAAAGGATGGGGCATCCTGCTGGAAGGTGCCAAATACCATGGGAGAAGAAAGGTAACCTGCATGGAATGAGGTTCAAACTGGCTCTTGGAACTTTTTTGCTGCATTCTAGGCAACTTACCTGTGTCTTCAGGGTGAGCGGAACCCTCATCAGTGTGTCTACTCTCCAAACATGGGACAAGAGACCTGGAAGCAGCTTGGGCTGGGAGCCAAGTGCACCTGACCATGGGAGGCTGGTTCTCTCTCCAAAATGAGGAGCACCTCCTCCCAGTACAGACACACCTCTGAGTTTTCTCACACAGTTTTAGTTCCCACCCAGGGCTGCACAACAGCTGACTTGGCTGGAGAGCTCAATTCCTGTTCCTCTGTTTTAGGTGGAGCATCTCCAAGTGGGACTGCAATCCCTCCACTCCTTAGGCTCTCTCTGTGTAACGTGGGTTGGCCTTATTAGTTTAATGAGGGGGCGGGGTTTGTGTCAGGGCAGAACCTATGGCAAGGGCCACACCAGAGTTCGTGTGGGTGTCTCCCTGACTGATTTCCTCTCAGCTGCACAGCAGCAGCTGGTGGGAAATTAATTGTGTGGCATACATTTACAAGTTAATTGCAGTTTCACTGGAAGGTGGGAAACCTGTGTTTGATAAATGTGAGAAGGAGACACCAGAAACTGCTTTCACTGCCTGGCCCCAGCTCTGGGGTTCTTGTCTCACTGTGGTTATCCCTGTCTGCTACACAGCAGGTCAGGGTCCCCTGGTGCTGAGAGAACACAGAGCAAGAGGAGCTGCTGCCTCAGCAAGTGAGCAGTGCTCAGCTCTCTCAAACAGATTTGCTTGTTCCTACATGATTCCAGTCCTAGTTTTTATTTTTCTGGGGGCTTTCTTGGTAGATTCCATAAGCAGATGTTTCAGCCAGGCCTGAAGCACCCTTGGTAATGAGAGAGGAAATACTCAGCTGGTCTAATTTTCCTCTGAGGAATTGCCTTTTCTTCAAAGGTCTCTGCTTGCTGTTCCACAATTACCTGCCTCTCTTTTTCCTTAGTGAGTGGCCTCAGTTGTGTTTTTCTTGATGGGCCTCACTGTGCAGGCTCACAGATGTGATGGGGAGTGAATGAGTTGAAAGCAGAAGATGCCAAGCAATGGGTAAATGACGAGGAGAAGGAATTTAATACTTGGAATCACAGGAAATGAAAGGCAGCTCTGTTCATCTGCAAACAACAAATAACTTGCACTCCAGTCAGCAGTTTGTCTTCTATTCCTGTTCACACCTGCAGCAGGGGCAAGAAGGGAAAGTACTAAACCCCATTATCCTCAGAGTAAGAGATCAGAGGGAGGCAGAAATGAGACAATTTCCATATAGACGAAGCAGCAGAACACAATTTTGGCATGTTTTGACCATCTGCAAGAGGCTTCAGAGCTCTGAGGAGCGCTGTGAAAGCTGTCAGCTGGGCAATTGAATGCAGAACTGAGTCAGCCAAGAAAAGGTGTGAACAAAGCCATGGGGAGAAGCTTCAAAGGAGGAAGAAACACCCCTTGGTGGACAGGCACTGCTTTCAAATGCTGCCTGCTCCTGGAATTTCGACAAGGAGAAGATATTTGGGAACCTTGTGGAGGGGCCAGGCTCCACGTGCCAGAGGTGGTCTCTGGGCTCTCACAGGGTTCAAGGCCTTCAGGAAAACCTGACTGCAAGTGCCTGGCTTTGTTCAGATAATCTGAGTTGCCTTTATCTATACAGAGCTCCCTGATCCTGACCCAGCCATCCCAGTTTGGGCTTTGCTTCCTTCACATCTGTTCTGGCTTTTTGAGTCTGCGCTCATCCTACGCTCACAGAAGATCCATGAGATGCAGAAAGGTGTGAACACATGAAACTGAGCATCTGCCACCCATCTGAGACCATTCTCTGGTGGGATCAGGGCATGTGCAACACCTGGCCAGGTTGGATGGGGCTTGGAGCAATGTGGGATGGTGGAAAGTGTCCCTGCCATGGCAAGGGGGTGCAACTGGATGATCTTTAAGGTCTTTTCTAACCCAAACCATTTCATGATTTTATGTTTCTGAGCTGATAATTTAAAAATATCTTGCTGATAACAACAGGAAGAGAAGTGCCATAAAAATCAGATGGATTCTGATGTATTGTTTTGCTCAAATATCTATTTTATTTATGTATTTGTGAAGGACAGAAGCACATGGAGGAGTGTCAGTTTATGTTTTGGCTTTTAATCTGTGCTTTCAGGGATTTTATGGGTTTTGACTGGACAAATGGTCTTTCCAGAACACCTGAGTTGTTCATCTAAGACCACCAGAGTCTGTAAATGGTTACTGTGTTAGCCATACTCAGCTTAGTGGTTGGCATTAAATGGTATTTCATGGAATAAAAAACTGAAAGGTGGAGAGGAAGAACTCTCTTAAGGATGCTCCTCTTGGGATGAAGAGGTATTTCAACTGCCTCTTCAGCTGAAGAGGTGTTTCAGCTGCCAGCATTTCCACCATCAAATGGTGCCAAGAATTCCTGTCTCCCATGGGCTAAGGGTTGTGCCAGGGGACAGGGACATGAAGGTGAAGGACCTTTGCCTCCTCTTGGCTGTGGGTGTGAACACAGCAGCAGCCCAGGGTTCCACCCACTCTGCACTTCTGCACAAGCTTTAAAAAGGGAGTTTTCTTCCACAGCTCTGAACACACAAACCTTCAGCACAACCAGGGTCCTGCCCAGCTCCATGGTGGGAAGAAGCACCTATTTTGTGTGAAGAACCATCTATTTTGTGTGAAGAGCCACCCATTTTGGTTTCCTTTGGATTCCTTTGATGCCCTCCTGAGGGTTTTTACTGGAAAAGTTTCATCTGATTTTGTAGTCTTGAGTTGAACCTCCTTCAGTCACCCCTTCCAGCCTGGGAACTACCCAGATGTGCTGCTGCACTTCCAGAAGAGCTGGGAATGCTGATGTTAAAGAGGGATCACGAGATAATTCTTCAAATATATTTTTAATGATAGGGAGCAGTTGCTGCCACATTCTCTGTCTGTTACCTTGGGCAAAACATTTAAACCTCCTGCACCCCAGCTCTTCTTCTGTGAAGCAGGGTAATAACTCTGCTCTCATCGTGGCTATTTCATGCCTGGGGGCACAATAGTCTTTTGCTATTTCTATGCAGAGTGCCTTTCACCACAATTATTGGCATGGAGACAACAGAGTAAGACACAGCCGAGTTCTGTGGGCGTTTCAGGGTTTTCCCTTGGGGGTCCTGCCTTTTGAGCAGCCCCTCTTAATCCACCTGAGTCAGGTAAGGGCTGATAGTATTTCCTAAAATTGTCTTAGCAATGGTAAAGCAAAAGAGTGGGGAAAAAAATCTGCAACAAAGCCCCCTTTGCCAGTTTGCAGCAATGGTTTTAATATTTCCAGCTATTGTTCCAGATGTGACAATAATATAAAGTTTAAAGGCGAAAGGGGTGGGCAGAGGGGGCAGAGAAATCAAAGCAGACCATTAGGCTGAATGGTTATCAGGGCGGTTTGCTCCAGGCAAAGAGTTAATCCAGACCTGGGAGAGAGCACTGGTAGTTAAAGCCCTTTAATGGCCTAAGTCCTATGATAATTAGTCCTGCCCTGGAGGTAGCTAAGTGAGCTACTCCAGCCTGAAATGGAGCTCATCCACTGCTGAGGCCATAATCCTCTGTGCACAATGAAAGCTGAACTAATTCACTGAGTAAACACTTTCTCAGTTACTTACACGCTGTCTTCTTTCAGCCTGACACCAAATAGATTCACTTCCAAGAGCTGCAAAGAAAATCAACTTTTTTTTTCTCTCATTTTTTTTTTAAAGCAGTTGATCTTAGTTGAAATACATTTGGATTTAGTATCCAGGGTATAACCTGGGCAGATATCATCTCCTTTCTCCTGGCATCAGACAGCAGCTCCTTTATTTTAGCCCATTCCAATGGCAGGGAGAAGAAAGGCATTCCCCATCTATTACCTACATTTTTCTCCTGCTGGTATCCCTGGAAAGCTACATGCTGGAGAAGGCCAGAAGGATTCTCTCAATCCTTGAGTTCTGTGCCCTCAGCTCCATCAGAGGCTCAAGGTGGGATGGAGGAAGAGTAAATTGAAGTAGCAAGGAAGGAAACACCAAATATCCTCAACCACTGCAGATGGCACCCCTTCTTCCTGCTTTTCCTCCTTTTTGTTTTAATTAAGAGGTGGAATTGGACATACCACAGCACTGTGACCTCTGGAAGGACATTCCATGAGTGCCTGGTCTTCCCTGGGTGCATTCCATGTCACCTTCCCATGCCCCCTCCCAGCACTGTTTCCAAACCCACCTCCAAGACACAGCTCCTGGAGTGCTCCACGTTCCACTGAAACATGGGAAAGGGAACCAAGCAGGAATCAGGGGGTGATGCAGGAACCTGCACTGCCCCTCTTGGTTTTGAGCTGTCCCTGGCATCTCCTGCCCTGCAGCGACACCCTGGTGGGAGCTTTGATATCTTCACAGGTGTCCCTGATCCTTTAACCCTTGTAACCATCCCACTGGGAAGACCACAGTCATGGAAGCATGGAGTGGTTTGGGTTGGAAGGAATCTTTAAGCTTATTTCATTCTGTCCCATGGGCAGAGACACCTTCTACCATCCCAGGGTGTTCCAAGCTCCATCCAACCTTGCCTTGGACACTTCCAGGGATCCAGAGGCAGCCACAGTTTCCCTGAGCAGCCTGTTCCAAGGCCTCAGCACCCTCACAGCCAGGAATTCCTTCCCAATATCCCATGTAACCCTCACTGCCTTCACAGGTGAACAGGTTTCCCTTGTGTACACCAGAATTCTTTGTTAAGGTTCACTCTGTAGGACATTTCTGGACTTTTCTGGACATTTCTGGACCACTTTCCATCCCGTCCTAAGATGGCTGGATGAACTGAACTCCATGAAGGAACATTCATTTCCCTAAGCTGGAACATGAGTTTGAAACCCCCTCAACTCAGCTATTGACACTGTCACTGTCCAAAGGCAGAGGAGAAAAATTCCACCCAAAAGGGGTGCTGGGGTTGCTTTAAAGCAAATGACTTGGTCTGGGGGTTTGACACGTGTCTGGAACCACCTCTGTGCAAGTTTTGGTCAAGATGTAGCTGCAAATGAATCTGGTTTTGTGAGTCTCTCCCCCAAAGCCTCCCTTGGATGCTGTCTGGAAATCTTCCACCCATTGGGCAGGATTTGCCTGATTCCCAGGAAGCTGCCAGCATCTTTTCCTGGGCCAAGCAGAAATGCATCATTTTCTGCCTTCTCTTTACACAAGCACCTCCATATCTGTGGCCATCAGAAGGGGGTTTATACCTCCAATGTAGGAAATATTTAATATGATTTCTTATCCAAAACCCCTCTTTCCAAAAGAGGGATTTTCCATGGTACTTGCTGGCCTTCAGTAGTAGAGGAAAACATAGAGGCAACTCTGTCTTGCCTTGATAAAAGAAGAAAAGTGAAATCCTGATCTAATTTTATACTTCCAAAAGGGAAAGACAGACATAAAAGGATCTGCCAAAGAGAAGAGTCTCATAATCAAAGGGGGAAAACAATAGACTTTATTTGTTTATTGGATATTTAAATATACCAAATTCATTATCATCTGGAATCTGGCCCAGGAAAAGAAATCTCAGCAAAGAAAAATATAATAAAGGCTTCATCAGTGCTCTCTGTGCTCACCAGCAGTTCTAGTTTTATGGAGACCAAATCATGGCCCACAGGCTGGTGAGGACAGGGCAGGAAGGGAGTGGGATGGAGGGTTCAGGAAGGGCTCAGCCCATTCTTTGGCATGTGAGGCAGCCAAGGGTGGGGGTTCATCATTTACTGATGGAGAAGAACAAGCCAGATTTTCTCATCTGCTCCCAGGCCACCAGGGAATTATGTCCTGGCTTTAGGATCCCAGCCCTTAAAAAGCCTTGGAGGAGCAGTTCCAGCTGGGAGAGCTCTGGACCTGGAAGCAGGGATTACTCCTCTTTCTCACCTGCTGGACACCCCTGGCTGAACTCACCCTCTGAGGAGTGGGCTGTTGGGTTGGGCATTCCTGGGGTGCTCTGAGAGCATCCCCAGAGTCCAGCCTGGCCCTCAGTGATGGGCAGAACACGTCAAAAATGATCTGTGACCCGTTTGAAGGGAGTGCAGAGGGAGGCAGGACACGCAGTCTCTGAGGACTCTTAAGGCATGGAACGAGCTGGTGAGTGGTGTCACCAGTGTTGCTTGGAGCTAGGAGGGAAAAAATCCTTCTGAAGTGCGTGTTCAGAGATATTTTCTTCTTATGACGGGAAAATAGAAACAAAATGGGGGGGAAGAAAGGGAAAATCCACATCCTCTGCATCAGCAGCAGCTTCTGTCTCCAGGCTCTCTGGCAATGATACCTCAACCCACCCATTCAGCAGTCCATTATCACTTCCCTCCTTCCATTATTCCCCTTCAGCCTTATCAGACGTAAGCATCGTCTCAGACGCTCCAACTGGAGCCTTGTAATTGTCCCTGGTTCGAGCTCGATAGCACCTTGAACCGCCGGAGTAATCTCTGCTTTAAAAAAAAAAAAACCCGGGCTCTGCAAGGAGATGATGCTCCAATTTGCCTGTGGCTATGCGGGATCTTTAATAGCGAACTCTTTTCTCTCTCCCTCTCCCGAGCTCGCAGATAAATGGGAAAATTATTATTTTTTTTTATTATTTATTTATCCCCAGCCTTTTTAGGCTGCCTGTTAGGCAGCGATCACAATATTTATTACAGGGTTTTGCAATATTATTATTAGCAGCTCCTGGGGGCAGACGGTGGAAGAGGTGGGTGGGGAAAGTAGAATAATATCAGACAGGAGATGTGTCTGGAGGAGAAAAATGAAATGGAAATGGCATTTCTTGGGCATCTCCGTGTGAGGAAGAGCCAGGCTCTGAGGGAATGACCCTTTCTCCTCACATCTAGGCAAGGTTTAGGCCAGGGAACCACGAGTCCAAGCAGGGTTTAATTAGGAAAGAAGCCACTTTTAATTTTATGCTGGGAAGGGAAGGAAAAGATGCAAAGCCCAGCTCAAAAGGCAGGTGAGGAGGATCTCAGTACTGCTTTGCAGCCTAAGACTCACCAGCATTTGTAGATAACCTCAGCTCATAGCCCAGGCAGCACAAAAAATGGGAAAATGTGTGAAAATCTCTCTTAAGTGAGGACCTACCTCAGGAGATTGGAGGCTGGGGGTGGCCTGTTATTACCTGAATTGATTGTTTCCTTCTAATGAACAAGACCCATCTTCCTGGTGATGTGTGCCTCCTCCACTGACCTCTAGATTCTCATGTTCCTGCCCCAAAATTGACTCTCCCGCCGCATTTCTCGGCTCCCTGTTTACAAAATGTCAGCTGGAAATTGCTGCCCATCATTTAATTGCAGACCTTACACTTGGGTGCTCGTATCTGTGAGTTTCCATGAAATCTTCATTGTTATCTGGCCTTTTATTCCTCATGTTTACACCTGGTAGGAAAACCTTTGCTGCTTTTTCCTTTAAAGGTGATTGCAAAGGGGAAAATGAATTAGTGCCAGTTGTTGCTTTATGATGTATATCTGGAAAACCTCAGAGTGGGGGGAAAAAAGGGAAATCATTGAATTCTGAAGGTGCTTTTGCACGTTTTAACATTGAAAGTTGTGGACAAGTTATTTTTTTGACTTAGTCTCTCCAGAACATTAAGGAAGATGGAAGTTTACGTCATTAACAAGGGATACTCCTAAATTTAATAATTTGCAAGGGATACTCCTAATGACAGAGGGTTTATTTGTTGGATGGGATGCAGAGGTCCAGCACCTCAGAGGAACCCCATGAAGCTCTGAAAGTGCTGTCTAACAAATTATCCACTGGCAGATAGAAAATTCCTTCTCTTCCCCCTCCGGGCCACAATGGAGGCACAACTCAAATCTGCCACTTGGACGGTTTCCAACGTATTTCCAAAGAGCACAAGGCCACGAGTTGTGATTATTTTGGTGCTAAGCCTGTCCCAGGAGATGGGATAGAGGAGCACTGCGGCATGGAGAGGCAGGATGTGATTCACAGCACTTCTGGGGATGTTCCACCAGCGCCTCATTGGGAACGTGTGTTCCTAAAAGCATCCCCTCCTCGGGTCACTGCCTGCCTCTTGTTAAAACACCTCAAGCTTAAAAATATTTCCTCTCTGGTCACATTAATCCTGTCCCTCCTCCTGGTGGGGTGGGTGGGGTGTTTTTGTGGAGAGCACCAATGAACTGGTCATCTGAACTTGTAATCTGAGAAGATCATATGTATTACTATATTCTAATTCATTACTAATTCCTATGTATTACTACACACTAAACCCCTAAATTTTAATTTTCTAGGACTAATATCTCCCTCTCTTGTCTGAACTAGTTGTTTTGGTGTATGGGAAGGACATATATCTAAATCTGATGTATTAACTAAACCCTTATGTTGTTTAACTGGTAAGTCTGTACTACTAAAAGTAAGTAAGTGAAAAGCATAAGTATAACATTTGAGAGAACCTTATATTTCTCTTAAACTATTATTTAACAAAGGAATTCTACAATACCACTAATCCCTAAACTTTTGGTCTTTGGTTGATGTGTGGTGGGTGAGGAGCTTGGCGGGTCTGGGCAATGCAGTCCTGAACTCCAGAGCTGTGTCCTGGGCTGATCCCCCAGAGTGGGCAGCAGGAAAGGGACTGGGATTCTGTCCCTCTGCCCTGCTCAGGTGAGTCCCCACCTGCAGAGCTGCCTCCAGCCCTGGGGCCCAACAGCACAAGGACATGGAGCTGCTGGAGAGAATCCAGAGGACACCATGGAGATGCTCTGAGGGCTGGACTCCTCTGCTCTGGAGCCAGGCTGAGGGAGCTGGGGGTGTTCAGCTGGAGAAGAGAAGGCTCCAGGGAGACCTCAGAGCCCCTTCCAGTGCCTAAAGGGGCTCCAGAAGAGCTGGAGAGGGACTTGGGTCAAGGGTCTGGAGTGACAGGATGAGGGAGAATTGCTTTAAGATGAAGTAGAGTAGATTTAGGGTGGGATACTGGGAAGAAATCCTTCCCTGTGAGAGAGCTGAGGCCCTGGCACAGATTGCCCAGAGAAGCTGTGGCCCCAACCCTGGAAGTGTCCAAGGCCAGGTTGGGCAGGGCTTGGAGCAGCCTGGGACAGTGGAAGGTGTCCCTGCCCATGGCAGGGGGTGCAACTGGATGATGTCTAAGGTCCCTTCCAACCCAAACCATTCTGCAGTTCCCTGATTCCATATTCTCCCGGGCTCGGGGTCGTTGATCCTAGTGGGACTCATGCTACCGCTGTTGCATCCTACAGCTCGAAATTAGGCTCAGTCAGAGCTAGAAAAAACCAGCAATCACAGACAGGTCAGGTTTGTATCCCTGGAAGAGCTGGATCTGTGCTGCTGATCAAAACAGCAACAGATCCACAGTGTCCTGGGCTGTAAATCAGCCCCTTGGATCCCTCATGCAAAGAAAAGATCTCTAGACAAACACTTTTTTTTTTTTTCTTAGACTGTCATGACTTGTGATTATGTTTTAGGATTTGTAAATCTGTTTTAGGATTTGTAAATCTATTGCCTGACTTCTAAGCCAATCGACTGTTTCAGAAGTCAGTCAGGGAGTTAAATCTGATGTGTAAAGTCATGGTTTGTAAATCAAACTGCAGCTCTCAGGTTAGCTGAGAGGATTTATGAATCTGGATGGAGATATCGAAATCTGGTTTATAAAAGCACTGATTTATAAATAAAACTCCCAAAGTGCAGCTTGGCCTTGGTGGGTGATGAGGCAGGAGGTGCAAGATGACCATGGCATGGACACCCAGTGCCACATCCACATCCATCAGCAGCCCTGGATTTCCCCTGCACCAGGGAATGAAAGCTCAGTGCTGCTGGATCACGCCCGGATAAAGGAGAAGAATTTGGGTGTTGGCCATCACGGAGGGGAGTGGTTTCCCAGCTGTTCTCCTGCCCCTGCTGGGCTTCCCACACTGTCACAGGGGTGGAGCAGCACCTCTGAGCACCAAAACACCTCCATCCTCCTTTCTCAGCTCTCAGCACCCCAATTTCCACCAGAGCCAGGGCCCACTGCTTGGGAATGGCTGTGAGGCTTCAAAAGTTTTATGGTATAAAAGTGTCTCTTATGTAAAAAAAAAAGAGAAAAAAAAGAGGGGGGGGATCAAATTTCTACAGTTCTGAAACTTTTTTTTAAGCATTTAAATTTTAAGCTGGGGATTTATAAATGGGCTATTAAAGTTTAAGAGTTTCATTATAGTTTTTTTTTAAATCATAATTACTTTAGGTAGGGGAGGAGGGATAGATCTACTTTATTCCTAGTGGAAACTATACATATATATGAAGTATCTATATAAAAGCTGGAACTGAGCTTATATTAATACAGTTTAACTGATATTCAATAACTTCACCCTCCCTTTTTCCTATTGTCCATATTTAAATACTTCAAAAAGAATTCTAATCAAGTGGAAATTAATAGGGGAGGAAAGACTGGGGTAGCAGGAGAGGGCTCTAATCCCACTCTCTCTTAATATTTCAAAGTCTCTTTTATTTTCCTAATAAAAAAAGAGAGAGCGAGAGGGAGAAAGTGGAATTAATCCAGTGCTCTGAACTGTCCTCTCGTCTTACTGATTTAAATAAAATCCAAGAGCACATCACACCAGAAGGCCATTCCTGGCCACGTGCCAGGGTGGGCTCCCACCTCCCAACTTTCCCTGCCTGCCTGGCACTGGAGGTGGTCGCCCTCCCTGTACTGACCCCCAAAACCATCCCCGGGGGCTTTGGGGTGCCCTCCCACCCCTCTGTGCACCCACATAAGGGCAGGCTCAGCATCCTGGGGGGATTTGGTGGACCCAGAGCCCCAAGGATCCAGCTCATCCCTGCTCCCATGGGAACCTTCTCTGCAGGGCCTGGTGATGGGGTTAGATCAGGACAAGCCTGAGCATGAACTGCAGGAGAGGGAAATTCCTGGTGGATCATTCTGCGACAGAGGAAACCAAATACCCTGCATTTTGTTGCCTTGATTTCTCTGTTTGCTGCTGCATCCAGCTGCTTGCTGAGGATGGGGGAGAAAAGCCTCTTCTGACACCAGCCTTTCCCACTCCCTCCTGAGCCAAACCTCCAGCTTCAAGCCTGACTTCCTGCCTGGTTAGGGTGCTTTCAGCCCCGAGAAGTTATTAAACCATGAATAGAGCTGGAGGCAGCCTTGCTAAAGCACCCCAGGCTGGCCGCGGTGCCTCCAGCCGAGCAGTAAATAACTGTTCCGTGCGGAGAGCAGCACTCACTAGATGGCACAGCACTCCTTCCCTACGGCTCTGGCCTTGCATTATGTGTGTCAGACCGGTGTGGAGACAGCACCCAAACTGGCCGGGATTTTCCTGTGGCAGTCAGGTGTGTGTGCAGGGGGTCAGCACACACCGCAAAGCCAAGCTCAGCCGGGCAGGGGCAGCATCGGTGTTTGAGCTTTGCTTCTCTCTGCCAGTGATGCCACACAAACCTCTGCCGTGGAGAGTCTTCTCCTTCTTCCCAGTTTGGCTCAAAGGCACGTTTTGGGGAGAGCAAGAGGATGCCAGCACTCAGGAGTAAACACACAGCAGCTGTAACAATGTGGGATGATATGGAAGAGTCTCCCTTGGAGAAGATATGTTGTAAATCCTCAATTTCAGCCAACCAACCTGGTTAAGGTTGGTTAACCTGTCAAGGCACTTAAACAAAGCATTTCCCCAAACACTTTATTGTGGTGGTTTTTTTTTTTTGTTTGTTTGCTTAGTTTTTAAAATTTATTTTTATTTTAAATTTTGTTCTGTTTAAAAAAATCAGCCGTCTCGATTTCTCGATCTCATTATACAGAAAAAACATTCATTAAATGGGATATTAAGCTTCAAGGCTTAATGCACTATGTGTGATGATGACCATGCAGTGTCGTTTTACCTTTTTAATTGATGAACAGTGAATAATTGGTGTAAGAAATGCACACAGCTGAGGTGTCTTCATTCAACTGCTCCAGATTTTAACAGAAAACAAATGAGAGAAAGAAAGAGCAGTGGTTTTCAAGCATTCCAAGACAAATGATAGCACCAAGGAACAGTTGCACCAGAGAAAATACGAATTAAGATGACAAGGATAAAGAGTTTGCAGCGGTTTTGAAGCCTTTGGTTTCTTAGAAATTCAACCAGCAAAACAAAAAAGGAAATGATACCCACTCCTACAAAGCCACCAAGGATAAGAAGTTGGAAATAATGTTCTATTCCTGCCTGTAATATCTTCTTGTGCCTGGCTGGAAGTGCAGGCTCTGCCCAGAGCTAATAACCAGCTATTACTGACTGTCACCCAGCTGGGCACTCGGGGAGGGGGAATCATGCCCAAGGTGTGGGTAGGAAATATAAGCACAGGGTTGGAAATAATAAGAAGAAATTCAAATTCGTAAAGATTTTACTACCAGCATGTTGAGGAGGAAATTATTGCAGGGTCTGTCTGTCTTAGGAGAGTGAGCAGCAGAGGGGCTGGGGTGTCGTGTGAGACTGGTGGGACCAGGAGGGGATCCCTATTACCCTGCAGCAAACAGGCCTGGAAATTTTGGCTGCCCTCAGAAAATGGGATTTCTGAGAGAGAGGGGAGGTGACAAGGAACTGGTTGGGCTGGCTCCTGGATGGCCTTTCCCAAGGGAGGGATGGAGTGGACTCCCAGGGTGGACATCAGGGCCATTTTTTAATGGGAATATTGATTACTGAAAAACTTGATTAGTTTTTTTTTTTGTTCTTGGGGTTGGGTTTTTGCTCGGTTGGTTCATTTTGCTTAATTTTCATTTGTTTGGGTTTTTGTTTTCTGGTAAAAGAAGTTCTCATTTTGTCTTACCTGCCTCAGGAAAGGCCTGGGATTTGTACCTTTTGATCTTCTTCTTCCCTGTCCATCAAGCTCCTCACCAGACCTGCAACCCCCAAGAGCCCCCAGAGTTCATCCCTGCCTGCACCAGCATGGGAGGAGATCCCACAGCCCCGGCCCCACAGGCAGCAGCCCTTGGATCCTCCTGAGCCAGGATCCATCACCTCCACAAGGTCCTGTCCTCCTTCACCACCTGCAGATGCTCCCAGGGGATCCTTCAGATGTGACCTCAGGTGACACCAAAGCCACCTGCAAAGTACAACCCTTCAGGACAGGCTTATTCAGCTCATCCTGGTCTGTGACAAAGCTCTTCTGAAAAGAAAATATCAAAAATGTCAGGATCTTCCCAAATGACCAGAATTCCCATTCCCGATCAGTTGTTGCTGCCGTAAAGAGGTTTTCATCTGAATGAGCAGGAACAAGTGAGGACAGAGAGTCCCAGGATGGTTTGGGTTGGGAAGGACCTTCAAGTCCATCCAGTCCCACCCCTGCCATGGGCAGGGACACCTTCCAATGTCCCAGGTTGCTCCAAGCCCCATCCAACCTGGCCTTGGACACTTCCAGGGATCCAGAGGCAGCCACAGCTTCTCTGGGCACCCTGTGCCAGGGCCTGCCCACCCTGCCAGGGAAAAATTTCTTCCCAATATCCTATCTAAATCCACCCTCCTTCATCTTGGAGCCATTCTCCTCCTGCTGTCACTCCAAACCCTTGGAATACTCTCCCTCCATCTTTTCCTGCAGGCTTCCTTCAGTTACTGGAAATCACAATTAGGTCACCCTGGAACTTCTCTTTCACAGATTGAACAATCCCAACTCTCCTGGCCTGTCCTCATAGGAGGTGTGCTGATCTTTGTTTTACAAAGTTGTGACATCTGTGTCCTGCCTCTGGTCCTTGGACACGTTGGATTGTTCCCCTCCCTAACCAGTGGTCCATACTTGCTTCCAAAATAAAATGAGTCCTTGTCCTTTGCCCAAGGAATTCACTCCTTGTGAATTCACTCCTTGTGGTCACTGCTCATTACCCAAATTATTTAAGCCAGTGCTGAGATTTCCCCAGGATTCAGGAGGGCGTAAAAGACACTCTTCCTTTCCTGGAAATGCTCTCACAAATAAAAGCAAAACCAGCCAACCAACCCCAGCGAACACATGGACACCTTTCACACAAACAAATATCCATTTGCTACAACATCCCCCTCCACATAAACCAGCCTGAACCTGGAGGAAAGGCGCCTACAATACCACAGGAATGAAAGATAAAGTGGTGTGAGTACAATGACCCATAAAACTCAGCAAATCCTCCAGTTAGAATATAATTTTACTGGAAGGGGGCGGGGGGAATAGCCTTTCTCTCAAAGAAAAGGTGGTTTAAAATTAAAATTCATTAAAGAAGGCTGGCTGACACATTTCTGCATTCTTTGAGGGAGTATATCTGTTTCATTTAATGCACTGTCCAATTAAAAAGAAGTGGTCTCTTATTACAGATATGATTTATTCTCTGATAAACCACTGATTTATGGCTCACTGGGGTATGTATTTAATACTGTCAAAAAAAAAAAAAAAAGAAAGGACACCCAAAACTATCTGCAGTGCTACAGTGACTCAGTCTGAAAAGGATCTGAGGAAGCAAAGACCCCTGGGAGTTAAATGTAATCTTTGCCTGGGATAAAAGCGCTGGGAACTGCTGATCTTCACAAAAGGATCCTTTGGCACAAGCCTCAGCCACCCTGCACATGCTCACTCTTCCTCTCCTCCTCCTCTTCCTCCTCTTCCAGCACCCCAACCAAGGAACTGTAGGAAAGCACCATTTTAGACAGGAAAAAAAGCAAGCCACAAAGCAAAAATATGGCATAATTGGAATTTTCCTCCCAAATTCTGAATGCCAGCAAAGTGCTGCCTCTTGCTACCTACAGGGAATAATTCATTTGTTAATCTCTAATTTAGAAAAATAATTGGGATTTTTTTTTGTAGGCAGCTTCTTTTAAAATGAGTTGGTTTTGTGTTTTTTTTTTTTTTTTCCCAAATTGGAAGTCTCATTTTGCTGATGGAAAAACAGGGGACCAGGTTAAGCAAAGTGCTTTGCTTCAGTTCCCAGCACACTTAGCAGCAGCCTGGAGGAGGGACAGCAGGATTTCTCCATGGGTGGGAGATGGGAGCTTTCCTGCCTTGGAGCTTCTTGGTCCCCATTACAGCAACACAAAATTGAGGAATCACCCTCTCCTGGTGAAATCCTCTGGGAGAGGTCAGGAATTTGCTTCTCTCTGTCACTGAGCAGGGGAGGAGAGATGGACTTGCTTTATGGTGACATCAGGGATCCTTGAAACCCAGCAAGCTCTGCCTCCCAAAGGATTCCAATGACAAAAGTGGGAGAGAGGGAAAATTTTCACTGCTTCTTCCCTTGTACAAAGGCATGGAGATGGAGCTGAAGCTGTGCTGCAGCTGTGCATCCCTGTACCCATCAACTTGTCCCTCCATCTAGTCCAAATTCCTAGGACAGAGTAGTGATAGTCCTAAATATTCCATCAGATTTAGCTGGACCTCAGGAATAAACAGATGAAGAAGTAAAAGGTTTTCTGTTATTGGGATTTTGCCTCTTCAGAAGGAGCAGAAGTCCTGTTCTCACAGATTTTCCCTTTCACTGGGAAATGTCAACGTCCTTCCAAGGAAATAAATGACCACCAAAGTAATTTAATCATTGCCCAGCCTTGTAATTAATACTATACTGTGAACCTCTGCAAGAGTAGGAAGTAGCAGCAAAATCCCCTGTTTTTTTCTGCCAACTCCACCTCATCTGTTTGGTGAGCAGAGACGGGACTGATGAGAAAAAAACCAGAGAAATTGGTCATAATTCCTCACTTCTCCCCAGATGTGCCCACCCTAACCCAGAAAGTCTCTGCAGTTCAAAGGCAAAGGTGTGTTCTCTTTTCTTTACACACCACAAGTGTCTATTTGCTTAGAGCTGGCAACAGAACTTGGATCAAGGACCATAAATCCAAGATAAAGAACTATCTTGTAAATAAAAAGAAAGCCCTGGGAATGATCTGCCTCTATCTGCTTCTCATGTGTTCTTGAAAAATCTGGTCCAAAAAAACCCCCTAAACCAACAAAACCCTCTGAAAAAGTGATGGGATTTAACTAGAAAAGGTTTGTCTGAAGTATCACTTTCTCACCAGGTACAGGGAAATGAGGTCAAACACAGGCAAGGTCCCCATACAACATGGAAATGCCCTGCTCAGAGTTATTCTCCACCGAAAGCAGAAGGGTGTGATGGTGAAAACAAGTCTGGGGACAACACCCGTGCTGCTGGTGTTGGCAAAGAGGCACAGTGGCCTCAGGCTCCTGGAAGATTTTCAGATAAATCTGCAGGCAACTGATAAATCCTGGCCTGGTGGCTGACTGAGTGCGCGCTCACCTCCTCGGAGCTGGAAGGAATCTTTGCAGATGGGTTCTCCACCCTGCTCCAGGGAGAGCTGAGCTCCTCCACCAGGACCTTTTGGAGCAGCCTGTCCTCCTCCTGCCCTGTGCCCTGGCCCCAGGCAGCTCTGAGCACGGGGACAAGGCTGGATGGCCTCTCCCATGGTGATTCTCTGCACAGAGCACCCCGCAGCCAGCCGGGAAGTGTTAACTGGTTTTTCCAGATACCATCAAATACATTTAAACAAGCCTGATGCTTGAATGCTTTTTGCATCGGGTGTGTTATACATAAAATATGTTGAGTCAGTGATAGCGCCCTTATCTAAAGACAGAAGCCAGCAAAATTTCACCTGGTGCACTTTGTCAGATTGTTCCTTGACACAGACAACCTGCGGCTGGCAGTGACAGCAGCTGATCCCATCAGGGACAGGGAGCCTTCACAGAGAACAGCTCCCTGCTTGCTGTTTGCTCTCCCTGCCCACTGCAGCTGGAAAACCAACGGGAGAGCAAAGAGCACATTCAGGTGGGCACCAGAGGTGGAGTAGCATCATGCCAAGACTGAGACTCTGCAGTTTTCCCCTGAAGATACTTTTTGGGTGAAGCTTTGGGTCTCCAAGGATGAATCACACCCTGTATTTTTCTACTCAGACAGTGAAATGAGAAATGTGTTGGGGTTTACCTGTGCACATAAAGCTGGTTAGGGCTGGTGTTGGTGGTTTCCATGTTGCCACAGCTGCACAAAGTTCCTGCAGCCCTGGTGACCTCCTCACCTTCTGCCTGTGGACATCACCACGAAGGCTTGGCCTTGGTCACCAGATCTCCCAGGCAGGGAAGTGGCCTTCTCCAATCTATGCTGGGCAGGAACTGCATCTCCCTCCCAAATGTGCCTCACAAATAAGCAGACCCTGTAGAAGACCCTAAATCCTACTCAAATGCAGGACAACAGCTCCAGTGAAGGCATGGCTCCTACACCTGCAGATCCATTTCTGGCATTGCCTGCAGCTCCTCCGCATTGCTAGAGGTCTTACTTGGTCTGAACTGACTTCCCCAGGGAGCAGAAGAGCATCTGGAGATGTGATAAACCTACACAACTTGCCTTTAGCCTTTTTTATGCACTTGGAGTTTGTTTTTTTCCCCCACCTGACTGTTGAAACAAAGGTTTGAGACATAAGTCTGTGCCTTGGGGTCGTTTTTAGTGTACAGCCAGTTTCGTGTGTGACCACAGTGAATCCCTGCATCTTGCCCATCCCATCTCTCCCAGCTTCTCCCTGGAACCTGGGGGATGACAGCACTGCTGGCCTCAGAGGGGTGTTGGAAAGATAAACACAGTGATGCACCCAGCAACGATGGGAAGGGAAGCAGATAAGAACCTGGGCTGGAGAACATAGGCACAGAAATTATCTGAAGGCAGGAAAAGGATTATCTCTGTGGAATGAATCCCACTCTGCTGAACAGGGGAGTGTCTGACACCAGGAAAGTGTCTCCTTGGCTGCTGCACCCTTGGCTCCACCACCAGCACACACAGTCCACACATCCACCCCTCCATTTCCAACTGGCTTTTGGCTGATTTGGGCTCTTAGAAATCAAACCACCAGGTGGGACGTGGATGTGTTGTGACTTCTTCAAGTTGAAGCCTGCTTTTGAAATCACAGCTGTGGCTCAGACACTCTCCAGTGCAGCTTCTGCTTCCAGTGCCCTTTGCTGCCAGACAATCTCTTTGTTAATGCAGTGCACAGACACCTCTTGACCTCTTGGACACCTGGGCTTCTCCCAGCCCCCTCACCTGGGAAAAGGGTGAGAAACCATCCAAAGAAGTGCGACTGGACTGTCTTTACCACCAAGAGAGCAGCCTTGCTGTGAAACTCCATAAAGGACCAAGAACTTGCTCTTCATCTCTTCTCCCTCTCTCCCCCTCTCTCGCCTTCTCCCACCTCAGAAAGTAATCTCATCCTTTCGTCACATATTATTGAAATCCCAGCTCTTAAAAAAAAACCTCTCATTTTTTGCCCAGACTGAGAGCATGTCATTCGGAAGTGATGTGCAAGGCAGGAGATAACCAGGTAGAACTCAGCGATTCGCCACAGAAAATGGCTCCATGGATGGTTGTAATGCTATCAGAGTCCGTCCCTCAATAGCTCTTTACCGCTCCCAAGCTCAGAATCTGCTGATTCAAGAACTTTGCCTGTGCGGGCGGAGGAGGAGGGGACGGGGCTCAGGGGAGATGGGAAGGTGTGTAAAAATAGAGCATTTGCGCTCCGGACGGAGCACAGAATAATGCAAAAGCTCTGCTTTCTTCCCTGTTTTTTTTTTCTTTAAATATTTTTTTTTCGGTGCCGCGGGAGAGGCGGCACAGTCCCCCCTGCCCGCGCTCCCGGGCTGTGTCCTCATTTCATGCTTTAGTTGTGCTGATTGGGAGGGCTGAATCCCCTTGGCTGGATGCTTAGTGCAAACCAGTTGCTCTGCCGGCTGAAATGGAGAGAGGTTAGAAGCTAACTCCCTGCAGACAGGGGATTTTCCAGAGGCAATTGGGGTCTCTGAGGGGGTGCAGCTGCAGGAGTCCCTGAGCCAGAAGGTCTCCCGTTGCCGAGGAGTTTGGAGAGAAGTGTCCCACACAGTTCTCATTTATCCAGAAATGTGTGTGTGGCTGGGAAACAGAAGAGGTGGTGGTGCACCTCTCCTGTGAGTGAGCACAGGGAGGGGAACAAAGCCCAGCTCTAAGCAGGCAGGTGGGAGCTGTGGAAGAGACAAGTACAGACAGTACAGTTGGGGTCCTACCAGCATCTCCAGCATCTTCCTGGATTTTAGCCCTGACTTCCTTCTTTTAACTTTAGATGTGAGGCCGTGCAGAATATTTTGGGTGGATTTGTAAAGCAGTGCATTAAATATCAAACCATCCTTCTGGCAGATGAGGGACCCCCTGGCATTGGGAACTTGGTGGGGCTGTAGCAGCCAAGCCAGCACAGTGTCCTCCCAAGAAGGGGGATGCAGCACTTTGGCAGGGGGTTGTTCCATTGGAAAACCATGGATGGGAAATCACTGCAGGCTTCTCCCATTCCATCTGCTCTGTTCAGATGCTGCCCAGCCATCCCAGCACCCTGCCAGCCTCCCACCCCAGCTCCCACACACCTCATCAGGCCGCTGGTGTTGGATCACCCAGGAACCAACCTGACCATCTCCCTATGGGACAGAAAACAAAGAGATCTGAGTGCTCAGAGAATATTTTTCCCTGTCTGCCATATTTCATGCTGGGGGATCTTGTATGAAGTGCATCACTGCAGGGCCAGTCAGCCCCTTCCCACTTTCCTTTTGTTCCCTGAACCCATGAATCCATTGGCACCCCTGTGTAGCTGTGGGATTTCACCCCCATCTGCCCTTCCCATCCAAGGTGAACTGGCAGCCAGGCCTGGCCTGAAGTTTCCTGTCAATTTTCCAGTCCTCATAAATTTAGGAGCCGTCAGCAAAGTAAAGGAGGATCACAATACCATACATGGAGAACTGCATAATCTTGGAGACGAGAGTAAAGGAAATGGGATGAAATTTAAGACTACTAAATGCAAGGTCATGCACTTGGGGATTAACAAGAAATTCTGCTCTAAACTGGGAGCTCATCAGTTGGAAACGAGAGAGGAGCAGAGACATGTGAGTGTATTTGTTAACCAGAGAATGGCTACGAGCCACCAGGGAGTTGCACTATGGAAAAGCAGGAGTCTCAGCATCCTTCAGGTGAAGCATTCCCAGTTCAGACCAGTGGCACTGCAGTGGTGCCATGGGCAAGATTTCACCTGGGGAGTTCTCTGCATGGAAAAGGTTGTCCTGTCCACAGGGAAGAATGGACAGGGGAACAAAAAGGTGTTAAGGAAGGATCTTCACAGCTCTTGGTTGAATTATTGGAGAAAAAACATGAATTCCTCCTTTTGGAGGCAAAAGGAAAAGCCAGAGGACACTGCTGGTGTACATCAAGTGAAAAGAGCATAAAGTAGTGTATTTGGAAATTGCAAATATATGGGTAGTAACCAAGCAGGGGAGCTGTGGACTGTAAACCCCTTTGCCTGTATCTGATGAGGGAGGTGCAGCTCCATGTGCAATGTTCCATCTGGGAGCCCTGGCCACAGCCTGAGTCACCTGCAGTCATCTTGTGGGAGGTTGCATGGAGCCAGCAGCAACCTCTGAAACAGGGATACAAGACTGACCTTTGAGACAGGGCTACCAGAAACCCCTCCTAAGCCATGGAGCTTTTCTCAGCAGCAGGAAAACAGACAACTTTACATCAGAGTTTTCCAGAGCAGCTACAGTCGAGGTGGGAGCTGCCCTCTCCTGCCAGGAAAGCTGCTTTCCTCTACCAGCTTTGCCCTTTCCACTCTGTGTTCACCAACTTCAAACAAATTAATCTGAACACAGAACAGATGAGCTGGAGGTGGTACCTGGGAGAGTATTTTGTAGTTGCTTTGCTTTCTTCCCTCTTTCCAGTGAGGTTAAAACCTGAGGCTGAGGGAGTGTGGACGATTTTTTTCACATCCCTGTCATAGATTGTCACTTTCCCCCCAGCCCAGGTAGGTGTCTCAGTCTTTGGGGACCTCCCATGCCATGGAACTTCCCACCCTCTGCAGCTACCTCCCACAAGGTGCCATGGGGGATTTAGTGTAAAGACCTTGGAATAAACCACATGCTGGGAGCAGGTTTATGCTCTGTATTTACTCACACAGGAGCAATGTTTCAAGCTGTGCTGAGGGGGCTTTGTCACCCTCTGCACAAAAGACTCTTTCTCACTGCACAAAGAAATCTTTCCCCTTGCTGCCCTTTTCTCTGCTTTTCTCCTCAATGAACACAAACCTCCTGGTATGTCCCAAGCCTGTCCCAGACCTCACCTGGCATTTCCCACTCTGCTTCCACCAATCCCTGGTTTTAACCAGTTTCTCAAAAGTGTTGAGCAGCACTTTCCCCTGAGCAGCCCTGTTACAACCTTGAGTTTGAGGCTGTTGTAGCTTCTGGTGATCTACACAGAGCATTTTGTGTATGTGTTCCACCATGAGGATAAAAGAGGAAGGAAGAAATCCCAGACTGCAGCGGTCACACATTTTTTGTAACCCTAATGCCATTGCTTATATGGACAAACCATGGCTCATGGTCTGTGATCCGTTGGGATGGAGCAGCATCCAACCCCAAATCACTCAAGTGCTCCTTTGGCCCTGCCAGGCCACAGCATCCAAGTCCCAAATTGAGATCAAAGAGCTGCCAGGGTTGAGTCTGAATCCCCCAAAAAAGGCCTTCAGGATCCTTCTCAAGCGGTGCTTTTGTGTCCTCTTCTGTGACTCCAGCCACTCGTCTTCCTTTTTTTATCCCAGCCAAAAAAGTCCTGCCAAGAAGAAAGTCTTCAGGGTCTGCTCACATTCCAGCAACACTCTGGCCTCCAGAAGTCCTTTTCACAGCACACAATATGGCATTGTGATTAGATATAAACTGAAAGTGTATTTCCTGCCCTTCAGTAATTACACTGGCTTATGGGAGCTTTATTCAGCATGAAGCTTTATTATTCTGCAGAATGAAATTCTGTATAATTTTCCTCTCCTCCAATGCGCAGATGAAAAATCATATTTTGGTCCGAGTTGGGAAGAAAGGCTCAGTTATCACTTGAGAGCGTGGTGTTATTTTCCCCCGGAATTAAAAAATCCATCTGGGTGTACGACCCCGCTCACCCTCCTGCCTCTCCATTCAGCCTTTTGTATGCATATGAACCTTATCAATTTCCAGTGCCTCGGAGAAGGGAACCACAACAGCCCCCCCAGCCCTCCCCACTCTAATGGAAACACGTGAGCTGGAGCAAGAAATGAGCACAAACCCCTCCTGCTCTGTTGGGGAGGGGAGGGAGGTGCACAGGGAATGCCTGGTTTGTGGCTGTGGTCTGTCAGCATCCCTGTGATCCCACTGCCAGCCAGGGATGTGGGGGCAGGACCTCATGGATACAACACTGGCATCAAGCAAGGCTTGGCTCCAAAACCAACCTAAAAAACCAACCAGCTTGGCCACCAAAGGTGGGAGTTGTGCCTTGTGCAGGCACAGCTCACTCATCTCACGTTGGATGTTTTCTCCCTGGTATGTCTGTCTCCAAAAGAGGACTTGGAAAGGCTCTGATGGATGGTCCCGTGTCCACACACTCCCCTGTCTGTCTGTGGGAACTGGGAATCACTCTGTGCCCTGGGCGCTCCCAGGATACTGCTGTTGCTGCCATCTTTGGGAGTAATTAAAGATGATGGTTTCTCTAACAGCAAAAGCTTCTCTCGTGGTATTGGTCAGGAAAATTAGCCTGGAAACAGAATTCATCTGCCTAATTTTGGTATCTATGTCACGTGAGTTACACAGGATGAGCCCCTGTGTGCTCAGATCAAGGCTGGATAGATCTTTGAATAATTCCTGTCTGCCTTTTCCTTGTAATTTCATGTGGATGAGTCGTGCACATTGCAAGAGGAGGCTGAAGTGAGATAGTGATGGCAGACAAGGATCTTGAAAAACACAAAATAAAATACAGGTGTTTTATTGGGAATACTCGGTGGGAGTCCCATGTCAGTACAGAGATCCCTGGAAGCTGTGTGTGATCTGGGATCACTCAGATGGCAGCGCTGATCAATTTGTCTGGAACACCAAGGAAGGGAAGAACAGTTCCCCAGCACCCTGGTCTGTGTTACACAGCCAAGGGCAGTGGTGAGAGCTTTCATGGGGGCACCTTATATACCAGTCATGGCCAAAAGCAGTAGAAGACACTCTCTGTCCTGTAATTTCTCTATGCTCTACTTCACCCAGAACAGGCATTCCAGCTCTCCAGTCTCCTCCACCTGAGAAAGTGCCCCATCCATTCCTGCACAAACCACCTTAATAGCCCCCAAATGGCCTTGCTGTGACCCTGCCCAGCCCCTGTCCTGTCTTCATTTTTGCTTCTTTTAAATATCTACTTCTATCCACAGTAAATCCATTGTATTCCACTCCTGTTTGTTCTCTTCTGGCTGGGGTCCCTCACTCCAACTCCAGAAATCCTTGAAGAAGCCCCCACTTCACCCTCCTTCTCTGACCCAGATTTGCCATGACTGTTGGTGTGTCTCACCTTCCTCATGTCCTCTTGGGAAGTTTGGATGTTACACTTCCTGCTCCCCTTGTTCCAGTTGTCCTGGTCACAACTGTGTGTTTTTGTATTAATATCCCATCATGCCCGAGATAGGTTTGGAAGGTCTTGGAGGTCTGGAGCTTTAGATGAACACTGACTTCCAAAAATAAAGACACTTTCTTTGCTGTTTGATGAACAAGACTCCAACAATACAAGCAACCTGCCCATGGTGGAGGGGTCAGAGTGACATGGTCTTTAAAGTCCCTTCCAACCCCCAAAATTCTGGGATTCTGTAAATACTGAAAGAAAACACACACCGTTGGATCATCACCTGCAGCATCAGGTGCTGCTGGACTGGATGTGGAAGGGAGGAATTTTTGGAGCACAAAACCACCATTAATATTCAGGCAATATTCAGGGCTGTCAATGGAAATGCATCAAGTAAGGGGAAAAAGGAGGTGAAGGGGAGGTGGAGAGAGATCTCGAGGTTTGTTTCCTGCCCCCTGCTGAAGGAGAGAGGGGGAGGGCAGGGCTGTCCATTTAGAAGGTCAGCAGTGAGCAGGGCTATCAGATGCCGTGCCAAGCTAATTCCTAATTGGAGCAGTGTTTGTCAACACCGACAGAGCCTTAATGCAGTGTAATCGCTGGAGCCACAAGCTCTGATAGGGATCTAAATCTCAGCCCACGTGTCACCGTGTCACCGTGTCACCGCGCCCTAGCCTGAACTCTGGGAGGGGCTTTACAAACACCCCCTGCTTTTCCTACTGCCCAAAGAAAAGAGAGAAGACACTGATGAGGGGAAAATGAGGGAGGAAAAAGGTCAAAAATTTGTGCTGCTGGGAATTCTTTAGAGGTTTTGTAGTTGAAACTGGGTTTGTTTCATTGGACAACAAACACTCCACCAGAATGAACATCTGCCTCCAAAAGCAGGTGCACAGTAAACCACCAGTTGTTTCAGGGTTGCCTTGGCTCCTCATATAGTCCTTCCTACTCTGACACTGGAAAAGCTGTCCTGGAAAAGCTTCTGTCCACCTTTGTGGATTTTTCCCCTCACAAGAGCTGTAGGAGGCAACTCCATAGAGAAGTGCATCAAGTGTGGAGCAAAGATGAGCTTTGATATAGGTCAGCTTTGAGTTCTGTGGGTGAATCAAGTCCTCCAAGTTCAAGAATCTCTCCTGACACACGAGGTGAGCTAAGGATTTTGTCCTTAACTGCTGAGGACTTCATGGTTTTCTTCTCTTAACAGGTAACAATAAAGGAGTTTGCACTAGGGCAGGACCAATGAGCCCAATTATAAAGGCCATCCTGGGTTACCTGGGAAAATAAGTTCCATCCAAGTGTCCAAATATATTTGAGAATGCATGGGAAGATCTCACTATTATCTCCATGATTTTCTGCTTGAATAAATGCAAGCTGCTCTTTGCAGAGTATCACTAAGATGACTGAGATCTTCCTGTGGTCTCAACAGGAGAAAAATAAACAGATCTTCTACTCCGAGTCGTGATGCTTCCTTGTAGCTCCCCTAAGGCATACTGGGATATCAGGATGCAGATAAAATCCTTCTGTCATGTAGGGTTCCACTTTTCCTCCTATTCCTGATGGCTCTGTGGATACAGGGATATATTTCAACTACAAAAAACTCACATTGTCTTCAGAAAAAGTCAACAGATGTGTCCTAAATCCAGACAAAAACTGCTGAAAGATCTGGGGAGGAGGAAGAGCTTGAAGGCTCCTCACAGGTGGGTTTGACCCCCCAAAATGTCCTGGCTTGTCTCATACCTTTGAGTTGTTGGGGCAACCACGTTCAGCAAAGTTGCTGCAGAGCTGCAGAAGTATCACTTACCCTCTCACTCATTATCCTGGGCTGCCATTTGGTGCCTGCTGTGCCTGCGATGCTCTTGGCAGGATGCAGAAGGAAAAAAAGAAAAAAAGACACCCAGGTATCTCTGCCTTGCATGGATTTATGGAGAGGTAAGGAAATGCATTTTCCATGTCTCTGAATTCTTGCCGTGACCACGCGAGGCCACGGCTGTCCTTGTGCATAAACAACATGAGGAGTGAGTTATTACCAGCCCCAAAGACCAGAGCTCCTCATTGGAGGGGGCTTTTGTCTTTCCTTCCACGGCAGCTCCAGAAGCCTCTGAGCCAAGCCTCCCCATGGCATGTGCTCTGCTTACCTGTGATTTATTGACGATAATCACGGGGCGAGCCATTTGTAATCAAACGTACAACAAAGACATCCTCGTGCTGAGAGGCAGTGATAACGCACCATTTAGTAATTTTTGTGCAGTCAGTAATTTGGAGAATGAATGATAATTTCCTGAACTGAGAATCTGCACTGACAACCCTTAGTGCTATTCACCTCGTGAATAAAGATACCTTCCTCTCCATGTCTCGTGATAAATTCCTTTTATTAGGGCCACTTATGTGGGACTTTATCTTAATCGTCTTAAGTATGGGGCAGTCTCTGTGCTGAGGTTTGGTCGTTTTTCATTACGACCTCCAGCATGCTCTGGGAAGTAAATAAATACCAGGCAGTGATATGAAAAGTCATTAAATGAAATGGGCTTTGCTAAGGCAATGCTCTGACTGGCTGCAGGCAGTACATCTGCACCACAGGAGGTGCTGAGGAACGGGGGGCATCTCTTACCTCCACCTGAGGAGGATGAACTGTCCAACAGGAAAATTGGATGGTTTTAACCATCATAGATAGCATTGAGCACCACCAATGCACTGCACTGCTGCAGTTCCAACTGTGTCAGAGTCACAGAACAGAACCATGGAATGGTTTGGGTTGGAAGGGACCTTAAAGACCAGCTCCGCCCTCCCATGGGCAGGGACACCTTCCACTATCCCAGGTTGCTCCAAGCCCTGTCCAGCCTGGCCTTGGACACTTCTGGGGATGGGGCATCCACAGTTTCTTATTGTTTAAGCCAAGCAAGTAAATATATTTCCTGCAGCTTTGGATTTTCAAGTAAAAATGGTCTGTGAAAAGCCAAGGGGATTTTAGGATCTAGCCAGGAGCTCTGTTTGATGACCCCCATGCTGTAGTGCTTTGTGGATTCTGTTCAAAACTGAGGGATGGAGTGCTGGAGGCAACTGGTTCTGAGCTAAACAGCTGCTCCTCACCATGTAACAAATCCAAGCTGGGAGCTGCCATCCAACAGCAGGATGAGGGAGAGGCTCCGTTCTCCATCTCTGAGCTCCTTGGACAGCATCCTCTGAGCTGGCAGGTCCTGAGGGCTGGGTGGCCCTCTCCTCTTTTCCATCTCAGACATGAATCACACAATGTCTGTGTGATCCAGCAGAAGTGACATGGTTCCTCCTGCTCTGCATCCCTGCTCCATCCCCTCAGCACTGTCCTAATGTTGGATAAGACACTTCATGGAGCAAAAATGTGGGGGGTGTTTTCCTGTAGGCAGTGAGAGCGCTGACAAGGAATCCTGTTTCTGTCACAGGACTGGGTTTTGCTCTTTACTGGTGTTTCCAGCATGGACAGGGACTTGAATTCTATGCCATCAGTGGAATTTCCAGGGAATAAACCCATTACAGGTGAGGGCACAGCACAGACTGCCGGCTGTCTCCCAGGTAATTTGGACTGTGGTCACCTCCTGAAGGCCAAGTGTGGGCTGTGCACTGAAATTGTTGCCTGTGGCATTCAGATTTTTTGTTCTTTCCTGGCTCTGAGCACTCAGCTCCCCGCTCCTCTCTTCCCTCTCCTCATTGCAGCTGTGATTTAATTCCAGACAGGCAGCAAAGTTTGGAAACATGCAGATTATTCCTGTTCTATCTTAATCATCCTCACCAGGGAGAAATAGAAGAGGAGAGGTTTTTAAAACACTTGGATAAAATGAACTGGAACGATGAAGTACATTAAGAACAGGAAAATCTAAATGAGGTGGAAATAACATCTTTATTGAAAGGACACATTTTAATCTCTCTCTCCTGCACTTACATGAACACACCTGATGCCAAGGCAGGAGGAAAAGGTATAAGCTGGGAGACTGCCCTGGCACTCAGCCTTTGCCAGCTGTGCCTGTGGCACTTCCCAAGTCCTGGCACTGCAGTCTTCCAGCCAATGGCCAGCGCTGCAGGAACCTGCCACCATGGAATCATGGAATGTCCTGAGCTGGAAGGAATTGCCAGTGATCACTGAGTCCAACACCAGTGGAATCCACTGCAGGCTGCTCCTGTGATGCTGCTCCGAGGGGTGGGAAGCACCCACTTGGAGACAACCCCTCTTATTTCACATCCACAAGCAAATTCCACATCCACAAGGATCCACAGTGGGGGAGTCCATAAAGGTGTTTTGTGGGGAAGCTGTTGGTGACAACCTTGAGGTGCACTGACCTGGGAATTTGTGACCCTGAGGATGCTGGATATCAAGAGAAGCCTTCAGTGAGAGCCAAAAAATTGAGAGAGTCCATTCCAAACCATGTGACCTGCTGGCATGGTTGTACAACAAGGGTGGACCCTGCTATGCTCACCCAGCAAAGGACCAAGCAGGAAATGGCTGATTTTGGGGACTCTATTGCTCAGGTTTGTGGCACAAAAGAGTTTTCCCCTCCACCTCTATTCATTACAGAGCCAAAGATCTAAACGTTTCTAGATTCACAATGCTGCCCTGAAGAGGTCCCAGTCATAATCTGCCAGTAGGGTTGGGCTTTTTGACCTGATCAGAAAAATGATCCTTTAGATAGAAAAGATATCAAAAATGAAGTGTGACTCCCTCCATTGGCCTGAAAGAAGGCAGGTCACTGGGTGAATTTGGAATTTTAATTTTACGAGTCATCTTTTGAACCGTGCTCATTGTAGTGCTTGATAGAGTCTGTTTCCCTCCTGATCCCACTGATTATAGATTTTCTTCTCAGTGGCCTCTCTCATTTCTAATGTGCTGCTATTATTCAAAGTGATTAATTGGAGTCTTTGGTCAAACCTGTACCTGGATATGAGCTTTAACCATGGATGTGCCATTCTGAGGTCATGTTCTTGATCTGTGTTTCCTGAGGCACAGGGCAGCATCCAACGTTTTCAACATTCCAGTGGTTTTATTTCCACAACAGACAATGCATTAAGAGACAAGATGAAATAGATACAGTTGGAAAAATGCACAAGGATCAGAGTCCAGCTCCTGGCCCTGCACAGACACCCCAACAATCCACCTGTACCTTGTCCAAAGGCTCCTGGAGCTCTGGCAGCCTTGGGGCTGTGCCCATTCCCTGGGGAGCCTGGGCAGTGCCCCAGCACCCTCTGGGGAAAGAACCTTCTCCTGATATCCAACCTAAACTCTTCCCTGACACAGCTCCAGCCATTCCTTTGAATATTTTGCTGTCCCTGGGCACAGAGAGCAGAGATTGAAGTTGCCTCTCAGAAAGAAGTTCAGTTCAGGTTGTGGGGGAGGATGAACAAAGATGGCACAAAAATAAATATGAAGGATGACCAACAGTGGGCTTGTCAGACCTGGGGGAGGATGCCAGCAGGAGGGCTGAAGGCAGCAGCTGCTTTCCTGGGTCAACACAGTACCATAAAATGGTTTGGGGTGGAAGGGACCTTAATGCTCATCTTGTTCCACCCTCTGCCATGGGCAGGGACACCTTCCACTATCCCAGGTTGCTTCATGCCCCATCCAACCTGGCCTGGAACACTTCCAGGGATGGATCAGGAGGGCTGGACTCAACATCTCTTCTCTGCTTCCAATAACGTACATTCCAAAATGAATCATTTACAAACTCAAATGTTAAAGGTACAATTTTCTCCCCTCTGGTCCCTAGAAATGCAGATATGATGGCTCCAACAGCAGGGCAGGAGTGATCACCTGGATGTCCCAGTTCAGGTAGGATTGATGAAGGACGTGATCATATCAGGAGCTGATTTAGCACTGCTGTGACAAGGATTTGAGAAATGGTGACAGGGACCCACAGCTTGTAGGGGATGGTAGCCAGGAGTGCTGTCCTCTTGTCCCATACTGTCACCAGGAGAAGCTGTTGACAGGATGTAACAGTGGGTCTTTTCGGAGTGCAGCCACTGCCCTTCTAGATCCTAGTCAGCTTCTCCAAAATTCCTTTAATGGCATGAGGGATTCCACAACAGGACAAGAGGATGCAGCTTCAACTTTCACCATAGGATATTTAGATTGGATATTAGGGAAAAGTTCTTCACTGGAAGAGTGGTCAGGGATTGGAGTGGGCTGCCCAGGGCAGGGGTGGAACCACTTGCTCCTGGAGGGATTTAAAGGCATTGATACAAAAGGGAATTAGAAGGATGTGGCACTTGGGGATGTGGGTTAGTGGTGGCTTTGGCAGTGTTGGGAGAATGGTCAATGATCTTGTAGAGCTTTTCCAACCCAAACCACCCTGTGATTCTCTGCTCAAGGTGGACACTCCAGGGCTCTGTCCCCACACTCTCCTCACTGGAGCCACCCCAGACCTCATTGCTTGGGTGGCCAAGAGGTGTCCCTGTGCAGAGCAGGACTCCAACATCAATTAAAGGAGAGGCAATTAACGAGAGGCTCGGGAAGAGGAGGGGAAGGAAGGGCTGGAGAGGCAGCAGGATGCTGGAGCCATCCTCTGTCGACAAAGTGCTGAGACAACAAACTTAACCTCTCTGTCCACGGTGCGCCTATCAGCCATGGTTATTAAATCCCACAAAAGGGAGAAGAGCACCAGTGAATAGGGTTGAAAGAAAAAGCACTTTCCCCATTTGGATTACCTCCTACAGAACAGGACCTGCCAGTGAAAGGCGGAGAGTGTAATTGCTGGCCTGAAAGAGAAGGGGAAAAAAGGAGGAAAAAAAAAAACTATAAAGGGAAAGAAAGAAAGAAGGAAGGGGGGAAAAATTGATAATGAACAATTTATCCTCTGAGCTAACAGTTAATTAATTCTGAAAATATCTGTCAGGCTAATGGAGGGGGGGTAGCTGTGCCACTGAACACAATTAGTAAAATAATAATAACAAAAAAGGAGAAAAAAAAAGAAGAAAAAAGATTTTTTTAAGGTGTTGCTATCTTCTTAGAGACCAGGCCCTTGGCTTCCCAATGTCATTCTCAACACAATTTTTTTTTTCTTCTCTCCCTTCGTCTCTTTTCAGAAATTGTTCTCATGAATGATTTATATATGTCTAGTTATCTGGAGTGATTTCTATGGACCCGGGCGCATTGCTGCATAATTGTTAATTTTAATGCCATAATAGCTTCAGATGGAGGAAGAGATTAGGCGTTTATTGCACAATTAAATGAAACATACTTGAGAATCACAAAAGGTTCCGTAATTATTTCAGACCATTAATAAAATGGGCATTAAATTATATGGGACACAAAAGGGAAAGGAAATAGATTTTCATTACAGCAATAGAAGCCGAGAGTAGTAATAGATCCTTGTTGAATTCTCTTTCTCTCTCTCTCTCTCTGAAATTAATTGTTGCCCGGCTTATTTCAAAGCAAAATAAAAGAGAAATAAAGTGTGTTAAAGAACCTCTGATGAAAGGGCTTTGTTTGATAAGGACAATAGCCAGTGATACACTCTGGGAAAAAAAGAGAAAAAAAAAGGAGAGAGAGAGAGAGAGAGAAAAAAAGGGAAGATTTGATTTTGGCTTCCTGCCCTCAGTCCTGCAGGCAGAATGGGGGCTGCGTGTGGACACACGAGGGCCTCTCCTCCCCTTCCCAACACCACGGGGCTGTGGGTGGGAGGGACAAGGAGGGACATGGAAGGTTCCCCCATCCATTCCCAAGTGCTCCCAGTAATGGGGCTGGCCGTGGGTTTGGCACCGGGGGCAGGAAAGGCAGAAACTGGCAGAAATCCCAGAGATGCTCTCGCAGAGGGGCCGCACTTGGCTCTTTCTAGATAAGACCACGAGCAATGGATTTGCCTTGCATGGAAGATCCAGGGACTACCAGGGACAAGGAAGCAGCAGCTGGGGCCTCCCAGGTGTTCCAGCTGCAGCAGAGCCTGGAGAGTTTGTCCCCTGAGCAGCCCCTGGGGATCCCAGTGGGGACAACACAAGGGGCTGGGGGAGGAAGAGCTCCTGTCACCACTGGCAAAGACAACCCAGAGCAGCCTGGGCTTGAATGCCTTGGGAATGTCTTCCTCTTGGCCTGGGAAGGGCCAAGGGCAGGACCCATCTGAAAAACGTGTCACAGGAGCCCCTAAAACCTCTGATCTCAAGCTCCATATTCTGACAATAGTATTTTCCGATGGCGAAGGAGGGGGTATGAGCAATATCTGATTCCCCTCGGAACGAGAGACATCCCAAAAACCCACAGTGCTGATGAGAGTGAGAGGACTCAGAGCCTACTGGGGCAAGTTTTCAGGGATAGTCAGGATTTTTTGAAGAAGTGAGTGGCCCCTCTTGGCAGTTTCAGAAGTCCTTGGTGACTTAGGCAGCTTGGAAAACCTCACGCTGCTTCCAGCCTCGTTTAGACATAAACATCCCCTTGGTCCCAGCAGAGTTTGTAGGGACCTGACTGAGCAGCAGCACAATTAAGAGTGAAAGAGATCAGAAGAGGGTCATTTGTAGCTAATGGCAAGCTCATCTTCCACCTCCCAGCCTCACTTCACCATCCTGAAACTCCTCTGAGAAGCCTGAATGAAATAATACTGCTAAAAACATGGCATTTGGTCCATGAGATGTTGTGCATGGCCAGGTCCCTCACACAGCTCGCTCCAGGGGCTGCAAAGGTTTCCAAGAAGATCCCTTCATTAAAGAAAAAGATGAGAAAAGGGAGAAAAATAAACCGAAGTGTTTAAAAAATGTCATGGCAAAGCAAAGTTTACCAAAGAAACGTAATGTCTGAGGAAGGCAGACCCAGCTCCCACACCCCCCTGTGTGTGTGCCAGGCAGGCAGGCAGGGGAGCTGTCATCCCTGTTGCCGAGGGGCGGGAATTGCAGAGGGATCAGGAGCAAGGAGCATCCGAAGGCAGGGATAAACAAACAAGCAGCCAGGGTGTCTCTTCCCGGAGCACAACCGCACTTGAAAATTCAGCTCAGCTGACGCAGATCAGACGCACGGCGCTATTTTTAGGCTCCTTGCAGTGTTTTGCTTTGCAGCTGCATTCCAGGCCTGCTCCCGTTCCCCCAGCAGCAGGAGAAGTGATGCCTCAATGGACAGGGAAGGCCTTTGGATGTGTGCAGTGGGAATTAGTGGCAGAACTTCTCCTGGGAAAATATATTTATTTTTTTTTAAAGCAGGTGTGTGTTAAGGGCAGGGGCTGAGTTCCTGTCTTGTTTGGGAGGGAGGCAGGAAGGGGGAAAGAGACTGGGGAGGTAACAGGGACCCCCCAACACCTTTGTGCAGCTGGATCTGGGTATTTTTGGGGAAAACCAGAGCAGGCAAAAAGATCCTTCTGGGTGGGACTGTCTCTGGGACTCCAGCACTTTGTGCTGCAAGGAGTGAAGAGCTGGGACAAGGGACAGCATCCTGCCAACCCTCCCAGCCTTCTGTCCCAGGAGACCACCAGCACCATGCTGAGCACCTGCAGCTTTGGTGGTGGGATTAAGGCTGCAGCAGGGACCCAGAGAAAAGGAGTTTGACATGGAGAGGCTTAAGGAAAAATTGGGGAAAAAAAATCTAGGGAAAAAAAAAAAAAAAAAAAGGAATGATCGTCCATGGTGGGAGGAGCAAATGGGAGTCTAAGCAGAAAAAAAAAAGAAAAAAAAAAAAGAAAAAAAAAGTTAAAGCGGTGAAGTCGCTGAAGATAAGCAGCAATAAGGAGGCCGTGGGCTGCGCCGCCAGCGCCCTCTCCTGGGCACAGCCAGCGGTGCTCCGGCCCGGGGGGAGCCGGGGACCCCGGAGGGGAGGGATGGACACAGGGAAAGGAGGGATGGACACCAGGGAGAAAGGGATGGACACCGGGCAGGGAGCGATGGACACTTGGGAGAAAGGGATGGACACCGGGGAAAGAGAGATGGACACTGGGGAGAGGAGGGATGGACACCGGGGAGGGAGTGATGCTCCCAGAGCGGCTGTGATGGCCCCGGGGTGGAGGTGAAGCTACCCAAGGAAGGGAGTGATGCTCTCAGTGTGGGAGTGATGCACTCCGAGGAAGCTAGTGACGTGGCCCAGGGAAGGGTGTGATGCATTCCGAGGACTGGAGTGACTTTCCCGGGGTGGAAGTGATGCTCCATGGAATGGGAGCAATGCTCCCGGGAAGGGAGTGGTGCTCCCTGGTTGGTGAGTGATGATCCCAGAGTGGGACTGATATTCCCAGAGTGGGACTGATGCTCCCAGGGTAGGAGAGATGCTCCCCAGGGAGAGAGTGATGCCCCCAGGGAAGGGAGTGATGCTCCCAGGGAGAAAGTGGGCGAGGGGCAGAGCCATCCGGGCAGTGCAGCCCTTCAGACAAGCAGGAAGCCCTACAGTGATTTGGTACAGCACTAAATCAGCATAAGGATACTTAGAGGCAAAAATAAGCTAAAGGGAGAGTTGGTCAGGGAAAGCAGGGAGAAGGCAGAAAGTCTTTGGGAGATGAAAGAAGGTTGGCATTAGAGAAAAACAAATAAGAAGATAAAACGTGAACAATCCAAAGTATTAAAGAGTCACTAAAAAGGACAAGGAAAGCAGCCAAGTGCAGCAGGAGATCAGCTGTGTCACCCAGCTGGAAATCAGCAAGGAGACAACTCAAGACATGGAGTGAGTTTGGCTTTAATATGAAGGAAGTCCTACTTTTTCCAGGCCAGCTCTTGCAGGGCTGACTTAGAGCACAGGACAAGGTCCTGCCCCCCACCAAAGACACTCCCCATGGAAGGGATAACACCACTGGGGAACAGGAGCAATGCTTTGTCCTCTGCTCTGGGGACACCGGGGCCTCTGTCACCATCTCCTGGTGCACGGGGCGACAGGAATTCCCCATTTGTGCTGCTCTGGACTCTATGTGTGCTGTTGTCACACGAGGGCTCAGGCCAATCTGCTTTTAGAGGTGTTAGGAGGAACAGCTGAGAGTCAGGCCCCCAGCTGCGTGAAACATCTTTGGAATGCTGCTGTTCTGTTTTTAGGGGGCAATGAGGAAAGAAATGAAATCCAAAAACCTGGAGCAGGGGCACAAACTGGAGCAGGAGGAGACAGCTAATCCCAGCAGCCACCTCGATGTCAGATCTAAAGGCAAAGCACAGAGTGAGGAACAACAAAGTGTCACCTCGTTGTGCCTGGAGCTGGAGGAGGAGGCAAAGGGCCAGCAGCATCTGGGGCTGGAACAAGAGGAGCAGGGAAGGAGCAGCTCTGAGAACACTCCAGAGCAGGAGACCCTTGGAGAAGTCACCAGAGGCATCACAGCACATGCAGAATCCTTCTAATGTAGCCTTAATGGACAACCTGAGTCTGTCTTTTGGTTACAGGCACCCAACACAAGTTTGTGGGGTCTGCACCAGCAGGTTTGAGTTTGGGTCTCTTGGGTGAGTGGGGAGGATGCAGGAAGGCAATTGTAACCTCATTTTTCTTTTAATTCGGGCAGATTTATGGGGTTTGAACCCTGCAGACACAAGCAGGCAATATTGCCATCGGATATCATCCCACAGGGCACAGAGGGCTCCCAGCCTGCTGCTTTCTCCCAGGAAAACTCACGCGGTAGACCAGCAGCGGCTGGTACAGAGCTCCATCTCTCCCGGCCGCGTTTTCCCAGCCCGGGCGGTGCCGAAAGCAGCACGGCCCGAGCTCCAGCTCGGTCTCCAAGGGCTGTGGCTCCCGAGCAGGCCGGCGCAGATAACGCGCTTAACACGGCGGGGCGAAGGGAGGCAGGAGCGGCGAGTGCAGCGATGCGTCCTGCGCTCCCCCGGGCCCCGGGGCAAGTCCGCGCTAATCGCCCAGATTAGCACCGGGAAAGCCGCGATTTGGCAGCTCCACCTGCCCTGGAGGAAAGCCCAGCAGTCCTGGAAAACTCAGGAATTCCTGGGTTTGCTTGCAAGGCCGAGGAAAATGTCTGGTTCTCTGCCCCCTGTGCTCCCCGCCTCCGTCACTGTGATGATGGTCACTGTGGGAAGATGTCGCCTTGTCCTGGTGGCCACAGAGCTGTCCCATAGCCATCACACAGGAGCATGACACCGGTTGTGGTGGCCCCATGGCCCCTGCCCTCCACGCACGCCACGTTTGGATAGATTCAGGGTTGTGTCTTTCATTAGCAGAGCCTAATGAGCACCCTGATTATCAGAGCCCCTCGATTATCATCATCCTCATCCCGAGCTCCAAAGTGACCTCAGTAATGCTCGGCAAAAACCTGTTTTAGCTAATCCAAACCGGGCAGCCAGCACCGGCGGCTTTGGAGAATGTGTTCACCATGCAAAAATAGGGGAAACTGTGTGAAAACATAATAATCAAATAAATCACGAACCTCTTGGTTGAAGGGGGCTGAGGTTTTGTTTCCAGCTGGAGTCAGCTACACTTGAACACAAAGGTCAACACTGGGAAGAAGAACAGAAACAACCGAAAAACAAAAGGAAACCGGTGAAGCCGGTGAGGCCGGATTAGAGTTTCCTAGACGGGGGTCAGAGAGGGGAGAGCTTTTAGCAGTGATTTGCACTCTCCGAATGAAAGCTTTAGGATTTCGCTCCACTTCAAAGAAAAGATGCCCTGCACAGCCCCCTGCAGCCCCTCCTGGTCCCGATGGGCAGCCAGGAGCGGGGTGAGCCCTGCTCGTGTGGGAGAGGAGCGAAAAGGGGATCACAACCTCTCTCCTCCCGCTGGGAAGTCGCCGGGGAGATTTCAAAGCACGGCACAAAGGTTGAGCTGCCCAGGGAAACAGCGGCTGAACAGCCAGATCCTCAGGCAGAGCTTCCCAGACCCTCTCCCTGCTGTCCAAAGGCCTCCCTGCAGGGTTTGGGGGCTGTGTCAGGGGTTCAGGGAGGACCTGTGGCACCCGAGGCCGTGGCACAACTCTGCCACTCCACATGAGAGTGATGGACAATCCCAGCCCTGGGCTGTGGGGTTTGGGTCTGCAAGAGGGTGAAGTTGTGTATGGGATGCCACATCCCTGGAAGTCTTCAAGGCGAGGTTGGACAGGGCTTGGAGCAACCTGGGCTGGCAGAAGGTGCCCCTGCCCACGGAATGAGGTTGGAACCAGATGAGTTTTCAGGTCCCTTCCATCCCAAACCATTCCACGATTCTCTGATTCCCTGATATCTGCACCCACACGGATGCACTCTCTCTTTGGGCCCTCACACAGCTGAGTCTCCACCTTGTGCACATCCCTCAGGTTTATTCTTGCAGACTTTTAAACTCTGCTCGTCTATCAGCACATCCTAAGATGTTCCTGGCGCCTCCCCGTAGCCTGACACACGGATTCTCCCCTCGAGGCTCTGGAGCTGCTGTGCTGTTTCCCCGAGCCAGGCAGTTTGGATTGGCAGCTCCAGCCATGGCTGCTGCTGTCTGGAGCTGCTCTTTTCACTTCAGTGGCACTGAGCTATTTCGGAGCAGCCGGGACCTGCCCGTGCCATCCATGCCTTTCCCAGACATGAGTGGAAGTGGGAGTGTTTTACAAAGGTGGTTTGTGCCACCAGCCCCACACTGGGATGGGGAAATTACTGCCTTGTCACACCAGGACACTTGGCATGACCTTCTGCAGGCTTCCATTTCTTCTGCCTTTATCTGAGCTGCGATGCTAAAATATTGTGGCTCCACTGTTTTAGAGATTTAATTTCCCCAAAAATCACTTTAAAGTAGATAAACACTGCCATCCCCACTGTATCCCCTGCGTTTCACCCTAATTTGAGTTTGCAGCTGTTTCCTTTCCTCCCCCCCCCTCCCCCCTTTTTTTTAAAGAGTGATTTATTGTAGGTTTTAAAATGTGGAATATCGGTAAAGCCATTCTTTTTTAAATGGAAAATTTCCCGCAGAGAAGCATTCCTGGTTTGCAAGGGAAACAGAAATTGAAATAGTATTAGAATAAAAAACCTTTCCGAGGGAATAGGACTCCAAACACAAATATTTTGCAACTGCAACAGAAAAATGGAAACGGGCAGGATTTTTGCAATCCATTTTCATAGATTCATGGAATGTTTTGGGTTGGAAGGGACCTAAGATCACCTGGAGCAGATCACATTTTTGCAATCTTTCTGCTGCCGGGCAGGAGCGGCTCCCACCTGAGGGTGTGCCAGGGGGCTGCATCCCCATCCCACTTTATCCCTGCGCCCTTTCTGCCCTGAGATCCTGCTGAGGACAGGGAGCGAAGCCCTGTGACCCCGGCAGCACCACGGACCTGACAGGTAACGACTAAAGCAGGGCATGACTCACAGAGAGTCCTTGAGCAGCAATTAAATACGCAGCCGGGACTGAATAATTGGAAAAGAATCCTTCTCCGTAAACTGCAGAAAACACCCCGCGCTCCCCGCACGTGTCAGGGCAGCGATGGGATCAGCAGAAGCCTTGGCACAGCCCAGCTGCCTTCCCTCGGGACCCAGCACACCTTCAGCCTCGAGGGGAGCCGTGCTCGGATGCTCTCAAAAGCCAGAAGAAGCCACCCAAGAAGGAAGATCCTCTTCTCCTGCTCTTTGGAGTTAGTTCTGGGGACGTGTCGCAGAAGAGCAGCGCATGCACAGAAATAAAAGTGCGATCTTCACTTTGTGTCAGTGAATTTCTGCTCAAGCAGAAATTGTTGTCATCCCACGGGGGAAAACTCCGCTGTTAACGTGGGAATAACAGCAAAGAAAAGGACTAAACTACTTATTCCCTCTGCTTTGGTTCATTTTGGAGGCTCTCTCCTCCGGTGTCTCTCTCTGACTGACGGCAGCGTGAGATGCTGAAGTCGGTTAATTGTTATGGATCCCTGGGGCGTTATTCCAAGCCATGTGAAAGCACCGAAGGGAGCAATAATCACCTGTGATTCTGGTGAGAGCGTTAATCCTATAAAATCGGGGAAATTCTTCCGTTTGGGGAGCACGTGGGACTGCTTTGCTCGTCCGCAGTGAACCTTCCCCATGCCGAGGGGTCAGATGGAGCCCCTTGGCCTGAGGTGGGGCTCTCGTCTCTTGGAAACTGCTCCGCTGTGATTTAGGGACGCCAGTGGCTGGAGAAGTGGATGATAGGAGCAGAAAGGGCCGTGTCACTCGTGTCACCGCAGCCGGAAGGGAGGCATTGAGCTGACTGATGCCAAGTTCCCTTGGTCCTGGTAAAACTGGCCCCTGGCAACTCCTTCGGTCTGAAAACTCCATGTCCCCTCCTGGGCGGGAGCACGGAAACCAAACTGCCGAACTAAACCCAGCACCGGCACGGAGGGGAGAGGATGGCACGGTCTGGGTAGGGCAGTGGGAAGTCCCCCACCCCCAGCCCGTCTGGTGGGCCTGAGGGATCTCTTGGTCATCACAAACCCCTGGATCACAACAGAGTCGGAGCAGCAGAGGGAAATGAAGATGTCTCTTTCGGCCTTATGCCCCGGGCGGTGTTTGGCCGGACGGAGCAGCCCGATCTGTGCCATCAAGCGGCGCTTCCCGGGGGAGGGAGGTGATCAGGGGAGTTATCTGCGTGCCCCAGGGAGTGGGAAAAGTCAGCGCTGTGCACAAAGCGCTCATTCTTCCTGCTTGCCCTGCCAATGAGCAGCTGCTGATTAAATCCCTTTTCAGAGGGGAGAGTTACAAGGCTCCTACAGCTTTCCCCGGCAGAGACCTCTCTGCTCTCCCTGTGTTTGCATTCTCACATCGGCCTCTGCCCGCTGAATAACAGCGGTAATTGGATGTGTTTAAATAGCGCTGCTCACTATTGTTTGCCCAGTAATCAGACACGTCTCCCTTTCCCTGGAACCTGAGCGCCACGTGCCGCAGAGGAAGGGCGGCCTCGGCCCCTCCTCCTCCTCCTCCTCCTCTCCTCCCACCTGCATCCCCTCACCTCTCCAGGCTGCCCAAGTTGGGCGTTCGGATTGTGCTCCGGCCGTGACAAGTTTTTCCCTCCGCTGGAACTCCATCGGGGCAGCCTGGGTCACTCTGCTGGGGCGGGAATTGCCTGTGGAGCCAAAGGGCTCGGGCAGAGGGCATGGGGTAGATGCTTTCCTCCTCATGGGAGAGCTTGGGGCTGAGCCTGGCCCTGCCACAGGAGGGAACGAAACGCTCTTCGTGGTTCTGACAGGTGTGCTGAGTTTTGGAGAGGCACGGGCAGCGCTGGCTGGACACCGTGAGAGCTCAGATGTGGGATGCCCCTGGGGATACCGACATGCCTGTGGGTCAGAGATGCATTGGCCAGGACCACCAACCCCACAGGGGTCATGGCCTGTGTTGGAGCAGCCCCATTTGCAGGAGAAGCAGGGGATTCCTGCCTGCCAGAGCAGATTTGTGCTGAGCATCTCTGCGGTCCTTCCTCTTGCTCCCATTGCTCGTTAAAAAGGAAGTGGGGAAAACACCAATCGGTTTTGGAAGCAGGACCTGAATCACCTCTGAGGTGCAGACTCTAGGCCAGTAATGAGCCTTTGCCCACAGCCCATTGGCCACCTGCCTTTGCCTGCGCCGTGCCACGGCTCCTTATCATGACTAATAGACACACTTGCAGAAATCAGAATCTATTTCCAAGTGATTCATGAGCGAGTAGGGAAAGGGGAGGGGAGGGGGGGAGAAACGACAACAGACTAAATACACCTGGTAATTTATTTGCTATGAATAATTTGAACAGCCCCGAGTGACGGAGATACCTCAGTTATTTATCCTGGGGGAGAAATTTGCAGATGCTGCAGACTGGGTGTGCTCCAGAGCAGGCCCTGCCTTTAACGTTTGCCTCCCCCGCCCCAGTGCAAACCTCTTACGGCCGTGCTTGGAACGAGATACAAGACAAGCTTCATCCAAGCCTTTCATTAATTGCCCTTCCTGGAATCTCCTGCCGGCTAAATTGCTCCCCGCAGAATCCCTGGCTCCAGGGTTAGGAAAGGGTTACTTGAGCGCGCCTTCCCGTTTGGGCTGGGTGGGTGGAAATCGCGTTGGCTTTCATCTGCAAAACCTCGTAAAGCACGAGCAGCTGCTGGAGGGAGATGGGCGCCTTGTAAATCAGCGAGAGGAATAAAGAACGGAGCGGCCGCGTCGCTCCGTCGGCACCGAGACATCCCGGTCCCCGTCCCGGTCCCGGTCCCGGTCCCCGCAGGGCTCCGGAGGAGGAGCCGTGGCTGCGCCCTGCAGCATTTGCTCTCCCGTGGCTCCCGGGAACTCCCGCTGCAGTTTTGGGCCGAGGCTGTCGGAGTTGTTCCTTGAGTCATTTTGGGAAGCCGGCCCCGCCGTGCCGGAGTCGTTAATGCGAGAGTGTCACGTTCAGTGTCACCACATTGTAACCGTGGGGTTTTGTCTTCTGCCACCGCCGGCCTGAAATGCGTTTCATTGTTTTTGGTGTTAAAATTCAGAGAGGTTTTTTTCTTCCCCCCCCATCAAATATCTTTGTATTTGTTTCCAGAAACAAATGATTAGCATTAGTATTCATTAGTATTCGTGTTAACAATTGATAAAGGGCCCACTACTGTAGTATCTGTGCATAGCACACAAAATTTAATTAAAAATATAATAATTTCCTCAAGCCATGATCATACAATCTGTACCATCCCCCAAAGTTAGTTCCTGAGATTTCCCCCAAAGTTTCCTGTGGAGAGAGGGATCTGTTTGCCAGGGAGTCAGGGATGCTGTGGTGGAATGAGCAGGACCAGGCTGGAGAGGGCAGGAGAGGGCATGTCCAGCACAAACCAGGAATTCCTTTGGAAGCTGCAAGCCGGTGCAGCTCTGCTCCCAGCCCTCATGTCAGTCCTGCAGCAGGGTTGGTGAATCTCAGCCAGGTTGCAATCCCCACCAAAGGGAATCTCCAAATGGCTCAGAGGATTTGGGATTTCTCCATCCTAATGTTTGCTGCCTCCATCCCTCTGGGTGACTCATTTTTTGGAGTCTGGCATGATGCTTCCCTCTCGTCTGGCTCTCCAGATTTGTTTCCCAGTGGGGCTGGGCAGGAGGTCATTCCTGTGCCCAGCGAGGGTTCTGGGGACAATTGCATGGCTGGAGACCACAGCCCTGCAAATTCCTCTGAGGAATGTCTTCTCCAGGCCTGGAGAGGGCACTGGGGGCTCTACCCCTGAGTTCTGGGGACCCACTGCTGACTCCCCACCAGACCATGGTCTCTGCCAGGGCATTTGACTCCCAGCTGACACCTCAGAGCAAACACAACCTCCTCACAAAGTCTATGTGCAGCGTGTGGACACCTTCCCTGCTCGAGGTGCTCTGCTCTGCTGACCATCTGAGGGCAGTTCCCAGGCTGGGGGTGAGCCAGGGAGAAGCTTTGCTCTAAGATGCCACCACAAACATCTGGCAAGAAACAAAAGACATCTCAGAGGCATCTGGGCTCCTGTAAAGCAGCCTTTGGATGGGAGCCATTGCCTTTTCAGACTGCTTGGGTGGATACGTGCCCTGTGGTTTTCCCAGAGCTGGCTCACTCACTGAGGTCAGTGGCAGGGCTGAGTTCTCACTGAGCAGCAGCACTGAGTGGCTGCTCAGACCTGGTTTCACCAGTTCAACCCAAAGCTGTGTTTGCCATGCAGACTTGGTTCTGCTGAGAGCATGGGGGTGTTCAATGTGCTCTGCAGAGACTTTGGAGTGGATCAGGCCTGAGGCAGAAGAGCATCTGTCACTTCTGGTTGTCTCTTATGCCATGGAGTAGAGGACAGCATGGAACATCTCTTGGTTGCTGGAGAATCCCTTTCTTGCTGGAGCATCTTTATACAACTGTGGTTCTTCTCCAGCAATCCAGGACCTAAACAACATGCTTAAATCCTAGCTACTCTGGAGGTTTTCCTGATCATTTTGGTCCACATGACAAATGACTTCTCCAGGATGATGGCAGGCAGCCTTTGGTGGTCTTGGGAATTCCCAGGATTCCTATTATCCAATGTGTCACGGGGAAGAAATGGTCTTCGGTGCTTAAAATACCCCAACCCCCCCTGTGACTTCACCCTGAGAACAGTTGTAGGAGTAGTGAGGAGAGCTCTGGAGACCCTCCAGTAAGATAAATTGGCTGTTTATCAGCTCTTTGATGGATCTCATGTGCTACCTTCTCACAGGCTTTGTGTTTCTGTCACATCGGGGTCTGTGAGAAGAGCAGGGAATAAACTTTAGGGCTCTTGTATGGTTTGGTTCATTTGGGTGGGAGCTTGACTGTGCTGAGGGCCTGGCTGTGTTTGAGGGGCCAGAGGTTCACAAGAGGGGACACGCTGACTAAACAGGGCAGTTTGGACAGAAAAATCCTCCTCCAGCTTGTGTGTGATGCTGACAGACCCAAAACAAATGGAGTGGACATGAATTTAAACACACTTCACTGAAACAACAGATGGTTCTGAAGCTCCAGCATGGTGACCCTCAGGGACATTGGTGGTGGCTGCTTTAAAACATCACTGGTCTCATTCAGATATCCAAATGCAAAATGTGCTACCTGGGGACAAAACACAGATTTGCAGGAACCCTGAGCCTTTGAACTGGTGTTGAGGGTACCCATATCACTAGAACGAGTATTTTCCTCTGTACATTTGCATCGTGGCCAGATCTCCACTGCTCAAGTTATTTAACAGTGTTAGAAACACAACCAGACAATATTTTAGGTGTATCCTCTGTTTGCAGAACACAGAGTTGGTCATGTCTGCCTGAGCACCACCTGCTTCCCACAGGCCTCTTCCATGTCAGCCATCCAGAAAAAAAACAACTCCAGAGCTCACCTGACACACCAAACTCAGCAGGTCACTTCGCTTCCTTACCCTGAGCTTTTCTTCCAGCTTTGGACCTTCTTCCATCCATGCCTGATGCGTGGCTGGGAGCAATCCCATTCCAGAGCTCCATCCCAGCCCAGGGAGGAAGGCTTGATGACAGGGAGCAATCCCATTCCAGAGCTCCATCCCAGCCCAGGGAAGATCACAGGGAGCAATGCCATTCCAGAGCTCCATCCCACCTTGTGAAGGATGACTGGATCACAGGGAGCAATCCCATTCCAGAGCTCCAGCCCAGGGAGGAAGGCTGGATCACAGTGATGAAGCCATCAGCCTCCCCAGGAGTGGAGGCAGGGGAGTGCAGGAGATAAAGAGTTCAGCCTTGGCACTTTTCTTGAAAGTTGTTGCTTCTATTTCAGAGCTCATGTGCCTGAAAACCTGTCTGGTTTTTTGTTTTTGTTTTTTTTGTTGTTGTTTTTTTTTTTTTTTTCCTGACTGTATCAGTTGGTCTAATAAGAGATACAGCCTCTCCTTACAAGCTCTGCACTCCTGAGCTCAGGTCCTTTATCCTTCCCTTCATGCTGCTGACAATGACTGAAGCTCCCTGGCCACACAATATGTGGGAAGTCAATGCTGTGTCAAGCCCCTGGGTTTACATCCATGGCCACAGTGAATGCACTTATTTACTGGAGAGACTTCTCAGCTCTGCCTCCTCCTGCTGCTGCTGCTGCAGGGAAAGCAAAATCCAGGGTGTCTCCAGGGACCCTTTCTGGGCAGGTGGGCTGATGCACCCATGGGGTTCTGCAGCATGGGAGGGGACTCTCAGTGGGTTTCCACCAGGCATTTCTCACCCTGGGAAGGATGAGCAACTCTTCAGTGGAGTCCACGAGGTCCAAGCTGCTCCCTGATTCCATGGGGGCAGTTTTGGTGCTCTCTGACACAGCATGGTGTCCTCGCAACGACAGCAATGTCACCTCAGGAGGGTGCTGTCCTGGCTGCACTCTCACTGCTCACTGCAGCACATCCACACAGTGACACACAGAGAACTGGAGGCAGGGAGAGACAGAGATGGGAAGATTTTCACAATGAGGGTGGTGAGGCCTTGGCACAGGCTGCCCAGAAAGCTGTGGACACCCCATCCCTGGAAACATTCAAGTTGGATGGGGCTCTGAGCAACATTCTCTAGTGGAAGGTGTCTCTGCTCACTGCAAAGTGCTTCACTCGATGACCTTTAAAGGTCCCTTCCAGCCCAAACCATTCTATGATTCTGTAATTCCATAACTATGCTAAATTTGATGTCTTGGGAAGGCTGGTATAATTCAAGGCATATTTTTTTTTCTGTCAGACACTGCACTGGCTCACTGATCAGGACCTTCACCCCAGTGAAGAGCACTGGACCTGCCCACAGAGGTAACACGACACAGGTCTCACAGCACTGGTGGCTCCCCAGGATGACTGGCCACACCACAGGATTGTCACCTGGAGGGAGCCTGAGCCAGGAGGGAAATCCCTGCAAATATCCATCATTTTCCTCATTAACAGTGAGCCACAAATATAAATGGTGCTGCAAAAGAGCAGTGAACAGCTTACCTGTGAGGGACGAGGGCTAAAAGCACAGAGCACTAGGCTAAAGGAAGGGATGGGATGGTGTTATTCTGATCTTTTTCAGCCTTCTGATGCTTGCATTTTTGTAGTGGAGTTTTTCACAAATTTTCATATAAACCAAGTGATGTTATTGTAAGTGTCCTTTTTGTTTTTCATACTTTTCTTGAGGAGGGACAATTGATGGACTTCTAGTTTGACCAGTGTGGTTGGAGAGGGGACAACCTCATCCTCCAATCCATGGTCATTGTCCAACATCTATAGAAATAGAAGTAGAAAAATAAACTTGTCTCTTTCTGCCCTGATGACTTGACTGCGTGCATGTTGTTCATTTCATGTCCTATAGCGACAGGATGGGATCAGGTTGTATCACACACGGATAAAACATGCAGAACAAAAATTAAGTTTGGAAAGGGCTGCAAACTTCTGCCTCAGGGCGTAAACCAGGTACTAACCCAGGGGGGATCTTTAGTTTTGAGGCAAGTTATTCTCCAGCTCTCTCCATGGAAGGTGGTGCCTTCCCAGGGAACATTTCTTGTTGGCCAGAGTGAGCAGGCAGCTCTGGGATGATCCAATCTGCCACATCCATCACTGCTCCCCTCTTCTGTCAGGGATGTACAGGGCAGTGACCTGCTGCACTAAATCTCTCCATGCAGGAGGCTGGATCCCTGTAACTCTTCATAGCTGGAGTTGAATAAATGCCTTTTTCAGGGTTGGAGGGGTGAAATTGAGCAAGAAACACCGTAAAAAATGCAAAAAGAATAACCTGTAAGTATCCAGTCTGTTATGCACAGTATCTGTGAACACATCAGTGCTGCTGCCCGGATGAGCTGCTCTGTGCATATATTTTCCATATATCTCTCCCAGAAAATATTATTTGATGGCATGTGATTAAAAGGGTCTTTTTTAATATGTGGCACACGCATAACGAAATGTATGTGTGCACTTGCATGTAAAATAACCAGATATGAGGGAAAAGCAGGAATATAATCATCCCCTGCAATGCCTGGTGGGATTCTGTGCACTGAGTTAATTCTGGGTATTTGGAAAAAAACACTCCTGGTGGTGGGAATCTTACCAGGTCCCACAGAACAGCAAGCAGGACCTGCATCCTCCATGCCTCTGAAAAGCCCCAGAAACCTGGAAGTCTTTCCAAAACGTGCTTCCTTCAATTAAAAATCAATTAAAAATCCCCTCCCTTTCCCAGTGCCTGAAGCATTAAAAAAAAAAAGAAGTTATTTAAAGATCCATTATTTCCTAAATAAAGTTTGGAGCGGGGGTATTTTCAAATTCTAGGTGCTCTTCACCTCTCACTTTTGGCAGTTGCAAGCCCAACCGTGATTCCTGCGAGGAGGAGGAGGAGGAGGAGGCTGAAGGCAGAAATACAGCTCTATTTATGCTGATACTGGATCTCGGGCTACATGATCTCATCTAATTTAAAGTTACTCCAAATGAACTATCTCCAAGAATACAATTTTAATGTTTCCCTATCAGGCCATTCTTATCTCTCTGCATTACCATGATATCATTCAGGAATAATAATCGCACCATTAGTTTTGGTGTCTAAACAAGCTGGTGAGGAGAAATGGATTCCAGTCACTGCCTTGCAAATTGCTGCCCTCCCCAAGGGAAAAAAAAAAAAAAACCCAAACCCCAAAAACGGTACAAAGTTTTTAAAATCCAACCCCCGGGGGCTGTACGACTGCAACAGATGCCCTTCCAGGACAAAGGATTTAGGGGGGAAATGGAAGTATTTAAGTATTTAAGGGTGGAAGCGTTGGAATCTCGAAGGAAGTCTTTTTTTTTTTTTAAGCGGGGGCATTTATGGGATGTAAATGAACAAACCCGAGCCCGAAATGCCCCGAGCTGATGGAGCGTGTGCGCTACAGCACGGCGAGGCAGCAGCCAATGAAAGCCGATTTTTTATCATTAATATTGCGAAGCAACATTAACTGATTGGAAAGACTTTTCGGGAGCAGGCAGAGCCTGCCAGCCATCGCTCCCTCCCGAACGGTTTTGCCACCCGGATTTTTGAGAACGACGCCCGGCTCCTCTCGTTTAATCTCGCCCAGGGATGACGAGCGATACAATTTTTACCCCATCCGTCGAAGAATTTGAAAAGGAACAATAAAAGCGGAGGGAGTTTTGTGTTTTACCCATCGCAGGGGCAAAGCACACGGTGCTGAGGAGAGGGGCGAGGGGCAGCGGCTCCGGGCGCCTTTCCCCGCCGGTGTTGAGCACGGCAGCTCCGCGGGGCAGCGCGCCGGCGGCTGGGGCTGCCGATAGCGCTGTTTCCACGGAAAAAAAAAGTGGGGTAAAAGAGAAGTTTCCACGCGTGTCACCCTACCACGGCCAGGGCCAAGCCCGCGGGTGGCTGCCAGGGCGAGCAGCGCTCGGGCAGCCCAGCCCCGGCCCGTGGCGAGCGTCCCGCGGGGGGAAGCTCGGGAGGATCCCACCCTGGGATGGGGCAAATTCCCCCGAGGAAGATGCGGGGCAGCAGCGGGAGGATCCCGCCCGGGGAGGTCCCGCCGGCCGCCCCCGCTCTGGGCAAGGGGGTCTTGGCGCGGGTTGGGAAATTCGCGGCGCATTTCTGGACGCAACGAAAAAACCCTCTGGGACGGGGCCGGCGGCAGCAGAGCCAAAGCCGCGGGCGCTGCCGGCCCCGTCCAGGTGAGCGGACTCCACATCCTCGGCCCCTTTCTTCTTCCTCCTCCTCATCTCCCTCCTCCTCTTCCTCCCCGGCTCCGCACGCACAGGGCTCTGCCGGGAAATGAAAGTAATTTCTTGCGAAGACGGAGGAAATAAGGGCGAAGGTGGCTTATTCTATTATTATTATTAATATTATTTGGAGGCGGGGGGGCCCGAGGGCCCTCCAGGAGCGGCGGCCCGGCACGGAGCGGCCCGCGGCGGAGGTTCCCCTCGGGCAGGAGGCGAAGTTTCGGGCGGAGAGGCGCGGGGAGACCCCGGAGGGGCCGGGCCGGCCGCCCCCCACCCGTCCCAGGAGCTCCCCCAGACATCTCGTTTCTCTCCCCGGTCGCTGTCGGACGCGGGCGGGCGGGGGCAGGGGGCGGCCCGGGGGGGCCTTTTCAGAGCAGGTTTGTTAACCAAAGCAGGTGCTAAAAACCAATAAGCCCGGAACAAACGCGGTCCCCCCCGGGAGCCGGGACAATTGTTTCCATTTAATAAATATTTTCCCCACGGGCGTTTCGCGGGAGGCAGGCAATTATTCAAAGCAAGCCGGGACGCGGGCCGGCTCCCGAGGTTAAGCGGGGCTGCAGAGCGGGGAAGGCGGGGGCTGGGGAAGCGGGAGAGCGGCCGGGAGCGCGGAGAAGGCGGGGGCAGCGGGGGGGGTCCCCCCCGGGAGCCGGGGCAATTGTTTCCA